>CM060354.1:101377528-101977528 GCA_030545235.1 Helianthus tuberosus | reverse complement strand
TAAAATAAATAAAAAACAAATTGACCAACATAAGAACTTGAACTTACCTGACAAACTTGCATCAAATTATAGTATGCAATGATCCCAACACGCATTTTAATCTTCCCAACGTCTTTCAAAACTCGAATTATCTTTTGTGCAACACCAATGAACATTCTCAAGATTGAAGAAACCAGATAATCTTTACCCCTAAAATTAATAGCCAAATCTGCGTCTCACCAAACAAATATTGTTACAGAATAACACGAAAAACGCCACCAAACAGACACACTTTCCAAAGTAATTCACACCCAAACCAATCCAAGGCATGTTGCTCTCTCTACTTCATTGAAATCAAACCAATATAATAGATTGATAGTCCCCAAACACCACAACCTGCAACAACATAAACAAGATCATACTTAGCAAAACTAAATGAAGAACAGAGAACACTTGATTTCGTTGCAAAATCAGGGTAACAAATTGCCATTTTATATGATGCTGATTATATAGAGTTGGGCGAAAAGCTCGCAATTCAGGGCATGTTTGGCTAAGCTTATTATAGTTAAAAAAGGACTTTTGGACCATTATGGCTAATATTTATATCTTAAAAAACCCGTGTATTGCACATATTATTATTTAGAGTAAATTACAAGTTTTGTCCTTTATGTTTGTCCCAAATTTCAAGCGCTGTCCTTTACCTTTAAAATTGATGACTTTTGTACTTAATGTTTGAAAATGTTGCACGTTATGTCCTTTAAGACAAACCCAGTTAGAATTTTCTGTTAAGTTATGTCATGTGCATTGCACATGAGGGTAGAATAGTCATTTCCCCTCCCTACTTATGTTTTCCCTCTTTTAAAACCCTAATAACACCCCTGATTCATCTTCAACCCCAAACCCTAATTCCCAAAATCAACCTTCTGCAACAAAATTGAAATGTCTCAATCCGAGAAACCCGTTTTGTTTCATCGTATGATTAATCGCCTGCCACCTCATATCTTTCGACATATGCGGTCGATTAATAACAATGCATCCACTGAGATTTCGTTCTTCGCTAATGCTTGTACTCGTACTGTATTTGCATATGCAGCGAGGCGGCGCTTGGTTGTTGTGCTTGCTCCACAGGTGGAAGAAGGGAGGCAGAGATGGTGGTGGCGTGACAGTGATGCGGGTATACAACGAGATTTTGGTGGTGTCAAGCAGTTGGCTCAAGTGTAGGTGACGTTTCTTGGCGGCAGATCTATGGTTCCGACAACCCTCTTCAAGTTCTGGTTAGTTCTGAAGAGACTTTGGCTACCCGATTCATCTCAGTAACCTTGTGTATGTTTAGATCTTTTATTTACGAGCACCGATCTGTTAATTTTGAAAGATTAGTGGTGGTGTCAATAAGTGACGTCGAGCAGGGATGGTGGTTTGCGGTGGCTGACTAAACGAAGCATATGGTGGTGTTTAGATATCATGGTGATAATTTTGGGTTGAGAATTTTGTTGCAAACAATTGATTTTGGGAATTAGGGTTTGGGATTGAAGATGAATTGGGGTTGAAGATGAATCAGGGGTGTTATTAGGGTTTTAAAAGGGGGGAAACAAAGTAGGGAGTGGAAATGACCGTTCTACCCTCGTGTGCAATGCACATGACATAACTTAACAGAAAATTCTAACTGGGTTTGTCTTAAAGGACATAACGTGCAACATTTTTAAACATTAAATACAAAAGTCATCAATATTAAAGGTAAAGGACAGCGCCTGAAATTTGGGACAAAAATAAAGGACAAAACTTGTAATTTACTCTATTATTTATCTATATTAATTAGTAGGTTAGAAATTATATCTTAATAATTGAAACAAATATCGAGCATTTTCATAACGACGGTGGAGGGAACGATTTTCTTATTTATATTAATTATTATGTTAGAAATTATATCTTAATAATTGAAACAAATATGGAGCATTTTCATAACAAGGGGGAGGGAACGATTTTCTTGCTTAACAAATAATTTATTAATTTAATATATTTAAAATACAAGAAGAATAATAACTATATTTATCATACTAGTAAATTTATCCAAAAACAATCATCCTTTTAAGATCCAACTCAAGTCCATATATTTAAATTTTAAAGTTATATAACTTAATAATTACCGATAATTTATACTTATCTAATTAATTTAAATATTATTTTGTAGCTATAAGTTTATCTAATTGGCTAATTGTTATATCCCTAATCTAAACATTTCAACAATATATTTAGAACTAATAAATTAATACCACCGTTATTTAAATAAAATTTGGGTTCACGTTGTGAGAAAGTCGATTATACAGTTTGTCTTCTAATTGATGGTTCAAATGCTTTCATATTTATAAACTTGACAAACATCACAAGTTTTGATCATACATAAAACAAAATTTTGTTCGGATATCATAAATGTCTTAAAATATCGTTTTATAATTGTTAAATCTTCGTTATTAACTATTTGATATTTTATTAATTTAACCCGTGTAATACACGGGGGTTATAACCTAGTTATATATCAAGACAAACAAAATCGTAAACCTTTTACATTCTTAACATTTAAAATAAACAAGCGGAGCCGAATCGGTTAGTAAACCTGGGTCGGCTCGGCCCGAAGGATTGAGACTGTGTTAGATCAATAATATTACCAAGTACAAAAGCAGACAAACACACTAAATTCAGAAACAATCTAACAGATCTGATGATCAAATCATGCATGGGAAAAGTAGAACAATACATTTAAAGAGTTAAAACGTACCGGATGGATCAAAGTTTGTCTGAATGAAGAAATATGAAAGGTGTTTTTGAGGTTTAAAACAATAACAATGGGGAGACTACACACTTGGTGTGTAGATAGTCAGCCCAAAAAGAGTTTTTTTGTCCTCTATGCACACCTTGCAGTGTCGAGTTGTGGCTAAAGCGCGGCGTGTCACACCCCCAAAATCCACATGCGGAGTACCACCGCTTGGAGGCGTGACTGACCAGGATCCAGCCATCAATTACGTTGAACATTCAGGTAATAATAATAAAGTTCACCAACCATAAAGGTTAGCAAATACCATAATTAAAATCCAAAGTTTTTAAGTTCAAATAACTGTTTGAGTAAGTAGCGGAAGCATAGTAGAATAGTCAAGCAAAAGCTCAAGTTTCTAAATTATTTAATAAAACCCAACACACGGGTTTAGACAACCACTACACCTTCCCAAGCTGCAAGCTCCTGAGTCACTGGGTACCTGCAAAGCATGCAGTAGGGTATCAACAAAAAAATGTTGGCGAGTTCACGAGTTGTCCAGTTTTTAATTTCCAAAAACTTGTTTCACTAGTTAATTTATCCGTTTACACATGCCATGGGGAGCTACCCCATAAGTAAGCGACTAAATTGTTTTACAATACCGAATACTATTCATCCGTACGTTTCCGTAGAGTGCCCCGTTCGTCAATGTTCTATCATCATTGACGGTTTTGCTAGAGTACATTAGTTCACGCCCGATCCCATACGCGGGCACGGTGTGAGGTTGGTGAGACCTAAATAGCGCTATCAACTAATAACCCGTTCGCCTGACCCCGGCGACTAATCGGTATTAAGAAGTGAGGACTTAAGTGATAGAGTTTCGTTTAGTGTTGCTCGTTGCATTCCGTATAAACAGTAATTAACTAAGAATCCCATTTAAGGGAAGAAAGTAGGTTTGTATCCCTTACGAGGGGATAGCGTTGTTTAAGTTTCTGTTTCCCAAACCACCGGGAACGCATGCTTTATTAGTTGTGAACTCACCTTAGTTTTGCTCGGTAGAGTGTTTAACTTGATAATGCAACTTTGGGTCAATTACGTCCTATTATAATTACCACATCTTAATTAAACTCGTATACAATTTATTCACGTATTCAAGTAGCACATAGGTCACGTTTCATATAACTACACACTGGTTCGAATTTCATGAACAATATCACATTGGCCCAAACACATACTACTCAAGTGTGTGTGTGTCCAGCTATGTATAACATACATGGCCCAACAACATATTGCAGTCCAATATGTGTATTAGTAATATGTGAGGCCTAACATATGTTGTGCGATTGAGACACATTTGTGCGATCGTGTGTATATATTGTACGTCAATTTGTGCGATTATAATTAGTTGTGCGATTGAAGTGTATGTTGTGCGATTGGGTTTTATGGAAAACTAACCCTGTGCAACTGTGGGGCCCTTAACCCCTTGTGCGATTAGCCTTAACATGCAATCCTTTTTGTTCTTTCAGATCATCAGGAAAAGACAAATGTTTTTACACACAAGATTCAAATTATGGAGCACTCATGTGGGTTGTACCATTCGCCATCCTACTTGTACATTCATGAAAAAAAAAACCCAGATCCTATTTATGATAGCCATGTTTACTAACAGTCAATCATCATCATCGTTTTCATAGATCATTAACATCACTGTTTAATTCACAGCAATCATTCAAAACGTGGAAGCTAGGAGAAAACCCAGTATCATATTTTGAGTATGAACAAAGCAACGATATGAACAGAGTGTGGTTTCAACATCATTTGTTATCATTGTTTCATCATTCAAACAATCATTTAAGGCCTCTAACAATGATCCTTATAAACATCATTTCCATGTTAAACATTCAAACATGCTTTACCAGGTTGTACTCTTAGCATATATGGTTGTACATTCAAGGAAAACCCAGCAAACAGAGCATCAACAGGAATCCTTTATCACCTTTCTTAACAGTCTACTTAAATCATTCTCATTAATTCAACAGACATCATTGTTCAGATCTATTAATATTCAGTGAAATATCATGTTCATCATGTTCCATATTTAAACATTTACATATGCTCAAATCAGGTTGTACGTTCAAGAAGACTCAACATCATATATCGTTATCATTATTTCGAACAACCTAACAAAAACCTTAACAGTGGAATCATCATAACCCTTATATTCTCATAAAACAATCATCATTCTACATGAACAGATTCATACGGTTCCACGTTTGGAGAGCATAAAGCATTGATTCTTAGAACAAGAACATAACAAACGAGCTAACCTGAATGTCTGTTGTCGGAATCGAGTGTGTGAGCTGAGTGAGGGAGGGATAGAGACGGAGCTCCGAGTCGGAAAGTCGTGAGCTTTCGGAGGTTGAACGGAAAACACTGGCGTCGCCGGAGATTGATCGGAGAGGAGGGAAACGGTACGTTGCAAGTTTTTAGTGAGAGAAGTTTGTGAGAGAGGAATGAAATTTGGGGATCTGTGCTCTAATGTTTGGCTGCCATCAAATCCCAAATGTCGGCTGGATTTATGGTTTTTATAATATCCCATGTTGGATCGCACAACTGACTGATCATGTATTACTCCACTTGTGCGATTAGGATTAGGGCAACTTGGAGTGGGGCTTGGGCTCATAGTTGGGCTGGACAATATTCAAGGTGCGCAATCCATTTAATGTTAAGTGTCATTCGAAAGATAAATTATTTATTATTATGTAAACAATAGGTAAATAAATAATAAAACAGAGTTATAATTTAGAATTTTCAATTTAATAGCTTACTTAATCGTTTCGTACAATAAGTTTATGCGGGAAAAACCCGAAGTGTCACATTATCCCCAAGTTTTACGAACTTTCATCCCGAAAGTTAAGGCAGCCACTGTCAAGCTAGTGAGAACGGTTCAACGGGGTGTCACATCATTCCCCCGTTAGTTTGGAATTTCGTCCCGAAATTCGGTTGTAGCTTCAGTGCTGGGAGTTTCGTTAGGGAACAACTGGGGATACTTGCGCTTCATCTGGTCTTCCCGCTCCCAGGTAAACTCTGGGCCACGACGCGAGTTCCAACGAACTCGCACGAGAGGTATCTGGCTACGTTTGAGGGTTTTGATTTCTCGATCCGTGATCTCAATCGGTTCCTCAGTAAAGTGTAGCTGTTCGTCAATAGTAAGTTCCTTGAAAGGAATGACGAGTGTTTCATTTGACAGGCACTTCTTCAGATCAGACACGTGGAATACGTTGTGCACAGCACTCAGTTCTTCAGGCAGATTCAATCTGTAAGCGACCTTACCGATCTTTTCGGTAATTTCAAAGGGTCCGACATATCTCGGATTTAGCTTGCCCCGTTTTCCAAAACGAACCACACCCTTCCAGGGTGAGACTTTAAGTAGAGCCCGTTCACCGACCTGGAACTCTAGCGGTTTCCTATCCTTGTCAGCGTATCTCTTCTGACGGTCACGAGCTGCCGCCATGCGTTGCCTAATCTGGGCAATCTTTTCTGTGGTGTCAACTACATGTTCCGGGCCTGTGATCTGGCTGTCACCAACCTCCGCCCAGCAGAGAGGTGATCGGCATTTACGACCGTATAATGCCTCAAAGGGTGCCGCCTGAATGCTGGTGTGGTAGCTGTTGTTGTAGGAGAATTCCACTAACGGTAGGTGCTTCTCCCAGTTTTTGCCAAAATCGATCACGCACGCCCTAAGCATGTCTTCGAGGGTTTGGATGGTGCGTTCGGATTGCCCATCCGTTTGCGGGTGGTAAGCGGTGCTCATGTCTAAACGTGAGCCAAAAGATCTGTGCATAGCTTGCCACAACTCAGAAGTAAAACGCGCGTCCCGATCGGAAATAATAGAGGTTGGCACTCCATGCTTCGAAACCACTTCCCTTAAGTATACCTCTGCTAAGGTAGAGAACTTGTCTGTTTCTTTAATGGCCAAAAAGTGGGCAGATTTAGTTAATCGATCCACTATTACCCAAATAGCGTCATTCCCGCGTTGAGACCTAGGCAGGCCAGTAACAAAGTCCATGGAAATTTGCTCCCATTTCCATTGCGGGATTTCTGGCTGTTGGAGTAGGCCTGATGGTTTCTGATACTCAGCCTTGACTCTTGCACAAGTCAAACATTTTCTGACATAGGTTGCTATGTGGGCTTTCATGCCAGGCCACCAATAGGTAGTCCTTAAGTCGTGGTACATCTTATCTGAACCTGGATGAACTGAGTAACGAGACTTATGGGCTTCATCCATCACAAGCTCGCGCAAATTCCCATAAAGTGGGACCCATATACGTCCGTTTACGTAGTAAGCACCATCTTCTTTTTGGTCCAACCGTTGTCTCGATCCTCGTAGGGACTCAGCCTTGATGTTCTCAGCCTTTAATGCTTCAGCTTGGGCATTTCGGATCTGATTAGGGAGGTTCGAGTGGATAGTGAGCTGTAAGGCGCGAACACGCTTGGGTTTGGTCTCCTTTCTGCTGAGGGCATCGGCTACCACATTAGCCTTGCCGGGGTGATATTTAATTGCACACTCGTAGTCATTTAGGAGTTCGACCCATCGGCGTTGCCGCATATACAACTCCTTTTGTCCCATTATGTGCTGGAGACTCTTGTGATCAGTGTAAATCGTGCACTTGGTGCCGTACAAGTAGTGTCTCCAAAGCTTGAGTGCGAAGACCACAGCTCCAAATTCTAAGTCATGCGTCGTGTAGTTCCGTTCGTGGGTCTTGAGTTGTCGCGAAGCGTAAGCAATAACCTTCTCGCGCTGCATTAACACGCAACCGAGCCCTTGAATAGAAGCATCGCAGTAAACAACAAAGTCGTCGGTACCTTCAGGTAAGGAAAGAATAGGAGCACTACAAAGGTTCTTCTTTAGTTCCTGGAAGGCAGATTCCTGAGCTTCACTCCATTTGTAAGCAACACCCTTCTGAGCGAGGGTCGTAAGTGGTTGAGCGATCTTAGAAAATCCCTTGATAAATCTTCGATAGTATCCTGCCAATCCCAAGAATTGGCGGACTTCGGTCGGAGTCTTAGGTACAGGCCAATTCTTAATGGATTCGACCTTAGCGGGGTCAACATGAATCCCTTCCTGATTGACGATGTGCCCAAGGAAATGAACTTCTCTAAGCCAGAAATCACATTTCGAGAATTTGGCGTACAGTTGCTCCTTGCGAAGGAGTTCGAGAATAAGATGCAGGTGTTGTTCATGCTCCTCTTGACTCTTCGAGTAGATTAAGATGTCGTCGATAAACACAATTACGAACTTGTCAAGGTAGGGTTTGCATACTCGGTTCATGAGATCCATGAAGATCGCAGGTGCGTTGGTCATTCCGAAAGGCATAACAAGGAATTCGTAGTGACCATAGCGGGTTCTGAAAGCAGTCTTAGAGATGTCCTCATCGCGGACTCTCAGCTGGTGATAACCCGATCGTAGATCGATCTTGGAATAATAGCTCGACCCTTGCAGCTGGTCGAACAGGTCGTCGATACGGGGAAGTGGATAACGATTCTTGATGGTAACCTTGTTCAGTTCGCGGTAATCAATGCACATTCGGAATGTGCCATCGTTCTTTTTGACGAAGAGCACTGGGGCTCCCCAGGGTGATGAGCTAGGACGGATAAAACCTTTGTCCAAAAGTTCTTGTAGTTGAGTAGAGAGTTCCTTGAGTTCTGCGGGAGCTAGACGATAAGGTGCACGAGCTATAGGTGCTGCTCCGGGAGCTAACTCGATTTGAAATTTGACCTGACGGTGAGGAGGGAGTCCAGGTAGTTCCTCCGGGAATACCTCAGGATAGTCGCGTACGACTGGAAAATCTTCAATCCTGTTTTCCATTTTCTGTGTGTCGGCAACGAGTGCTAAGATAGCGGTGTGCCCCTTTCGTAGACACTTCTGGGCCTTTAAGAATGAAATGATGCCTGTGACTTCTCCGCTCTTGTCGCCTTGAACCATAAGAGGTTTGCCAGGGGGACGGGGAATACGAATAGCTTTCTCTTGGCAGAGGATTTCAGCTCGATGTTTGGATAACCAATCCATACCAATGATGACGTCGAAGCTTCCAAGAATGATGGGGAAGAGATCGATACGGAAGGTCTGACCCGTCAGTTCTAATTCGCAGTTGCGTATTACGTGTGAGGCCTCGAGGTTTCTACCATTAGCTATTTCAACGATGTGCTTAGAGCTTAGCGGCGTAAGAGTGGACTTAAGTTTCTTGCTAATACGTAGGGATACATAACTAGCATCTGCTCCGGAATCAAATAGTATGGAAACATAACGATCATTAAGTAGGAACTTACCCGCTACAACGTTGGGGTCATTCTTTGCTTCTCCAGCTCCAATCACAAAAGCCCTTCCTCTTGCACCATTCCCAGCATTGTTGTTATTGTTCCCAGCACCCTGATTGTTGTTGTTTTGATTCAGTTCAGGGCAATCCTTTCGCATGTGCCCCGTTGCTCCACACTTGAAGCATCCACGGTTGTTTCCTTGTTGCTGTTGTGGTTGTTGTTGATTCTGCCTAGCTGGAAGCGGGCTCCTGCAGTCTTTGGCTTCATGCCCCATCTTGTTGCATCGCTGACACTGACTCTTGCCACATGGCCCACTGTGGTGTCGGTTACATTTGTTACACTTGGGGTGGTTTCCCCGATAGCCACCCTGTTGCTGAGGGCCTTTGTTGTTTTCAGTCTTCCTTTGTTGAACTGGGGCCTGAGTGGGGTTAGCATCCTTTCCCTGACTTCCATCCCACTTTCGTTTGTTATCGCTAGAAGTTCCAGTGGTAGCACCGATCCTCTTGGGCAGCTTGCCCTCCTCCACAGCCTGATTGGTGAGTTTGTGAGCAAGGCGAACCATGGGCTGTATGGTGTTGAGGTTGGTTGAGGTCACATGGCTCCGAATTTCTGGGACCAAGCCTTTGATATACAATTCGATCCTTCGATACATAGGTCGGGACATGTTTGGGCAAAGTGCAGCATAGTCGTTGGACTGCTTGGTGTAGGTCTCAATCTCTGACCCAACCATCTTGAGCGCATAGTACTCGTTCTCGAGTTTGTGGATGTCATCCCTGTGACAGTATTCCTCTTTGATCATGTCCTTGAAATCTTCCCACGCAGTAGCATTAGCAGTTTCCAGACCAAGCATCTGAATCTGTGCTTTCCACCATGAAAGCGCGTTTCCTTCAAGCGTACCAGTCGCGAACTTAACCCAGTTAGCAGGGGGACACTCGCAGACAGCAAAGACAGCTTCGGCCTTTTCAATCCAGTGCAGAAGGCCTATGGCACCCTCAGTGCCGTTGAAGGGGAGAGGCTTGCAATCCATGAAGGTTTTGAATGTACAAACACGTGGTTGCGCAGGCGCTTGCTGACCTGTCGTGAGAAACGAAGCGAATAGGCTTAGAGGTGAAAAGACGATGCGAGAGTAGGATCTAAACATCCTAAAATAACGAGTTTACCTCCAGGGTGAGCTGCGAAAGCTGCAGCCACCGTGTTGAGCAAGTTAGTGAACTGAGCCTGAGTCATGTTAACGTTTCCTCTTCCGCGTCCACTCATTGTCTTCATAACCAGAAAACACAGTATGAGTGTGATGTCGTAACGTAGCGAGAATGAGATAGAAGAGGGATACGTATCTATCTAATTAGGCACACTAGTATGTATAGTAGAGCAATCAACATAAAGTAAACAAGCAAGTAAACACAAGTCCGAGTTACGAGGTCTAATACGTTGAGTCTTGCCCTTGGAGTGTAGTGTCGTCACTAGTCACGGGTTATAGTCTGGTTTCTCTCAAAAAGACTTTCTTTTTAAAACCGAGTTCACTATAACCAATGGCTCTGATACCAATCTGTCACACCCCCAAAATCCACATGCGGAGTACCACCGCTTGGAGGCGTGACTGACCAGGATCCAGCCATCAATTACGTTGAACATTCAGGTAATAATAATAAAGTTCACCAACCATAAAGGTTAGCAAATACCATAATTAAAATCCAAAGTTTTTAAGTTCAAATAACCGTTTGAGTAAGTAGCGGAAGCATAGTAGAATAGTCAAGCAAAAGCTCAAGTTTCTAAATTATTTAATAAAACCCAACACACAGGTTTAGACGACCACTACACCTTCCCAAGCTGCAAGCTCCTGAGTCACTGGGTACCTGCAAAGCATGCAGTAGGGTATCAACAAAAAAATGTTGGCGAGTTCACGAGTTGTCCAGTTTTTAATTTCCAAAAACTTGTTTCACTAGTTAATTTATCCGTTTACACATGCCATGGGGAGCTACCCCATAAGTAAGCGACTAAACTGTTTTACAATACCGAATACTATTCATCCGTACGTTTCCGTAGAGTGCCCCGTTCATCAATGTTCTATCATCATTGACGGTTTTGCCAGAGTACATTAGTTCACGCCCGATCCCATACGCGGGCACGGTGTGAGGTTGGTGAGACCTAAATAGCGCTATCAACTAATAACCCGTTCGCCTGACCCCGGCGACTAATCGGTATTAAGAAGTGAGGACTTGAGTGATAGAGTTTCGTTTAGTGTTGCTCGTTGCATTCCGTATAAACAGTAATTAACTAAGAGTCCCATTTAAGGGAAGAAAGTAGGTTTGTATCCCTTACGAGGGGATAGCGTTGTTTAAGTTTCTGTTTCCCAAACCACCGGGAACGCATGCTTTATTAGTTGTGAACTCACCTTAGTTTTGCTCGGTAGAGTGTTTAACTTGATAATGCAACTTTGGGTCAATTACGTCCTATTATAATTACCACATCTTAATTAAACTCGTATACAATTTATTCACGTATTCAAGTAGCACATAGGTCACGTTTCATATAACTACACACTGGATCGAATTTCATGAACAATATCACATTGGCCCAAACACATACTACTCAAGTGTGTGTGTGTCCAGCTATGTATAACATACATGGCCCAACAACATATTGCAGTCCAATATGTGTATTAGTAATATGTGAGGCCTAACATATGTTGTGCGATTGAGACACATTTGTGCGATCGTGTGTATATATTGTAAGTCAAATTGTGCGATTATAATTAGTTGTGCGATTGAAGTGTATGTTGTGCGATTGGGTTTTATGGAAAACTAACCCTGTGCAACTGTGGGGCCCTTGTCCCCTTGTGCGATTAGCCTTAACATGCAATCCTTTTTGTTCTTTCAGATCATCAGGAAAAGACAAATGTTTTTACACACAAGATTCAAATTATGGAGCACTCATGTGGGTTGTACCATTCCCCATCCTACTTGTACATTCATGAAAAAAAAACCCAGATCCTATTTATGATAGCCATGTTTACTAACAGTCAATCATCATCATCGTTTTCATAGATCATTAACATCACTGTTTAATTCACAGCAATCATTCAAAACGTGGAAGCTAGGAGAAAACCCAGTATCATATTTTGAGTATGAACAAAGCAACGATATGAACAGAGTGTGGTTTCAACATCATTTGTTATCATTGTTTCATCATTCAAACAATCATTTAAGGCCTCTAACAATGATCCTTATAAACATCATTTCCATGTTAAACATTCAAACATGCTTTACCAGGTTGTACTCTTAGCATATATGGTTGTACATTCAAGGAAAACCCAGCAAACAGAGCATCAACATGAATCCTTTATCACCTTTCTTAACAGTCTACTTAAATCATTCTCATTAATTCAACAGACATCATTGTTCAGATCTATTAATATTCAGTGAAATATCATGTTCATCATGTTCCATATTTAAACATTCACATATGCTCAAATCAGGTTGTACGTTCAAGAAGACTCAACATCATATATCGTTATCATTATTTCGAACAACCTAACAAAAACCTTAACAGTGGAATCATCATAACCCTTATATTCTCATAAAACAATCATCATTCTACATGAACAGATTCATACGGTTCCACGTTTGGAGAGCATCAAGCATTGATTCTTAGAACAAGAACATAACAAACGAGCTAACCTGAATGTCTATTGTCGGAATCGAGTGTGTGAGCTGAGTGAGGGAGGGAGAGAGACGGAGCTCCGAGTCGGAAAGTCGTGAGCTTTCGGAGGTTGAACGGAAAACACTAGCGTCGCCGGAGATTGATCGGAGAGGAGGGAAACGGTACGTTGCAAGTTTTTAGTGAGAGAAGTTTGTGAGAGAGGAATGAAATTTGGGGATCTGTGCTCTAATGTTTGGCTGCCATCAAATCCCAAATGTCGGCTGGATTTATGGTTTTTATAATATCCCATGTTGGATCGCACAACTGAATTATCATGTATTACTCCACTTGTGCGATTAGGATTAGGGCAACTTGGAGTGGGGCTTGGGCTCATAGTTGGGCTGGACAATATTCAAGGTGCGCAATCCATTTAATGTTAAGTGTCATTCGAAAGATAAATTATTTATTATTATGTAAACAATAGGTAAATAAATAATAAAACAGAGTTATAATTTAGAATTTTCAATTTAATAGCTTACTTAATCGTTTCGTACAATAAGTTTATGCGGGAAAAACCCGAAGTGTCACATTATCCCCAAGTTTTACGAACTTTCGTCCCGAAAGTTAAGGCAGCCACTGTCAAGCTAGTGAGAACGGTTCAACGGGGTGTCACATCATTCCCCCGTTAGTTTGGAATTTCGTCCCGAAATTCGGTTGTAGCTTCAGTGCTGGGAGTTTCGTTAGGGAACAACTGGGGATACTTGCGCTTCATCTGGTCTTCCCGCTCCCAGGTAAACTCTGGGCCACGACGCGAGTTCCAACGAACTCGCACGAGAGGTATCTGGCTACGTTTGAGGGTTTTGATTTCTCGATCCGTGATCTCAATCGGTTCCTCAGTAAAGTGTAGCTGTTCGTCAATAGTAAGTTCCTTGAAAGGAATGACGAGTGTTTCATCTGACAGGCACTTCTTCAGATTAGACACGTGGAATACGTTGTGCACAACACTCAGTTCTTCAGGCAGATTCAATCTGTAAGCGACCTTACCGATCTTTTCGGTAATTTCAAAGGGTCCGACATATCTAGGATTTAGCTTGCCCCGTTTTCCAAAACGAACCACACCCTTCCAGGGTGAGACTTTAAGTAGAGCCCGTTCACCGACCTGGAACTCTAGCGGTTTCCTATCCTTGTCAGCGTATCTCTTCTGACGGTCACGAGCTGCCGCCATGCGTTGCCTAATCTGGGCAATCTTTTCTGTGGTGTCAACTACATGTTCCGGGCCTGTGATCTGGCTGTCACCAACCTCCGCCCAGCAGAGAGGTGATCGGCATTTACGACCGTATAATGCCTCAAAGGGTGCCGCCTGAATGCTGGTGTGGTAGCTGTTGTTGTAGGAGAATTCCACTAACGGTAGGTGCTTCTCCCAGTTTTTGCCAAAATCGATCACGAACGCCCTAAGCATGTCTTCGAGGGTTTGGATGGTGCGTTCGGATTGCCCATCCGTTTGCGGGTGGTAAGCGGTGCTCATGTCTAAACGTGAGCCAAAAGATCTGTGCATAGCTTGCCACAACTCAGAAGTAAAACGCGCGTCCCGATCGGAAATAATAGAGGTTGGCACTCCATGCTTCGAAACCACTTCCCTTAAGTATACCTCTGCTAAGGTAGAGAACTTGTCTGTTTCTTTAATGGCCAAAAAGTGGGCAGATTTAGTTAATCGATCCACTATTACCCAAATAGCGTCATTCCCGCGTTGAGACCTAGGCAGGCCAGTAACAAAGTCCATGGAAATTTGCTCTCATTTCCATTGCGGGATTTCTGGCTGTTGGAGTAGGCCTGATGGTTTCTGATACTCAGCCTTGACTCTTGCACAAGTCAAACATTTTCTGACATAGGTTGCTATGTGGGCTTTCATGCCAGGCCACCAATAGGTAGTCCTTAAGTTGTGGTACATCTTATCTGAACCTGGATGAACTGAGTAACGAGACTTATGGGCTTCATCCATCACAAGCTCGCGCAAATTCCCATAAAGTGGGACCCATATACGTCCGTTTATGTAGTAAGCACCATCTTCTTTTTGTTCCAACCGTTGTCTCGATCCTCGTAGGGACTCAGCCTTGATGTTCTCAGCCTTTAATGCTTCAGCTTGGGCATTTCGGATCTGATTAGGGAGGTTCGAGTGGATAGTGAGCTGTAAGGCGCGAACACGCTTGGGTTTGGTCTCCTTTCTGCTGAGGGCATCGGCTACCACATTAGCCTTGCCGGGGTGATATTTAATTGCACACTCGTAGTCATTTAGGAGTTTGACCCATCGGCGTTGCCGCATATTCAACTCCTTTTGTCCCATTATGTGCTGGAGACTCTTGTGATCAGTGTAAATCGTGCACTTGGTGCCGTACAAGTAGTGTCTCCAAAGCTTGAGTGCGAAGACCACAGCTCCAAATTCTAAGTCATGCGTCGTGTAGTTCCGTTCGTGGGTCTTGAGTTGTCGCGAAGCGTAAGCAATAACCTTCTCGCGCTGCATTAACACGCAACCGAGCCCTTGAATAGAAGCATCGCAGTAAACAACAAAGTTGTCGGTACCTTCAGGTAAGGAAAGAATAGGAGCACTACAAAGGTTCTTCTTTAGTTCCTGGAAGGCAGATTCCTGAGCTTCACTCCATTTGTAAGCAACACCCTTCTGAGCGAGGGTCGTAAGTGGTTGAGCGATCTTAGAAAATCCCTTGATAAATCTTCGATAGTATCCTGCCAATCCCAAGAATTGGCGGACTTCGGTCGGAGTCTTAGGTACAGGCCAATTCTTAATGGATTCGACCTTAGCGGGGTCAACATGAATCCCTTCCTGATTGACGATGTACCCAAGGAAATGAACTTCTCTAAGCCAGAAATCACATTTCGAGAATTTGGCGTACAGTTGCTCCTTGCGAAGGAGTTCGAGAATAAGACGCAGGTGTTGTTCATGCTCCTCTTGACTCTTCGAGTAGATTAAGATGTCGTCGATAAACACAATTACGAACTTGTCAAGGTAGGGTTTGCATACTCGGTTCATGAGATCCATGAAGATCGCAGGTGCGTTGGTCATTTCGAAAGGCATAACAAGGAATTACGTTTTACGTTTTACGTAAAACTTTTTACGTTTTACTTAAAAAATTTTACGTTTTACGTTTTACCTAAATTTTTTTACGTTTTACGTAAACTTTTTACGTTTTACGTTTTTATGTTTTACGTTAAAAAGTTTACGGTTTAACTCGGGAGGTGTCTCAGATATATCGTTATCATCATCGATTAGGGGGAAAAAATAAAAAAAACAACAACATCAAAACAAAGTGTATCTCGAAAAATAAAACAGGGTTTGGCTCAGATTATCCGACAATCAAAAGGCTTCAAAAGTGGGGTTGCAGGTTCAAAAAACCTACCCTCCGCCGTCCTTGCCGCGCCATCGTCATCTAAATCTACGTTTTTTTCCCCATCACCCGCCCAATCCAACAGATCAAAACCCACATAATTAAAGAATACAAAATTGCATCATTCAAACAACCTGCATAATTCAAAAAACTATCACCGTTCAGAAACCCCAAATCAGAAAATTATCATTGGTCTACCGGCGAGATACCACCGCCACTACAGCCGATAAGAAACTATCAAAATCCCCAAATCACTGTTCAAATCAACCAACTGGGGTAGCCCAGTTGGCCACCGACACCCACCTCTTCCTAGAGGTACCGGGTTCGAGTCTTGGGAGTGACATATGTCGCCCAGGGTAAGAACTCGGCATGGGGAAGTCACCGCGGAGCTAGCTTGGTCGGGTAGCGGCTCCCGGAGTGAGATCACTCCGGCGGTTGGGAGGACCGTGCACTTACCCCCCCCCCCTGTTCAAATCAGAAAACTATCAAAAACCCCAAATCAGAAAACTATCTCTGTTCACCCATCTTTCACCGCCACCAACATCCAAAGATCGGGGATAAAAAAAGAGACACAAGATCAGAACCAAAAAACATCAATAAAAAATCGCTACCTTGTCGGCATCCGACCGTCTGCCGCCGACCCCCTTTTTCCTCTCCGGTTCTCTCCCTCCTTCCCGTTCTCTCCTCCCCCGATCTCTCTCTCTCTATTCAGCTTCTTTCTCCGCCACTGATAACCACGCCGCAAACCATCAGGGGGGGTGTGGTGACGGTAAAAAAGCGACGCTGGAGCGTCGGTATTCGCCGGTAACCGGCTCCGATCAACTGTAAAATCGGACAAGAGAGAGACAGAGTGTGTTGGAGAGAGAGTGGGTTCTGAGTGTGAGAAAGGTAGGAGGAGTTCCAGGCGGGGGGTGTGGGTGACGGCCATGAAGATGCCGGAGACGATGCCGATGGTGTTCATAAGCTGATGATGATGATGGTGGTGTTCATAACCCTGAAGATGATGGAGATGATGATCTTCATCTTCATCAGAGGATAAAGAGAGAGATGTTTGAGTGTTTCAAAAAATGAAAATGAGGAGAGATATTGATATGAAATGACTTTAATAAATAGACAAGATAGATTGACATTGAAAGTGATATATAAAGTAAATTACCTAAATCCCTTTTGGTTGGCTTAATCTGATTGGTGGAGAGTGGTTCTCACGGTTCTTACAACTGGGTGTGGTTTTCATTTTAGCGGCTCCCTATATATATATATATATATTGGTAGGGGAAGGTTCATTTGAGAAGAAATTTAACATGAGAAGAAAAAGAAGAAATGTCATATTAGTAAAATGATATTTCATTTATAACTCATATCATTAATTTCTCTCTTTAATTAATTAGTCAACTAATCATTAATTATCCTACATATAATCTACAAAACCTACACATATCAAAATTTTCCTACATATACCTTACACATTATAGAATTTTATCCTACACAGTTGAAAGTTATCCTACAAACCTCGAAATATATCCTACACAACTCGTAATTTATCCTACACAACTAGTAATTTATTCTACACTCTAAATTAAGTTGTTTTTTTAATTTGAAAAAAGTATATATTTTCAAAAGGAGTTACAAATTTAATTTAGGTAGTTATTAAATGGGAAGAATACACATTAATAATTTATGTAAGTTTACTAATATACCCTTATATTAAAATCTCAATTCACTCGTATGTCAGGCTTGATTCCAAGTGCTCAGAAGAGTACGGGATATTTCTGTAATGTCCCGAATAATGTTAAAAGGGAAATCTTGACCATCATGCCTTTTGTGGAGGGTACGCTTCCAGTGAAATACTTGGGTGTTCCGCTTATTTCTTCTAGATTGTTGTACAAGGATTGTAGTGTGCTTGTGGAGCGTCTTGAACAACGGATAGATAATTGGAAGAACAGAATGTTATCTTTCGCAGGCAGGTTGCAATTAATTATATCGGTTCTTTCAGCTCTTCATGTGTACTGGTCTTCGGTTTTTATTTTACCAGCTAGAGTGATTAAGGAATTGGAAGCTAAAATGCGCAATTTTCTTTGGGCTCAATCTCCTTCTCAGCGTGGTAGGGCGAAAGTGTCTTGGAATTCGGTTTGTGTGCCTAAACATGAGGGGGGTTTGGGTATTCGTCGAATTGCTGATGTTAATAAAGCTCTCATGGTGTCGCATATTTGGAGTGTTCTAAGTAATCGGAATTCTTTGTGGGTTGCTTGGATTCATTCTTATCGGCTTAGAGGTCGAAGTTTCTGGGATCACAGGGTTCCTTCTACTTGCTGTTGGAGCTGGAGGAAGATGGCTCAGATTCGGCCTTTAATCCGTCAGTATGTCTGGTCTCAGATTGGTGATGGTAGAAGTACTTATGCTTGGTTTGATTCGTGGAGTGGTATTGGTCCGTTATGTCATTTTTTATCGCCTAGAGTGATTACCACGGAGGGATTCTCTTTGAATGCAAAAGTGGCGGATATCTATGATGATGGTTCGTGGCTTTGGCCAGTTGCGTGGAGAGATACATACCCCGTTCTTATACAGTTAGATTTGCTACAACGGAATGTTAATATTCAGGATCGGCTTTTGTGGAAAGATGGTGATAATCTAGCCGAGTATTCGTCTTCAGGGGTTTGGAACTCGATTCGGGCTAGGGAGCAGGAGGTGAATTGGGCTAGTATTGTGTGGTTCTCGCAATGTGTCCCTCGGCATGCTTTTTTGATGTGGCTTATTGTGAGGCGTAAACTCTTAACGCAAGACAAAATCCTGCAATGGGATTATACTAGAAGAAATAACATGAACATGATGTGTTGCCTCTTGTGTTATGCAAATGTGGATTCGCATGATCATTTATTTTTTGAATGCAAGTTGTCTACGCAAATATGGCATATGGTTCGATCAAAAGTTGGCATGGATAAAGTGGAAGCTAGATGGATTCATATTATGGATTGGTTGACTCATCGCTCTCGGTCAAAATCAGCAAATAATCTGGTATGTAGATTACTAGTTGCAGCATTGGCTTATACTATTTGGCAGGAAAGAAACAATCGTCTATTCCGAAATCATGCAAGACCACCGGATATCATTTCAAAGGCGGTGTTAGAAAGTGTGAGGTACAAGTTAATGGGGCTCATGTTCAAGAACACAAGTAGAGTTCGGGAGCTTTTGGAAATCTGGGATATTCAAGATGCTGATTTAATCATGGAAAACGGCTAATTTTGTCTTCGGCTGAATTTGTCTAGATAGTTGTCTAGTGGTTGGTTTTTGTTACTTGTTTTTCCATTGTTTTGGTGGTTTTCTTTTGTTATACTTTCATGAAGGTATGTCTCATGTCTGAACGAGTAAGGATGTTACCTTACTACTTGTTTTGTTTGGTTGTGAATATATAAAATCACCGGGGTAACCCTTTACCAAAAAAAAAAAAATACCCTTATATTAAAATTAAATACAAATATTAAATGAAGTAAAATGAAACATTCTTATTGGTTAAAACCTTTTCTTTTTTCTTCTCACAAAATAATTCTTTTCATTTGAACCCTCCACATTGGTATTATGTGGTCAAGTAATTTAAGTATCACTCTGTGTGTGTGAAACATCACACCTCTTAGAAATTTAATAAATGAAAGAAATTTGGGTCAATTGATTAGGGCATCTTAGGTTTGCTTTTGACACTCAAAATCTACGTCCCATTTATTTCCTTTTGTGATGGTTATGGAGTCGGGTATTTCCGCATCTCTCTTCTTCACATGGCAAGTAAACCCTAACCTACATCCTCTTCGTCTTCCCTTTCATTCTACCGGAGAAAATAGTGTCAATAGGTATGTTTCTGGTACTATAATCGACGCCACCACATTAGTTCCTCAACTTCTTCCATATGCTACATTCAAACTTCACCAACCCTAACCCTGTCTAATGAACTTCTATCTTATGGAATTGATCTATTATGGTACATATAGTTTAATTTATTAATGTTTTGTTAGTTGAATTTTAAATAGTGTGAATTAGTATTTTCGTTTATTGGTCGAGACACAACATTTAAGTTTCTGTCATTTTGTTGAGGAACATTTGATGTGGTTGTTGTGGAGCATCATTCTAAACATGGAAACTTAGGTTGAATACGAATTTCACCATATAAATTATTGAGGTTGACTCATAACATGATATGATAGATGCATGACACCTTCCCCATTTCTAACGTTACTTCAAATTAATCTTCCTTTCTGAACATTATAGTGAACGTACTATTGACGCCTTGACGAGTAAGGAATTAACAATTTCTTGAAGGACAATCACTATCTGTGTGGATCCATGTAGTCAATACCAGTGTCACGTGTCTGTCGAATGATATCGTATATATTTTGACTGAGACACCGTGCATTATCAAAAGATGACAGGCTCAAAAGAAAGAGAAGAGTACATTGGAGTTGTTTTATACATGTAACATGTGCTCCATCCTTATAATGTTAATTGATATCCTTATGTATATTTACTGATACTAAAATAGACATTATTTACCACTAGACAAATGAGGGTCACCAACGGTCAATTTTTTATGATAAGAAAAAAGTTTACTACAACCTCTTAATCAATGTTGTAAAACAAGGTCTCCGAGACTAAGTACCCCCGAATAATCACTGTAAGGTAGACTGTTAAGACGACTTTCTTCAACTCTACTTAATTACTTGGAATCGATCAAACGTGGTTAACCTCGGCTAGAAGCATATCTAGTAGGTCAACTCAGGCTGAGTTTGACTTAAAGAAATGAATATCAATTTTTGAAATATATTACTGTTTGAACATGTATTTTTCATTTATATTGACATTCACGTATTCAAAGAATAATAACCAAGTTTCAAAAGTGTTCTAATTAGATCACTCGTAACTTTTTTCCCAATTAGACAACTTAACATTCAAATCGAGTCATGCCCTTTTTTTTCAATGTGTCAAGAAAAAAAATGGAGAATAGGATGCTGGGGTCGGATTATTTTAATATATGAAATTATATTTATCAAAGAAAAAACACTTTAATTACATTAAAAATTAAAAAAAAAACATATTAAAATCCACGTCATCACTTGACGTTAGCATTAAATTAAAGGAAAAAAAAGAAACAAAAATTCACATCACCACAGTTACCTATGAAATTGATGAAAAAATCCTTAATTTCGATGATAAATGAATGTCGAATGACCTAATTAGAACACATTGGAAACTTGAGTAACCTAATTGGAACACTTTTAAAACTTAGTTACTATTATACAAAGTTATCCCAATTAATATTAGTAAACTTATGATATTTGACATATATGTAATTTCTTGAAGACTAATTTCATTATAATTTAACATGTCTGAGTACTCCACAAGTACTTTCCGTCTATGCCGAGTACTCTCAACTTCCTACTAAACTGACTAGGAAGCGCTTAATGACTTTTACAACCATCCTCTTAATATCAAAATACGGTAGCACCGGTAAAATATAATTTTCAACCCTGCAATGAAGTTACAACTTTAACAATAATGGCGATTTCATTTTGGCCTGACCGGATCATGTTAGTTGCTTTCAATAACGATTATTTAATAATACATTTATGAGTATTAATACCAGCTCATAATTAATATTCACTTAAGAATACTTATGGTGGTTAGTAACGTCTTCTGAAATATATGTATCCATGTTTTTAATGAAATAATTAATTCGGCAATAATATTCATGAATGATTACTATATTTGAAGGCCTGAGCGTATTGAAAACAATTGGATATAAAAATAATAACTTTAATGAAATAATAAGTTTCACAAATATAAAAAATTAAAAATATTACATGTGTTTGTAAGTGTAATATAAACTTTTTACTAGTCATATATGCTTACTAAAAGTTTATGAGATTCGTAAATAGGGTTGATTTTACATGTTCTTTATGCTGAGATATACTTAAGAATGATAAAACTAGAGGTTTTTATTATTCGAATTGGACCAAAAAAACGAATCCCAATATAATATAAATAATTACCCAAGTCATGGTGAAACAAGGGCCAAATGTGGCACGCTGGAAGAAGACCATGATACCCTCAATGGAAGTAAATGCTTTTTAAAGATGATGGTGGTGGCCGGTGTCAATGCAAACCACGTTAACGAAGGTATGTAGACGAACGTTGTTTTTATTCCCATACCATAGAGAAGCATTGAACAAAACAGAGGATGAGTTTCAAAATATCAATAAGGTGAACATGGCTATAATAACATTAGTTTCTGCAAAGAAGGTGAAGATGTTTATAGCTAACTCTTAACAATATTTCTATAAAGAAGGTGAACATGTCAATAGCTTAATACACCAATCTTTCACAATTATTTTGATTAACATAACAATAAGAGGTTACATATTGGTATTAATTAGAATAAATATTTTTAGTCATTGGTTACTCCTAGTATAAATATTTTTAGTCAATTAGAATAAAACATACAAGTGATAAACAACATTGTCATGTAGTGACATTAGCTCCTAGTATCTAAACATGGATACCATATCTAATGTTATCCTTTAATGATAATCAAAAGAATAACTAGACTTATCCCATAATATCGATCCACTACATTTGGATTAGCATTATTAACGTGCTTAATCTTGTTCGTAAAGATAATGTTTGTCAACATATTGCATATCTCATTAGTTTGACTATCCGGGATCATATTTTCTAAGTAAACTTCATTTTCACTACGTTTAAGCTTATTGTCGTGAATATGCACCTCTTTCAATAATACATCCTTTCGTAGCATCCAATGCCGGGTTGGCAATCGCATAGGGCTCATTTTCAAAAGGGGGCCAGACTCATTTCCTCATTTATGTATTGTAAGCCAATTTGTTTGGACATTACACTTCGTCCTCTCTAGTCTTCTTGGTAAGTTGTAATCCAAGGTTTAAATCAGAAACATAAACCCGTTAAAGGGCCTTGATTAGTTATTTGGTTGAAGGTTGCCTCGAACACTTGAATCTGTAGTATAAGTTGAGAGACGCATACATCAGTCCTTGTCGGCGCACAGTGTCACCGCAAACGACAAATCATCCCAATTGCAATCGAATCATGTTAAATTTGAGACGCTTTCCTTAACTTTTCTTAATAGGTTTTTGTTAAAATAAAATGCAACAAATTAATTCTTGTTGCAAACATAACTTATGAGACGGGTTATAAAGTTGTTACATATTCTGTTACACAGTTATATGATGAGGGGTGTTGAGTGTACAGGTCTTGGAAGTTGAAGGTTCTGGATGCTATTTGCTGAGGACTAAAGTGGTAGAACTGAAGTTTTGAAGGGTCAAAGTGAAAGTATTTTTCTCTTGGGTATATAAGAGATTGATCCAGTGTATCTGTCATTATTCACTTCCAGATTGTTCTGTTGTCTATCTCATTGTGCGATTAGGGTTTGTGTTGTACTTGTTCAGATTGCTTGTGATCTGATCTGTTTGATCTCATGTGAGATCTTGTAGTTCTGGTTTGTATAAGATCAACTGATTATCATCATTGATCATCTTCTTCTTTGTATTGTTACAGATCTCACTATTTGTGCGATCTAGGGTTACAGGGGGTGTTTTCTAGTTTGGGTGAATAATAAAAGTTTTGCCACCGTTTTTGTCGCTATTTCTTTGTGTCTTTTGTTCTGTGTTGATTATCATACCATTTTACATGGTATCAGAGCTAATCGGCTCTTGATTACTGATCTTGGTTGTTCTGATGTGAGTTTTTTAGGGTTTATTGCTGTTGTTAGCAGGAGGAATTCTTTGGTGTTCAAAGAAGTGTGTAGACCCTGGTCTTGAGAAGTGTGACGTTCAGATCTGGTGGATTGAAACCCTAGCTAGGGTTTGGAGAGTCTGGTTCAAGATTCTTTGTCTTCTTGGTGTTATCACATTCTGTGTTGGTCTCTGAAACTCATAGAAAGTTTCAGGGCAAACTGACTAGATTGTGATTTGTGCTTGCTGATCTGTAGTTTGTAACCCTAGAAGGTTACAAATTCAGATCCGGAGGGAGTTAAACGCTTTTTTGTAAGATCGTTTCACTCTTATCTCTTGTCTTTATTTGTTGATTGACTAGTTGATACCGGGGTAGTGAGGATCGGTTTGTCTGTTGCTTATTGTTGTCTTGTATCTCTGTTAGTTGTGTGCACCTGTGTTATGCTTGTCCTGGCAGCTATAGAGTAACGAACCAAGAATCTGGCCTCTGACACAGTCTGCTGACTGTTGCTTATTGTTTGTTTTTTGATTGGTTTGCTTAGTATTAATTGTTGTTTGATCTTTGTTCTGTTCTGATTAGTTGTTATAAATGGGTGATACTGGTAGTTCATCTCAGACTTTGATTAGTAAATTAGATATAGGAGATCCCTTATATCTTCATCCAAGTGACTCTAGTGCCTTAACTATAGTAAGTATTAAGTTGAAAGGTACAGAAAACTATTCTGCATGGTCTAGTGCAATGAAGTTGGCATTAGAGACCAAAAATAAGTATGGGTTCATAGATGGTAAGTGTGTTAAGTCTGAGGATGATCCTGTGTTAGCTAGCCAGTGGGACAGATGTAATTCTGTGGTTCTTACATGGTTGTTAAATTCTGTGTCTGAGGAACTTTTTCTTGGTCAAGTTTTTTCAAAGTTAGCTTCTGAGGTCTGGACTGATCTCAAAGAGTCTTTCTTTAAGGTGGATGGTTCTATTGTATATGATTTGTATAAAAAAATTAATAGTATTTCACAAAATGGAACTTTTGTTGCTGAATATTATAATAAGCTTACAACAATGTGGAAGCAGTTTGATGTTATGTTGCATCTGCCTTCATGTTCTTGTCAAGCTGCTAAGGATTTTAATGATTTTTCAAAACTAATAAAATTGATGAAATTTCTCATGGGTCTTGATGATGTTTATCAACTAGTGAGAACAAATCTATCAACAAGAGAACCATTACCTTCAGTTAAAGTGGCATTCTCTATAATTTCTAGAGAAGAGTCACATAGGTTGTCTAGTAGTGGGTCAAAAACACAGAGTGTGTCTTTTGTGTCTAAATCTAATCAGTCATTTGATCAAAGAAAGAAAGTTAATAGAGATCCTAACCCTAATTTGAAGTGTACTCACTGTAACATGTTAGGACATACTGTTGATAGATGTTTTAAGGTTATTGGGATCCACCTGGGTTTAAAAGAAGGGTTAATTATAATAACCAGTCTAATAAAGTCAACTTGGCTAATAATAATAAAACTAATTTTATGGTTGGAACATCTTCATCTGTTGGTGGGTCTGGTTTACCTTTTACATCTGAGCAGATTGCTAAGTTGTCGAGTCTTATTGGAGAGAAGAGTGGATCTGATTCTCAGAATCAGAATGTAGGAGGTGAGTGTTTTAATGTTTCAAACTTTGTTAGTTGTTCAAGTTCAGTAAGTTTTAGTATGAATGGGTGGATTCTTGACTCTGGGGCTAGTCAACACATGGTTAGAACAGATAAAAACTTGATTAATGTTGTGGATGTGTCTGAGTTTAATATTACTGTTGGTCATCCAAATGGAACAAGTGTCAAGGTTTTAAAAATTGGTGATCTAAAACTGACTGAGGATATACTTTTGAAGGATGTCTTTTATGTTCCTGGTTATTGTTTAAATTTGCTTTCTGTGTATAAGCTGTCTAAAGATAATCATGTGTCTGTTGTATTTAATGAAATAAGTTGCTTGTTACAGGATTCAAGTTCAAAGAGAATCCTGATGAGTGGTAGTCAGGATTGTGGTCTGTATTTTGTAGGAAGTGTTGGTAATAATGTTAATGCTTGTTTCAATAGTACTGTGAAATATTTTACTTAGCATAGTAGGCTAGGACACACTTTAGATCAGGTTCTAGCAGTGTTAAAAAAAGTCTTAAAATACAGTCTAGTGAACATGGTCTTTATGATATATGTCATAGGGCAAAACAGGTTAGGGTTCCATTTCCTTTGAGTAAACACAAGTCAAAATCAGTTGGTGATCTTATACATTTAGATGTATGGGGTCCTTATAAAGTGACAAGTTATGATGGTTACAAATAAATTTTCTAACTATTGTAGATGACTACTCTAGGTCTGTGTGGTGTTATTTTTTATCTAGTAAAACTGAAGTTTTTGAAAACTTAAAGGTTTTTTATGAGCTTGTGTTGACTCAGTTTAAGAAAAAAATTAAAATGATTAGGAGTGATAATGGAACAGAATTTGTTAATAGTCAAATGGATAATTTTTGTAAGACAAAAGGAATTTTACATCAAACCTCTTGTTCCTATACACCACTACAAAATGGTGTGGTGGAAAGGAAACATAGGCACCTTTTAAATACTGCTAGAGCTTTGATGTTTCAGGGTGGTCTGCCTTTGAGGTTCTGGTCTGATTGTGTGCTAACTGTTGTATATCTTATTAACAGGTTGCCATCTTATGTGTTGAATGGTAGGAGTCCTTTTGAAATGATGTTTGGTTTTAGACCCTCTTTGTCTCATCTAAGGAACTTTGGATGTTTGTGTTTTAGTACTGTTTTACATGAATCTGATAAATTTTCTTATCATGCTGATAAATGTGTGTTTCTTGGTTACTCTAGTTTTAAAAAGGGATATAAATTGTGGAGTTTGGATAGTAAGAAAATATTTTTTTCAAGAGATGTAAAATTTTATGAAAGTGTCTATCCCTTTAAGGTTAAAACTTTTGATAGTCAAGAACCTATTTTTGATAAACAACTAAACCATGTAATTTTTTTATAATATTTCATCTGAAGTTCCTAACATACCCAATGATGAAGAGGGTACAAATGGTGCTCAAGATCCTATTAGTGATGATCAGCAACCATTGTCACCCTCTACATCAGCCCCTATATCAGGTGTTGATACTGTTCAACAACCAGAACAGGAGAGTAGTAGTAGACAGGGTACCAATGAGGGGGCAGAGGACACTATAGGATCAAATGTTGAGACAAACCAGTCTGAGGGTAATATAAATGTTAGAAGATCTTCTAGAAATATTTCTATGCCTAAAAAATTTGATGAATTTGTTGTTGAGGGTAAAGTTAGATATGGTATAGAAAATGTTGTTAGTTATGCTAACTTGTCTTATGAAAATATGTGCCTTGTTGCTTCTTTAAATAAAACTGTTGAACCTACTACTTATAGTGAGGCTGTTAAAGATGATAGGTGGGTTGAAGCCATGAATAGTGAAATGGAAGCTCTTTATAGGAATAATACTTGGGTCTTGGTAGATCTTCCTAAAGGTAGAAAGCCTATAGGATGTAAATGAGTTTATAAAATCAAATATAAAGCTAATGGTGAGGTAGAAAGCTATAAGGCCAGATTAGTGGCCAAAGGGTTTAACGAAAGAGAAGGAATAAACATTGGTGAAACATTTTCACCTGTTGTGAAGATTGTAACTGTCAGAATTATTTTGAAACTAGCTGTTAATAATAATTTGCCATTTTATCAAATGGATATAAGTAATGCCTTTCTATATGGTACCTTAACTGAGGATGTGTTTTGACTTTGCCTCAAGGTTATTTTACAAATGATAATACTAAAGTTGGTAAATTAGTAAAATCTTTGTATGGTCTAAAACAAGCTCCTAGACAGCGGAATGAGAAGTTAACTGCTGTGTTAATTTCAATGGGGTTTGTTCAAAGTGTTTGTGATTATTCCTTGTTTGCGTTGTCTAAACAAGATGTGTTTATAGTTCTATTAGTCTATGTTGATGACATAATTGTGACTGGAAATAATAAAGCAGAAATAGAAAAAGTTAAAATATATTTGAAAGAAAGTTTTCAAATTAAGGATCTTGGCATACTTAGATATTTTCTAGGTATTGAGGTGTTGTATTCAGATGGTTGCACTTGCTTGTCACAAAGAAAATATTGTCTTGAGTTGTTGAATAAATTTGGGTATTTGGGGTGTAAACCTGTTACTACACCAATTGAGCAAAGTTTTCTTGTAACTAATAAATGTGGTAAAGAACAAAAGTGCTTGGAAAATGTAAATGGTTTTCAAAGATTAGTTGGGAAATTGATATATTTGTCATTAACAAGGCCAGACATAAGTTATGTTGTCCAGTTTCTAAGTCAGTATATGCATAGTCCATGCCAAGCCCAGCTAGATATAGCACTGAGGTTGTTAAGGTACTTAAAGTTATCACCTGGAAAGGGTGTTAACTTTAAGAAGTCTGATAGTATGAGTCTGTCAGGGTTTGTTGACTCTGACTGGGCCAAATGTCTTAAAACTAGGAAATCAGTCACTGGTTTTGGTATTTTTCTTGGTGACACACTTGTTTCTTAGAAAAGCAAGAAACAAAGTGTAATACCAATATCAACTGCAGAAGCTGAGTACAAAGCTACGTGCTCAACTACCTGCGAAATAATATGGATTTTGAATGCTTTAACTGAGTTGAAAGTTACATATAATCTACCGGTTAAATTGTATTGTGATAGTAAGTCTGCAATTTCTATCTCATAAAATCCTGTATTTCATGAACGTACTAAACATTTTGAGATTGATCTACATTTTCTGAGAGAAAAAATTGCAGCAGGTATCATAGAACCTGAAAAGGTTCATACGGATATGCAGGTTGCAGACATATTCACAAAGGCTTTGAGTGCGAGTCAACATTAAACTCTATGTGAAAGTCTTGGAATGTTTGACATGTTTGCCACAAGAATTATGGGGGCATGCTAAAATAAAATGCAACAAATTAATTCTTGTTGCAAACATAACTTATGTGACGTGTTATAAAGTTGTTACATATTCTGTTACACAGTTATATGATGAGGGGTGTTGAGTGTACAAGTCTTGGAAGTTGAAGATTCTGGATGCTATTTGCTGAGTACTAAAGTGGTAGAACTGAAGTTTTGAAGGGTCAAAGTGAAAGTATCGTTCTCTTGGGTATATAAGAGACTGATCCGGTGTATCTGTCATTATTCACTTCCAGATTGTTCTGTTGTCTCTCTTATTGTGCGATTAGGGTTTGTGTTGTACTTGTTTAGATTGCTTGTGATCTGATCTGTTTGATCTCGTGTGAGATCTTGTAGTTCTGGTTTATATAAGATCAATTGATTATCATCAATTGATCATCTTCTTCTTTGTATTGTTACAGATCTCACTATTTGTGAGATCTAGGGTTACAGGGGGTGTTTTCTGGTTTGGGTGAATAATAAAAGTTTTGTCATCGTTTTTGTCGCTATTTCTTTGTAGCTTTTTTTCTGTGTTGATTATCATACCATTTTACAGTTTTTTTTTGCTTAAATTAGATTTCTATTGGTTATACGGTTATTGTTATATGATTTCCAGAAATTATGCTTCCTTAAGAAGTCATTGTACTATAGTAATTGTGTTTTGTTTGTTATAATAGGTATTGTCATACTAATGAATTTTTTTAGATATATAATAGACTAAATTACTTCTCGCGTAGGGCCTATTAACTATACGGACAAACCCCGGTAGCATCCAATGCTTGTAGTAACCCTAACAGTTTCCTTATACTTAACTCCTATAATATTGAACACTAGTTATTATTGCATGCTTGAATATGATATTGTATATCCAACGCTATAAAATATCTATCAAACTTCATGTTCTTTAACTCTGATATTTCTGCTTTGTTATAAACTCTAATTCTAAAATAACTAAGAACATATTTTTTATGTTATACTTGTGCTGGTGATGGTCAAGTGTAACATCCCGCTTTTTAACACCGACATATTACAATCGGTTTAGTTATCATAATCACAGGTTTCGAGACAGTTGACGTCATATTGCGGAGTTGAGGGATGCGCGTGGACCCGATTATTTTACATTAAAGTTGGAACATGTAGCTTTGGGAGCAAGGGGTTTACTATGGAAACTGGAGGAGCTTGAGTGGAAGTTGGTAAATTCCAGGTTAGTGTTTTATCTCAGTTGCAGTTTTAGCATGCGATTGGGGTATTGTTTGTGGAGATCGACTTGAGGGGTCGGGTTTAGACGGTGTCGGTGACGTGCAGAGTGGTGTCGGGTGGTAAAGATGATCGCCGACAATGGCTTCGGCGGTGCTGGAGGCCCTTAGCGATGGGGGCGTGTGGTGATGGATCAGGATGGTGCCTGGTTATGGCTGCGGTGGGGCCGTGGAGTCCTGTAGTGGGCCGTAGTGGAGGTAGATCATTAGTGACGATGGTCGATGGTGGTAGAGTGGGGTGGCGATAATGGAGGAAGCCACAATGGTGGTCTCGGTGTAGGTGGGGTCATGGTGTGGCATTGGTTGCTGATGGAGGCTATTGTTGATGCTTTGCATGGGATAAATTGGGTCACATGCATGTATGGCGGCTCAGTTCGGGTTCATAGGTCAAGGAGGGTTTCGGGTGACCTGAATTGGTGGGTACTTAGATCTAGCGTTTCATTGGCGATAACATTTAGGTGTGTGACCGGGTTCGGATGTGGAATAGTTTGTGTGGGTTATTGGTACGCGTGCATGGGTGCATGTGATACGTGATCGTGAAGCATAAACACCCGATGAGTTAGGTCGTGGGTCATGTAGTGTTCGATGTATTTCGGTAGTAGTTGTAACTACAGTTATTCGGTTATAGGTAGCATTCAGGAAGCATTACAGGATGGTTAGTTGTGTAGATTAGAAACTTCATAGCCCGTGAGTTATAATGCCCTATGTACTTTTATATTTTGCACTAGCATGCATGCAAAAATGGTTTTTTTTTATATTGACGAGTTAAGAGGAAAGTAAATCCGGAATATTGTTTATGTTGAGTTAATGTTTTCAACGATTTCATAAATTAATTAAGGTTTGAATTAGTAACTGAGGTGGGTTTTTTAGGTCAATTTTAGCGTAACCCTTGTGCAAAATATTGGGCTTTCAAAAACTTTTTCTTTGAAAGCAATTCGATAACCGAAGCTTAAACGAAATCTGTTTAACGCAACATACACACCGGGATGAGGACACAAGCTACACATACCCTAAATACCCTTTACATAACTTAGAAATAGGTTTCGAAGGGCTAGGGATGACAAAAACATGTTTATACAAGTACAAGGACCATTTACGACAAACTACGAAAATCTGCCGATTCGTATAGCGACGAACATTCTGGAATATGATCATAAGCTAAACATACCATAAATAAGCTTAATATAGCTTAGAAATAAGATTTGAGGGGTTCGGTGTGCGAAAATTCGCTTATTTGATCACAGGGACTAAAAGCGTCAAAAACTACGTAAGTTTGCATATACGCGCGTATCCTACGTTCTGACCATATCTGGACATCCATAAATTTTTGTAATCACTAAAATATTTTATTTTAGTGATAGGAATGCAAAAAATACCATTCGTCGTGCAATTTGGATCGTTTCGCCTTCGTTACAACTTCCGTCGTAATTAACCGCATAACGCAACCGTACGACCAAACGAACCGACATCCATAATATTTCCGAGCATATTTCAAGTCCCCTATACTTTGACGTCCTTATAGAGCCTTGAAAATGGCTTAACGGAGGTTAAATACGTCAAATATGCATGTATGTGTGTGCAGGGACTAAATATGTAATTTTTGAAACTTATAAGCTGTCCTCGCGTCGCGCGACACCCAGAGGGTGTCACTGTCGCGCCACGCGACCCCATGTAATCGACAGAAACTTGATTTCAGCTGCCAGCTTGCTGCACATGTGTTTTTAAAACTAGTTTTCAATATTGTGGGAATCTTTGAGTGATCACCAAGGCCTGAAATCTTGACCAAACACTTGTCTTAATCCCCTACTTCGTTGGGCAATACTCCGTACAAGTGGCATGATCTCATGGCTTCACTACAACTATAAATAACACCCCAAATCTGCCCAAAAACTTGTTCATTTCCATTCTTTCTTCTCTCTTGGACTCTAAGTGGAGGATTCCATCTTTGGGAGCCACCTACCTAAGTTCTTCTAGTTCAATCTTTCAGCCATTAGAGCCTTGTAAGTGTTCTTTCATGGCTAGTCTTTATTTTCAGCAATTTAAAGCTGAAAGTCAAACAATTTGACTTTCGGTTTTGACCATCAATTGGTCAAATCAAAGTTCAATTGAACTTTGCAACGTGATTGTAATCACGATGGTTATAATCCTTAGCGATTACACCTACTGATTACCACGTTGACTAGTCATAGTGACGAGTCAAAGTTTCGGTCAAAATGTGTATTTATGCGCATTTTACGACGGAACTATTTTCGGCTATCAAAACACTTTGTTTTGATACCAAATCAGTTTTCTAACTTAGTTAAACATGTTTTAACATGTTTAACTCGTCACTTTTAGTTTAGTGCTTATTTAGGGTCGTAAGTCAAGCGGTCTCGACAACCGCTTAGACTTTCGAACCCGACCCGTTTGGTCGATCATTAGGATCCGACCAAACACATTAGGTGACCATAGTTGTATAGGGAATAACCTTCCGAGGTTATATCTTATGGTCACATTGTTTAGGAAAATGACCAAAACGCCCTTTTTGCACATAATTCCATTTTAAGCATATGTAACCAACGTTTTGACACCTAAACTGATTATGCAACATAATTAAACATGTTAGGGCATATAATACTTATCATAGGGCTAGTTAGACCATCCGAATGCGCTTTCACGCAAATGACGCGTTAAAGTAGCGTAAACAACCTTAACGGGTCATAACGGGTCAAAAGCACTTAGGATAGGTTTCAATTCAGAATGTAGTATTTGTTAAACCATATCATTTGAGTTCCAACACTCATTTGGTTTACAATACCTCATTCTATCCGATTCCTCGATTTATGTGTAACGCCTCGTATTTCCATAAATTCATATTTTTAGGAAATACGTGCCGTTTCCCTATTTTTAGAATCTCACTCGAAGAACAGAACAAGAAACGACAAACCGAAGCATTTATTTTACGCGTTTTACGTAACCAACAACGAACGCGTCACACACTTATTTCCGGCATCATTTACGTATTTACGATCCTAAATAAATAATTTTCGGCATTTCACGACGTTCGTGTTCGATAACGGACTTCAGAAACGCGATTGGGCCGCTAACGGGCTTTAGGCCTAACCCACTACAAAACCCTAGGATAAATACCCTTCAAAAATATTCAAAACCCTAACTCCACCTTTTTCTCCTACAGCCGACATCCCTCATCACCCTTCCCTTCTCTCTGCGCAATACGATCGCCGGAGCAACTCCAGCCGGCTGCCGACGCCGGCTCCGGTTGTCGGCAAACACTCTCAAGCCCCGTGAGATCATCATCCATCTCGACACACCCTCACATCACCTTCAAATTCTCTTTTATTTTTTTTAACACCTGTCGGGTAAATCGAACTCGCCGGACATCGAAGCGCATCGGAGGCGACACCGGGGACGAACGGTGATCACGACGGGGCTGTTTTGGTGTCGCTACCCTCCACTGCCAGTCCATTACAGACCTCGCCGACACAAGACTATCACCGGAAATTTCAAAGTTGTCACCAAGGATCGGAGGCGATGTCGGAGACGACCGAAGCCACGACAGGAATCACACATAAATGTTTTCGGTTAACTGTCTTATCCACTTGGAATCCTTTTCCCAAAATTTCTTCGTGCGTTATTTTACAAGGAATCGCGAACGCAACCAGTGTTGACGATATAAATAAAGATGCCCGGAATCTAGTAGGATTTGCCTAGAAACGCATTTAAACTTTAAATGCTTATTGTATTGTATTTTACTTCCAAACTTGATGGATTTGGTATCCAAATCATGTACTACATTACATAAATGAAATAAAGATTTATTATTTGACTATTTGTTGTAAATGATTTAAACTTGTTGTATATTATTTCAAGTGATGTAAAATCAATAAATGAGTACTTGTCATCAATAGCGTTTTGAAGCCTCTTGCAATCTCGTCTTTTCGTCTCATCCCAATGTTTCCGCCATCGGTTGGGGTGTGACAGATTGGTATCAGAGCCATAACTATAGAGAATTAGGTAGAATTGCTATGTTCGACCTAGTCTATAGTCTAAGTACCAAAACTTGACCATTCCTTATTCTTGCTTAATATGTGATTCTTCCTATTTGCTTCTACCTTTTCTTTTGTCTAAATATACAATGTGTCTTTTCTAAAACATTTCACACAATACATACTTGAAAATACTCATATTCCACAATCGAAACGACTCACTAAAATAGGGGTGATTCCCGCCTTTAGTGACGAATTTCAATCCACCTTACATGTTATTTTGCATGAAATTTCACCATCAAGTCAGGAGTGATATCCGTATCTTGATGGGAATTTCCATCTCATACTCTGGTGGTTCCTTATTGGCGAGTCGAGATTTTATCTTGTTTCGTTCAATAAACCACATTTTGGGGACGAAATTGTCAAGCTAGGATTGATATCCACACCTTAGTGACTGGTCCCGCTCTACGATTTTCAATCTCGCCAAAGTTTCGTATTTTCGATCAAATTAGGGACATGTACTAACTGGAAGGGTAAAATACCGTTAATTGCCTGGCGACGAGAGTATTATACCTATTAGGCCAAAACATGTCTCCCTAATTCGGAAGGACTTGCGATTCACTTTGGAATAGTCGAAGCTTCTAAACTCGAAGCACTCCAATACTTTTCAAGCCTCTCTTTTATATTAACTTAACTTTTATGCGATTTAATACTTGTTACCTAATCATCGTTTTACACAATAAATTAATACATGCATACTGATACGTTATACTTGATTCGGGATTACTGGACATTCTTTATGTGATGAACTGGTCATTAGCTTCGTAAGAAGCCACACCTTGACATATGTAGTGCTTGTGAAGCACTATAGGAGTAGTGCACCGCCACATGGATTTGTGGTAATGTCAAGACATTCATTCATACATTACGGATCTTTTCAGAGCAACGAAATGATGACATGTGCTATGATTAGATGACGTTTTATACATTACGGATCTTTTCATAGCAACGAAATGATGACATGTGCTATGATTAGATGACGCTTTATACATTACGGATCTTTTCATAGCAACGAAATGATGACATGTGCTATGATTAGATGACGCTTTATACATTACGGATCTTTTTATAGCAACGAAATGATGACATGTGCTACGATTAGATGACGCTTTATACATTACGGATCTTTTCATAGCAACGAAATGATGGCATGTGCTATGATTAGATCACACTTTATACATTACGGATCTTTTCATAGCAACGAAATGATGACATGTGCTATGATTAGATGACGCTTTATACATTACGGATCTTTTCATAGCAACGAAATGATGACATGTGCTATGATTAGATGACGCTTGCGTTAAACGTTGGGTTGACATTTGTCATTAACTTCGGATGAAGCCTCACCTTGACATATATAGTGCTTGTGTAGCGCTATAGGAGTAATGCCCGCCGCATGGACTTGCGGTCATGTTAAGACATTCATACATACTTGCGGACACGATGGTTGACCAGTGAGATCACATTTCAGTAATGTGTTAATCTAGTTAACTAAATATCTCGTGTGGACTATTCAAATAATTTAATCATACTCATACATATACTTCCACCTTATGACCTCTCTCATACTTAAATACCAATCATGCTTACATACTTAAATTACTATACGATATCAATCTCACTCGTAATACGTTAATAAACTCTGACCCGTACACTACCAGTGCAAACTATGCGGATCATGCACAAACCACAATAATCATGGATGCATACGCGATTATATTGGTAGGCGCATGAAAACCAGAGTAGGCTCTACTGTGTATCGTAACACAGAACGCAACATGACATCGATTAGCGAAACGGACGTAATATGGTATTAACATGGTGGATACGCCGCTGGTACTACCTATATATAAGTGTTCCTACCATATTACCGAACTTTCGTGAAAACGTACCATGAGAAATTCGGTGTTTCCCCAAACCCTATTAAATACAAACTTTGATCAATCGCAACCTACTTCTCGGTTATACCCAGACATACTTCGAGACAACACTCCCTCTAAAAGTCTCTCTTGAATAAATTTCGGGACGAAATTTCCTAAAGTAGGGGAGACTGTAACGCCTCGTATTTCCATAAATTCATATTTTTAGGAAATACGTGCCGTTTCCCTATTTTTAGAATCTCACTCGAAGAGCAGAACAAGAAACGACAAACCGAAGCATTTATTTTACGCGTTTTACGCAACCGACAACGAACGCGTCACACACTTATTTCCGGCATCATTTACGTATTTACGATCCTAAATAAATAATTTTCAGCATTTCACGACGTTCGGGTTCGATAACGGACTTCAGAAACACGATTGGGCCGCTAACGGGCTTTAGGCCTAACCCACTACAAAACCCTAGGATAAATACCCTTCAAAAATATTCAAAACCCTAACTCCACCTTTTTTCTCCTACAGCCGACATCCCTCATCACCCCTCCCTTCTCTCTGCACAATACGGTCGCCGGAGCAACTCCAGCCGGCTGCCGATGCCGGCTCCGGTTGTCGGCAAACACTCTCAAGCCCCGTGAGATCATCATCCATCTCGACACACCCTCACATCACCTTCAAACTCTCTGTTATTTTTTTTAACACCTGTCGGGTAAATCGAACTTGCCGGACATCGAAGCGCATCAGAGGCGACACCGGGGACGAACGGTTATCACGACGGGGCTGTTTTGGTGTCGCTACCCTCCACTGCAAGTCCATTACAGACCTCGCCGACACAAGACTATCACCGGAAATTTCAAAGTTGTCACCAAGGATCGGAGGCGACGTCGGAGACGATCGAAGCCACGACAGGAATCACACATCAACGTTTTCGGTTAACTGTCTCATCCACTTGGAATCCTTTTCCCAATCTTTCTTCGTGCGTTATTTTACAAGGAATCGCGAACGCAACCAGTGTTGACGATATAAATAAAGATGCCCGGAATCTAGTAGGATTTGCCTAGAAACGCATTTAAACTTTAAATGCTTATTGTATTGTATTTTACTTCCAAACTTGATGGATTTGGTATCCAAATCATGTACTACATTACATAAATGAAATAAAGATTTATTATTTGACTATTTGTTGTAAATGATTTAAACTTGTTGTATATTATTTCAAGTGATGTAAAATCAATAAATGAGTACTTGTCATCAATAGCGTTATGAAGCCTCTTGCAATCTCGTCTTTTCGTCTCATCCCAATGTTTCCGCCATCGGTTGGGGTGTGACAGATTGGTATCAGAGCCATAACTATAGAGAATTAGGTAGAATTGCTATGTTCGACCTAGTCTATAGTCTAAGTACCAAAACTTGACCATTCCTTATTCTTGCTTAATATGTGATTCTTCCTATTTGCTTCTACCTTTTCTTTTGTCTAAATATACAATGTGTCTTTTCTAAAACATTTCACACAATACATACTTGAAAATACTCATATTCCACAATCGAAACGACTCACTAAAATAGGGGTGATTCCCGCCTTTAGTGACGAATTTCAATCCACCTTACATGTTATTTTGCATGAAATTTCACCATCAAGTCAGGAGTGATATCCGTATCTTGATGGGAATTTCCATCTCATACTCTGGTGGTTCCTTATTGGCGAGTCGAGATTTTATCTTGTTTCGTTCAATAAACCACATTTTGGGGACGAAATTGTCAAGCTAGGATTGATATCCACACCTTAGTGACTGGTCCCGCTCTACGATTTTCAATCTCGCCAAAGTTTCGTATTTTCGATCAAATTAGGGACATGTACTAACTGGAAGGGTAAAATACCGTTAATTGCCTGGCGACGAGAGTATTATACCTATTAGGCCAAAACATGTCTCCCTAATTCGGAAGGACTTGCGATTCACTTTGGAATAGTCGAAGCTTCTAAACTCGAAGCACTCCAATACTTTTCAAGCCTCTCTTTTATATTAACTTAACTTTTATGCGATTTAATACTTGTTACCTAATCATCGTTTTACACAATAAATTAATACATGCATACTGATACGTTATACTTGATTCGGGATTACTGGACATTCTTTATGTGATGAACTGGTCATTAGCTTCGTAAGAAGCCACACCTTGACATATGTAGTGCTTGTGAAGCACTATAGGAGTAGTGCACCGCCACATGGATTTGTGGTAATGTCAAGACATTCATTCATACATTACGGATCTTTTCAGAGCAACGAAATGATGACATGTGCTATGATTAGATGACGTTTTATACATTACGGATCTTTTCATAGCAACGAAATGATGACATGTGCTATGATTAGATGACGCTTTATACATTACGGATCTTTTCATAGCAACGAAATGATGACATGTGCTATGATTAGATGACGCTTTATACATTACGGATCTTTTTATAGCAACGAAATGATGACATGTGCTACGATTAGATGACACTTTATACATTACGGATCTTTTCATAGCAACGAAATGATGGCATGTGCTATGATTAGATCACACTTTATACATTACGGATCTTTTCATAGCAACGAAATGATGACATGTGCTATGATTAGATGACGCTTTATACATTACGGATCTTTTCATAGCAACGAAATGATGACATGTGCTATGATTAGATGACGCTTGCGTTAAACGTTGGGTTGACATTTGTCATTAACTTCGGATGAAGCCTCACCTTGACATATATAGTGCTTGTGTAGCGCTATAGGAGTAATGCCCGCCGCATGGACTTGCGGTCATGTTAAGACATTCATACATACTTGCGGACACGATGGTTGACCAGTGAGATCACATTTCAGTAATGTGTTAATCTAGTTAACTAAATATCTCGTGTGGACTATTCAAATAATTTAATCATACTCATACATATACTTCCACCTTATGACCTCTCTCATACTTAAATACCAATCATGCTTACATACTTAAATTACTATACGATATCAATCTCACTCGTAATACGTTAATAAACTCTGACCCGTACACTACCAGTGCAAACTATGCGGATCATGCACAAACCACAATAATCATGGATGCATACGCGATTATATTGGTAGGCGCATGAAAACCAGAGTAGGCTCTACTGTGTATCGTAACACAGAACGCAACATGACATCGATTAGCGAAACGGACGTAATATGGTATTAACATGGTGGATACGCCGCTGGTACTACCTATATATAAGTGTTCCTACCATATTACCGAACTTTCGTGAAAACGTACCATGAGAAATTCGGTGTTTCCCCAAACCCTATTAAATACAAACTTTGATCAATCGCAACCTACTTCTCGGTTATACCCAGACATACTTCGAGACAACACTCCCTCTAAAAGTCTCTCTTGAATAAATTTCGGGACGAAATTTCCTAAAGTAGGGGAGACTGTAACGCCTCGTATTTCCATAAATTCATATTTTTAGGAAATACGTGCCGTTTCCCTATTTTTAGAATCTCACTCGAAGAGCAGAACAAGAAACGACAAACCGAAGCATTTATTTTACGCGTTTTACGCAACCGACAACGAACGCGTCACACACTTATTTCCGGCATCATTTACGTATTTACGATCCTAAATAAATAATTTTCAGCATTTCACGACGTTCGGGTTCGATAACGGACTTCAGAAACACGATTGGGCCGCTAACGGGCTTTAGGCCTAACCCACTACAAAACCCTAGGATAAATACCCTTCAAAAATATTCAAAACCCTAACTCCACCTTTTTTCTCCTACAGCCGACATCCCTCATCACCCCTCCCTTCTCTCTGCACAATACGGTCGCCGGAGCAACTCCAGCCGGCTGCCGATGCCGGCTCCGGTTGTCGGCAAACACTCTCAAGCCCCGTGAGATCATCATCCATCTCGACACACCCTCACATCACCTTCAAACTCTCTGTTATTTTTTTTAACACCTGTCGGGTAAATCGAACTTGCCGGACATCGAAGCGCATCAGAGGCGACACCGGGGACGAACGGTTATCACGACGGGGCTGTTTTGGTGTCGCTACCCTCCACTGCAAGTCCATTACAGACCTCGCCGACACAAGACTATCACCGGAAATTTCAAAGTTGTCACCAAGGATCGGAGGCGACGTCGGAGACGATCGAAGCCACGACAGGAATCACACATCAACGTTTTCGGTTAACTGTCTCATCCACTTGGAATCCTTTTCCCAATCTTTCTTCGTGCGTTATTTTACAAGGAATCGCGAACGCAACCAGTGTTGACGATATAAATAAAGATGCCCGGAATCTAGTAGGATTTGCCTAGAAACGCATTTAAACTTTAAATGCTTATTGTATTGTATTTTACTTCCAAACTTGATGGATTTGGTATCCAAATCATGTACTACATTACATAAATGAAATAAAGGTTTATTATTTGACTATTTGTTGTTAATGATTTAAACTTGTTGTATATTATTTCAAGTGATGTAAAATCAATAAATGAGTACTTGTCATCAAGAGCGTTATGAAGCCTCTTGCAATCTCGTCTTTTCATCTCATCCCGATGTTTCCGCCATCGGTTGGGGTGTGACATTATGCCCCGTTACACAAACATAATATTCGATACACTAGGTATAACAACTCTCCAAAATATTTCTAACACCCCTAATATATTTAAAGTGTCCCTACACGTCTTAAAATACACCTCGTATATGATAGTTGGCTCTAAATACCTTTATATAATTAAAAATAAAATAAAAACAAGATTTTGGGGTCGCTCGCGGGCCGCGAAGGCTACTTCAGGCTACGCGGGACGCGACAGCCAGTCACCAGGGCGAGCCCCTAGGCTGCCACGTGTCACCAATCGTGTCGAGGCTAGTTGTCTGAATAAGTAAAGCTAGGCCCTACAACCCTATGTCGCGGGCCGCGTAAGACCTTGGTGTGGTCTTCACGGGGCGCGACAGACCCCCTAAACAGCCCTATATATAGAGAGGTCGAGCATTCAGTCCCAACTCGCTCACAACTTTCTCTCTCTCGAATTTCTACACAGCTAAAGTAATTTTCGGGCATAATACCCCCTAAATAGCGAAGCCCTGCCTCGTTGTAAGTATCATAACGCCCTGTTACGTATTAGATACGCTGCCCGATTGATCTAGGGTTCCGTAACGGCTGTCGTGGTTCTGCCCGACGTAGTCATTGGAATGCCGTCTCGGGGAGGGTATTACTAATGTAACTATTGAGTTATTATACTAACGCGTGTGCATTTGTGTAATTAATAGATAAGCACCAGGAAATCCTTAAAGAAAACCCTAAGATAGCAATGTGAGTAATCTCCTTTTTGCAAACTGTTTTTACAAAACCTCAAATGATTAACATTAAATTAAACAGTTATTGAGTATTTGTATTCTACAATTATCGTCGGTATGTTGGGGTTTTGTATACAAAATTTGTTACTACATTGTGAGTATTAACATGACCACAAGTCAGGTTGACAGTACCGTGGGTGGTAATTAAAGTAGATGGAATCAAATGTAATTGCGCGACCGCCCTCAATACGGTACAACGGTTTTACATGTCTTGATTAAACTGGGATTCACTCACCAGTATTTCCCACTGACAAAATGTTTTTAAACGCGTTTCAGGTAACAAAATGTGAAAGTCAAATAGAAGCCAGCTGGACAGCACCGAAGGCTTGGAAAAGTGGCTATAAAGTTACCTAAAATAAAGAGACATTTTATTTAAATAAAATAGGGTTTATCCTTATAAAATACGTGTATTTGAAACTTGGGATTTTCCCATGTGTTTAATATTATAAAATCGTGGTATTTTACTCTAATAAAATATTTCCTAACTACGATCCTGATGTAAATTCCGCTGCCAAAATGATAAACACCAATACTACTGAAACTGGCCGCGGCCGCCCGTTCCCGGGTGATTAGGGGACGAGGGTTGCGACAGAAGGTGGTATCAGAGCTAAGCCACTGATTCAGCCACAGAAGTGCTCTGCTGACACCAAAATTTATTCAATATGTTAGGAAATTAGTTACGGAACTACGTGCATATCTGTATATTATTATTGTGTGTTATTTGACTATTTGTTAATTTACAGTATGAGCGACCAAGGACCTTCCGATGCCGACCAAGGACCTAGGAGCGAGGGCACCTCTTCACAGCCTACCCTCTCAGGGTATTCAGCTGACAATGAAGATGGGATATTCGTGTTTAAGGCTCAGTCTGAAGAGCCATTTCCTCCTAAGAAGAGAGGATGGTTCAGTAGAGAAGCACATGAACGTAGAAAAAGAATGAAAAAATAACAACAGCAGTGAGCTTTAGCAGCCGCTAAGAGAGAAACATATGCTCACACACAGGATATGCTCAATAGGAGTTTAGCAAATTTCCATATCCTAGCAACCGCAGCTGCCGACCCAAACCTGGAGTAACTCATAGCACCCCAGCCTTTACCACTATTTCCCATACAACCAATGGAAATTGAAGTCAACTCAGAAAATCAAATCCCAATGCCTGATTTTGACCCCACTAAGATACCTAGAGTACCATCACCCAATCCCTTAGACCCAGACTACGACCCGTGGTTTGACGACCATAGGGATTACCAGCAACGCTACCCAATACCAGAAGACGAACCTATGCCAAACCTAGCAGCCTACCCAGACTTGGACCCTTTAGATCCCTACTATGATAACGATCAATACATTAGGGAAATTCTAGAGAATCCATATCCTTACCAGGAACCCATGCCCCAGTTCCCAAACCCAGTACCAGCCCCTGCACCCCCAATGAGTGTAGAGAATGTGCAAGAACTGTGAACCTTTGGTGAGGAGATTTTAGAAGGTAGTGAAAGGATGAGGCAGATCGGAGAACGACTCGTCTGGAAGTATGACGAGCGTAATATGGAGTTCTGGATGAACCCATATCAGTGATGGTGATAATAATAATAATAAAAAAATAAGAATATATAATATGTGTGTATGCTTGAAAAATAAACAAATATATATATATATATATATATATATATATATATAGGGAGAGGATCATGAGAAAACTAGATATAAATGAGAAAACTAGAAAACTAACTAAAAACTACTAAAAAGGAGAGGGGAGACTTTTAATGAAGGAGGGGGGGGGGGGGGGGACTTTTAATCAAGGAGGGGTATAATTGGAAAACAAAAAATATAACATTTCAAACATTTCCCATTTCTCCATATGTTATCATTTTAAAACAAAAATGGCACCATAAGATCACAAATTTTTGTATCTTTCATTCAAGTATATTCGAGCATATTTTTTATGACATAAAAAAAGATTTATGGTGTCGTCTTGTTTTCAATACTATTATTATAGTAGTGCACATGTGCAATATAACATGTACTACAATTGCATTACATGCTTAAAATTAGCCTTTTGAGTCTAGTTTAGCTTTTAGGGTTAGTTTTTTTGGAGGTTTAGGATTAGGATTAGGTTTTTGGGTGTGGGGGGGAGGGGGGTTTAGGTTTTTGGGGGGTGGGGGTGGGGGGGTTTAGGTTTTTTTCGGGTTTATGTTTAGGGTTTAGTTTTAGGTTTTTGGGAGGATGGGGGGTGGGGGGGGTTTAGGTTTTGGGGGGGGGGGGGTGGGGGGTTTAGGTTTTTGGGGGGTGTCGGTGGGGGGTGGGTTAAGTGGTTTAAGCTTTATGTATTAGTGCACATGTGCAGTACAACAAAAAAAAAAAGTTTTTTTTTTTTTTTTGAAATTTTTTTTCAATACATAAAAAGTAGCGATTTTTCTATAAAATATTGTAAAAAAAAAAAAATTTTGGTATGTTTTTAGGTTTTTTTTTAGGCTTTTTTGGTTAGTTTTTTGGTTTTCTCATTTAAACTAGTTTTCTCATGATCCATCCCCTATATATATATATATATATATATAATATCTAGACAATAGCTACGGATGCCTAATAGTATTATAATTTCAATTTCAGTTGTACTGTAATATATATGGATGCATAGTATAAAATAGAGTAAGTCGCAATGTTCGACGATTTTGATCAATATGCGTGTTGTGTGATTGATTGTGTTAAATACTATCTTGTGATATTAATACATGGTGAATGTTTAAAATTCAGATGGACAACGAAGTAAATCAGAAAAACCAGAATAACGATAACCTGAATAACAATAACAATGGTAACCAAGTGGATAACAGTGTCATCCAACATATAGTGGCACAAGGGATTATAGACACAATGCCATATATCATTAAAATGGTTAAGGAAGCGGAAAACAAAAGTGATCATGGCAGTAAACGACCCACTGAACCTGAACACAGCGTAAACAATGGACCCATACTTCAAGTGCCCATTCCCAAAAGAAGAAGAACCATGTCTTATGGTTGTTCTTATAAAGAATTCTGGTCTTGTAAACCAATGGAATTCTCGGGCAATGTAGGGGCCGTTGCAGCCTTACGCTGGATAGAAAAGACTGAGGCAGTCTTAAAAATAAGCAAGTGCGTGGAAGAGGATAAGATAATGTTTGCCTCCAATCTGTTTAAATACTCAGCCTTAGAATGGTGGAACACTATCCTCCAGTCTAGGGGAAGTGACAGGGTTTACAATATGGAATGGGAGGAATTTAAGAACATGGTGGAAAGGAAATTCTGCCCTCTCAATGAAAAAGAAACAGATAGCAAACAAGTTCTTAAACCTTAGAATGACTGGAGTAGATAGTAAGGGTTATACTACGTTATTATTTGAATAAGCTAGAATAGTACCAACCCTTGCATCACCTGAACCAGTATTAATCTCCCGCTACATCTGGGGATTAATCAGTGAGATTAGACATGTAGTCAAAGCGGCTAGACCTCAAACTATAGAAGAAGCTCTAGAACTAGCAAACACCTTGACTGATTAATTAGTGCGTACATGAGAAGATGACCAGAGGAGGAACCTAGCTCAAAGGCTTACCCAGGAATTTCGCTACGGTAATTCCAACTGTGAGAAAAATGTAGGTTCTACCTCTGCACCTTATTGTAACGCCTGCAAGAAAAAGCATTCCGGAAGATGCTCCACCTATTGCAATTTCTGTAAGATACCAGGACACAAGGAGGAAGACTGTAGGAAGAAACCTAATAATGGATTGTGCTTCAACTGTGGAGAAAAGGGTCACATCAAACCAAAATATTCGAAACTGAAGGATTTCACACATCAAAGTTTTCAAGAAAACAAAGTTACTTCATGTTTAGCATTATTTGGTTTTTGAAAGAACTTGAACTTGTTTAATGAGTAAAAGTGGAACCCTTGAACTGTTTAAGTCATGAAAAATCCAAGAAAATGAATTTTTGCAAAAATAGGTTAAAGTTGTGAAGATGAAATTTTTATAAAAATGATTCTTTTGAGATAAAAATCATGTTTTTAGTGTTAATAGAGCATGTTAAACATTATGTTAAAATACTACAAGATTTTATAAAAATTCAAGTTCATGACTTCATGAGAAATGTATTTTATGGCATATGGTAAGTTGTAGTATTATTGTTGATGATTGTTAATAAATTTTTGAAAAAGAAAATGATATGCTTTAAGCATGGAAACCTCAATTTTCAAAGGAAACTATGGCAAATTTTTTTGTAAAAATTCAACACTTAGAAAAATATGTTTAAACAAGTGTTTGCAAGTGATTTTGAATCATGGTTTTAAGTATAAAATTTGTCATAATTTTTGTTATAAAAATTACAAGTAATGGAGGTTGATTTTCAAAAATAAAAAAAGTGACTAAGTATATATTTAGGAAAATATATATTTAGAAATCACACAAATTATGTGCTAGGTGTATACTATTTGTATTAGCTATATTAAAAATTAGGAACTTGAAAATAATATATCACCCAAACACCAAAAATTGTAATTTGAAAAATTACAAAAATACAAGAAAATAAACATATAACTTGCACACAAATATTGGACAATTCGGACAATGGACACTTTGGAAAAATTATATAAATTCCAGAAATTTAGTTCGTATTATGACAAACTTGGTAAACGGTATTTTCAAAACCGAACAAACGATGAGATATGTATTTTTACAAGATTCATAAAAATATATCATATTTTGTCAACTTGTGTGACACTTGTGCTCCGTAAACACACACGATATAGGATACTATCTTTTATCAAAGAAACAATGTGTTTTGGTCTCAAAAATTTGTTTATTATGGTTTTACAATTTCACATTTTGATTCTAGTCATTTTCAAGCTTTAAATCACTTTCTGGAAAGTTAAACGCAAACTGATGCGTAAACGTAATCAGTTTAATGCGACAAACACTCCGGAACAGTGACATAGGATTAACATACCTTAAATAACTTTTATATAACTTAGAAATAAGTTTTGAAAGCTTTGTTCTGTCAAAAACAAGTTTATTCACACTCAGGGACTATTTGCGTCAAACTGTGAAAGGCTGCTGATTCACATAGTATCGAACATTCCGGAACTTGATCATAAGTTAAACATGCCCGAAATATCATTCACATAGCTTAGAAATAGGCTTTGAGGTGTTTGGTGAGCAAAAATAAACTTATTTGATCAATAGGGACTAAAAGCGTCAAAAAGTGCATAAGTTTGCATTTTCGCTCATATCTTACGTTCTGAATATATCCGGATATCCAAAAATTTATGTAATCATTAAAATACTTTATTTTAGTGATTGGCATGATAAAATTCCATTCGTCGCGTAATTTGGATCGTTTTTCGCGTTCGTTCGTGTTTCGTCGTAATTAACCGAATAACGTGATCGTACGGCCAAACGAACCGACATCCGACATATTTTTGAGCATATTTCATGTCCCCTATGTTTCGGCATCATTGTAGAGCATTGAAAATGGCTTAACGGGCCTCAAACGCATCGAAAATGGCCTTAAAAGCATGCAGGGACTGAAACTGTAATTTCTGAAACTTGTTGCTGAACTGTGGAGTTCAGGCGGGGCGCCTAAGCCCATTGGCTTACCTTACGCGGCCCGTGTAAGCATGTCAGGTCAGCAAAAATAAATTTCTAGCTTGTTCCAGCTGTTCCCCATGGTTGCAAATGGTTTTTAAGCATTCTATGGGCTATTTAGGGGCTCCCATGGTATTTCAAATCAATGGGTGCAAGTGTAAGGACAATATCAAAGATCGTTTTTCGATGAACGATCCTAACGGCTACCCGAAATCTATAAATACCTAACCCCATTTGTCTTCAACCCACACCTTGATCTGATTTTGTTCTCTAAGTTGAAGTTATACACTTCATACCTGAGAATTTTCAGATCAAACTTCCATTTCTTGGACCTCTTGTAAGCTTCTTTTGTTGTTTTATGCATTTTTAAGCGTGAAAGTCAGACAGTGTTTGACTTTCAGCTTTGACCAGTCTATGGTCAACATGAAGTTTGTTTGAACTTCGCAACGTGAGCGTAATCATGATGGTTATAGTCCCTTGTGACTATACCTACTGATTACCACGTTATTTAGGCGTAGTGACGAGTCATAGTTTCGGTCAAAATGCGTATTCTTGCGTATTTTGTAACCAAACTATTCTTGGGTATCAAAACCGTTTGTTTTGATATCAAACTTATTTTCTAACTTCGTTAAACATGTTTTAACATGTTTAACTCGTCACTTTTAGGATAGTGCTTATATAGGGTCGCAAAATAAGCGGTCTAAACAACCGCTTCGACTTTCAAACCCGACCCGCTTGGTCGATCATTAAGATCCGACCAAACACATAATGTGACCATAGTTATATAGGGAATAACCTTCCGAGGTTATACCTTATGGTCACCTCGTTTAGTTAGTCGTATGATAGGTAGTTTATATGCCTTAGGAAAATGACCAAAATGCCCTTTTTGCGCATAATTTCATTTTAAACATATGTAACCAATATTTTGACATCTAAACTGATTATATAACATAATTAGATATGTTAAGGCATATAATACTTGTCATAGGAGTAGTTAGGCGTCTCGAATGCGCTTTTGCGCGAACGACGCGTTAAAGTGGCGTAAGCTACCTTAACGGGTCGTAAAGGGTCGTAAGCACTTAGGATAGGTTTCGATTTAGAATGTAGGCTTTGTTAAACCATATCACATGAGTTCCAACACTCATTTGGTTTACAAGACCTCATTCTACCTGATCTTCCGATTTAGGTGGCGATTCCCTAACATAGTATCCATTACCCTAGGAACCGCTTCAACACTTGAACTCTTGGTCTTTTGAGTTTTGTTATACCCATTGAACCGGGACTATACGCAACCCCAGGCGAGTACATAGTTCCCCTCTTTTACTGTTTTCAAATGTTTTGGGGTGATTCATATGTGTAATCGATCAGTTTTCAAAATGTATGGCATATGTGTGTTCACTAAGTGCTTTTATGTGTGTTATTCCGATTATGCAAATCTAATGTTTTATCCTTAAGTGATCTACCTATCTTCATAGTTAGATTCATGTAGGATATTTGGAGTACAGTCTTAGATCTTCCTATCTTCATAGTGAGATTTTTAAGAAGTACTTTACAACTCGATGGTTGGTTTTTGTGTAGATTGTTGGTGATTTAGATAACGAAACTAGATAATACAATAAGCACATGGTGGATACGCCGCTGGTACTTCCTATATATAAGTGTGCTTATTGTATTACCTTTCGTGGCGTTATCCCGAATCACCATTAGGATTGTTTTGATTCAATAATTCAATATGACAAGAACCCAGGATCCCTGTAGTATCTATCTATCTTCATAGTTAGACTTATATGGGATGTTTAGAGTACTAATATTGGAGTCCATGTTTGGATTCATTGTGTACTTTAATGCATGTTAGATTAGACAATGTGACAGAACCCTAATCCTTATAGCATCTATCTATCTTCATAGGTTGATTCTTGTAGGATGTTTAAAGTACTGATATTTTAGTCCTTGATTGGATTCATTGTGTGCTTTAATGCGTGTTTACGATTTGGTACAAGTTGACGATTTACGTGTTATGTGGTAGTTGTGATTTGGATAACGAAACGAGTATAATAAAATAAGAACATGGTGGATACGCCGTTGGTACTTCCTATATATAAGTGTTCTTATTTTATTATTCTTGTAGCGTTATCTGGATCAATTTAGGATTTTGTGTACAATTGTTTCAATGTTTGATTATCAAAATCTTTGTAGAATCTCCCATATTTTTATATGTTAGATTCTTATAAAGATATCTGAAGTATTATCATGACTCATTGAATTGATTTATATAATACTTATATAAGTTTTGATTTATTTCAAAACAGTTATTATTAATCCTTGATTGGATTCCTAATAACATATTAACGAGTTTTTACGATGGTTTGCCATTTACAAACCTATTTTGTCATATCATATTAATAGGTAAATATCATATTGCCATATACAAACCTATTTTTTCTAGAGTTTTCACAATTAAGATTAATACCAATTGTTTTGCCATTTATTTGGCTAATAAAACCTATGTATTCGTCGGCATTTTTATGCTGACTGTTTTCGCATATGTTTCAGGTTTTCGACTGTTCAAGCATGCAACGCATAGGACTGTATACGGGCCTTAGACTTGTAAAACAAAAGAAAAATTACATGTATTATTTGTTTATAAAACGATGTTAATGATATTGAAACAATTTAGTACCAGTAGTTGTGAGCAATTTGTAACGTGACTCCCCGATATTTCCGCTGCGTATTGTTATATTACGCGATTGGGGTGTTACAGATTGGTATCAGAGCACTGGTTATAGGGAATTAGGTTATTTGCATACCTTGAACCTAGTCTATAACCTTCCTAGGACCCAAATGTGAGTAGACTTAGGAACTCTTTCCTAATCCTCATCCTTATTCGTGCGACAACTGCTCTATGAATTACGAATCATCTAACCTTAGATGATTTATCCTGAAACCCTTAGGTTTTATGCCTTAAGGTATTCCTCAAAATGTTTTTCTCAAAACGTTTTCATTATAATATTTTTTCAAAATGTTTTCTCAAATGTTTTTGTCAAAATATTTCGCAAACATGTTTTATCTCAAACGATTTGTATCAAAAGATTTCTTAAATGTCTTCTTCAAACGTTTTTCATCGAAATCTTAGGTTTTAATAATGTGAACACATGCAATCTAGAATGGTGGATGGTTGTACCCCGAGTTTTCTGTCTAAGGCTAGAGTGTTCGTACAAATCCGCATTATCGGCCCAGTCACTCTTACCTGGGAACTCTTAGGGTGAGTGTCCACTTATAGGCTAAAGCATATCTTCATGAAGCATTATAAAGACCTATCCATCTTGACCCTACTGAATGATTTTTAAACGACCTTTGTATCCCTACTCATTCATGTTACCCTCAGTAATGTGTTTGCTCTTTATGACAATCGAAGCATCCTTCCTTTCCCAATACCATTTCATCATATTACCTTCGGTGATGTGTTTGATTCGATACAGTTGAAATGAATCTCATTTCATTTCACGACTCTACGAGATCCTATTTTATTTTCAAAACACTACCTTTGTCTTTTAAAATTTCAAAATTTTACCATTTGGATGAGAATTTTCAAAATTTCAACACAAAGTTTCTTTATTTTAAAATTTTAATTTAAAAACATTTTGTCTTAAAAGTAATAAATTTTTAACAGGTAAAGAATTTATGATACAAACCATTAACCCGGTTTCTATTCTCTCATCCAAAAATATTACAAAAGTTTATTTTCAAAGCAACTCTTGTTTCAAAACAATAATGTTACAAACTCATAATAATTGGATAAATCTAACTTTTGGTTTTCTCTATAGCTGTACTGTCAAAATGCCTCCTCGATGAGATACACAACCTCAAACCAATGAAGAAGTCACAGCCCTTGTCGCTCAGCAAATGGTTGCAGTGCTTTCAGGCATGGTAACCCAGATTCATCAGATATACAACAACAATAACAACAACAACGCCTAGTGTAATTTCAAGACCTTCAATTCAGCCAAACCGCTAAAATTTTCTGGGTCTGAAGGAGCAACCGCACTCTTGCAATGGTTCGAAAGTATAGAAAGCACATTCCGCCATGTTCAGTGTCCCAATGAGCGCAAGGTAGATTTCGCTTCAACTGTCTTTCAAAGGAGAGCACTCACTTGGTGGAATGGTATTATGAGGGACCGAGGTGCCGAGGTAGCAATGGAACTGACGTGGGAAGAATTTAAGGATCTTATGAAGAAGGAATTCTGCCCACGAAGCGAGATAAGGGCACTTGAAAATGAGTTCTATTATTTAAAACAGGATAGTGAGGAAAACCGTGCCTACACTGACCGATTTGAACAGTTAAGCCTACTTTGCCCCACTATGGTCACACCTTTGGATCGGGCCATTGTGAAATACATCGATGGTTTACCTGACCCTGTCCAAGACATTGTCACTTGCAGCCAACCTGCAACGCTTAGGGAGGCTAAGGAATTAGCTGCTATCTTGACTGACTCTCAGGTTAGAAAAGGTAAGTTATTTCGACAAGGAGACAAGAAACATGACACCAAATCTGTTACCGAGAATTTGAAAGGAACAAAGGCTGAATCTTCTAAAAGATCTAGAAAGCGCAAGGCTTCAAAGAATTTTGCAATTCCTGCACCTGCTCCACTGAACTCAGTACCCTTTAAGGGATTTTATCATGGGAAGCAACCTCGGTGTAATAATTGCAATTATCATCATGCGTCAAATTCCCCTTGTCGCCAGTGTACAATTTGTGGTTTATTTGGACATCTAGCTGTGACCTGTCGTATCCAGAACCGAGCTGCCCCTACTCAGACTCACCCAAGAGCATGTTTCAATTGTGGTGACTTAAATCATTTCAAGCGAAACTTCCCCAAGTTTGCCAATGCTAATGGACGAGTATTCAACATCAACGAGGCTCAAGCTAATGATCAAGCGCTTATGATCATTTGAACCTCTAAATTTCCTGTTTATTTTCAAGATCAATGTACATATTTTAATTATGTTTGTAATGACGATATAAATTTCAAGAAGTTTATCTTTAACCTTGTTATTCAATTTTCAATTTCAAATTCTAATGTGATTGCACTATGTGTGATTTCAAATTTCATGCTGATTTTGAGGATTCCGTTCTTTAGGAACTAAATCTTATAATATTAGCATAATATAAATTGCACTCCGGTGCCTTCATACGAACGTGGTGACACGATCGATACAAATACTATGAATAAGTTAATACTGTTTTATAATAATAACATTACATACATGATTTGTTTATCTAATATGTATAGTACATGATTACAAATACAATTTGCTTCGTATGATTAATATTAATACATTTTTGCTTAGTATGTTAACTTAGCGTACCTAGCACATGATTTGAGAACATTTTCTTGATATGCTTACATTATGGTGATAATGTATAATTAATATATGTTGCATTCTACCTGTTTGGTTAATATGAAACTTATATAAATATTCGTACTAGAATAAAATACCTACAACTGAATTTGTTGTATGCAAAATAAGTAGTGCTATCATTGCTAGTATGAAATACGATTCGATTTGACAGATGTTATGTTGTAACGATGTTTATTTGATTTAGACAATAGTTCGACCTTATTATTTGTTTACCCTTGCTTAACAAGAGGAGCTATGTGGACCATGTGACGAAACGAGTAATTATGGGTGCACACTTAATTATGAGTTTCGACGCATGAGAATCATAGTAAGCCTTGTTAAGTATGGTGGCATAAAATCTAGAGTGATTAAGGTAACATGAGAAGTATGATGCGATAAGAACACGGTGGATATGCCGATGGTACTTCCTATATATAAGTGTTCTTATTGTGTTATTCTTCAGAACGTTACTAAGATCACTTGGTGATTTTATGTTATCTTGGACCATTATGTGATTATGTGTTAAGTGTTATTTGTGTGGTTATTTCCGATGGACTACAGCGAGTACATTCATTAACTCAAATCGATCCGACCAGGAGTATATTATGGTGTTAAAGGTGACATCTTGATGCCATAGGTATGATGACCCGTCTCCTATGCATGAGATGCTCATGGTGCATTGGATGTACCTCATGGGATGATAGAAATCGCGTACGTGTAGGGCTTGAATGTACACCCCCTTTGTTTACTAGGAATTACACTAGGAGCTTAGTATAACATAGTGCCATACTTAAATGATTTTTGAAGACTAGTCGACTATCACAAGTTTCAAAGGGTTGGATACCTTGAGATACTTTGAATATCCCAAATCACATTTTGAATTCCCTTCCAAATGATGCTCCGCATCTTTGGGATCTAGCAATCTGCTTATCCATTAGTTATTTCAATTCCACTCTACGGTCTCCTTCGAATAAATTTCGGGACGAAATTTCCTGAAGTAGGGGAGACTGTGACACTTGTGCTCCGTAAACACACACGATGTAGGACACTATCTTTTATCAAAGAAACAATGTGTTTTGGTCTCAAAAATTTGTTTATTATGGTTTTACAATTTCACATTTTTATTCTAGTTCATTTTCAAGCTTTAAATCGATTTCTGGAAAGTTAAACGCAAACTGATGCGTAAACGTAATCAGTTTAATGCGGAAAACACTCTGGAACAGGGACATAGGATTAACATACCTTAAATAACTTTTATATAACTTAGAAATAAGTTTTGAATGTGACACATGTGCCTCCACGGCCATCAAACAAATACCAAATCAATGAATATTGTATTTCATACTTGGGATTTGTATAAATATGTGTATCATTTGCACATATAAATTCTTGTTCGATTTCGAGCTTTAAATCGCTTTCTGGAAGGTTATACGCGAACTGATGCGTAAATATAACCAGTTTGATGCAACAAACACTCCGGAACAGTGACATAGGCTTAACATACCTTAAATAACCATTACATAACTTAGAAATAAGTTTTGGAGGGTTTGGTATGCCGAAATCCAGTTTATTCGCTTACAGGGGCTAATTTTGACAAACTGTGAAAGTATGCTGATTCGTACTGTAAGGAACATTACGGAACTTGATCATAAGTTAAACATACCCTAATTATCCTTTACATAGCTTAGAAATTGGCCTTGAGGGGTTCGGTGTGCTAAAATAAACTTTATGCTCATTCAGGGACTCAAAGCGTCAAAAAATGCATAAGTTTGCATTTTCGAGCATAACTTACGTTCTGAATACATCCAGACATCCAAAAATTTATGTAACCATTAAAATATTTTATTTTAGTGATTGGCATGATAAAATTCCATTCGTCGCGTAATTTGGATCGTTTTTCACGTCCGTTCGTGTTTCGTCGTAATTAACCGAATAACGTGATCGTACGACCAAACGAACCGACATCCGACATATTTTTGAGCATGTTTCATGTCCCCTATGCTTAGGAAATATTCTAGAGCCTTGAAAATGGCTTAACGGGCCACAAACGCATCAAAAAGGGCCTTATATGCATGCAGGGACCAAAACTGCACATTCTGAAACTGTTTGCTGAACTGTGAAGTTTAGGCGGCCCGCGTAAGCCCCCCTTAAAACTTACGCGGCCCGTGTAAGGCCATCAGACCTGCAAAACTGATTTTCCAGCCTGTTTCCAGCTGTTCCAGCTGATTTTCTCATGTGCACATGATATTTTTGATACTATGGGCTCATATTAGGGGCTCCCATGGTTTCACAAAACAAGGGGTGCACTTGTACGCTCGAGATCGAAGCTTGTTTTACGAGGAACGATCTTAACGGTCCTAGAAATCCTATATAAACCCCACCCCCTTGCTTCAAAACCCACATTTGATCTGAGATTTCTCTAAGTTGTGGTGATTATTCACTACATACCTGAGAATACTTGGAATCAAATCTCTTTGGACCCTTTGTAAGTCCTCTTTCGTTCTTTTTATGCGTTTTTAGCTTAAAAGTCAAACTGAGTTTGACTTTCTGCATTGACCAGTTTATGGTCAACACGAAGTTCGTTTGAACTTCATAACGTGAGCGTAATCACGATGGTTATAGTTCCTAGTGACTATACCTACTGATTACCACATTATCTAGGCTTAGTGACGAGTCGTAGTTTCGGCCAAAATGCGTATTCTTGCGTATTTTGTAACCAAACTAGTTTTGGGTATCAAGACCCTTTGTCTTGATATCAAAATTGTTTTCAAACCTCGTTAAACATGTTTTAACATGTTTATCTCGTCACTTTAGGTTTAGTGCTTATATAGGGTCGTAAGATAAGCGATCTAAACAATCGCTTAGACTTTCGAACCCGACCCGTTTGGTCGATCATTAGGATCCTACCAAACACATTAGGTGACCATATTTGTATAGGGAATAACCTTCCGAGGTTATACCTTATGGTCACTACGTTTAGTTAGTTGTATGATAGGTAGTTTATATGCCTTAGGAAAATTACCAAAATGCCCTTTTTGTGCATTAATTCATTTTAAGCATATGTAACCTAAATTTTCACGTCTAAACTAATTAGGTAACAATATTAGACATGTTGAGGCATATAATACTTGTCATAGGACTAGTTAGGCGTTCCGAACGCGTTTTACGCGAACGACGCGTTAAAGTAGCGTAAGCTACCTAAGCGGGTCGTAACGGGTCGTAAGCACGTAGGATAGGTTTCCTTTTAGAATGTAGGCTTTGTTAAACCATATTACATGAGTTTCTATACTCATTTGGTTTACGAAACCTCATTCTATCTGATCTCCCGATTTAGGTCCGGTTATTTACATAGTTACCTATATTAGGTGCCGTTTGATTCCGTGATCCCTCTAGCTTTGCTTGGTTGTTGTTCAAGACTTCTAAGCACCCTCAAGTGAGTCCATAGACCCCTCTTTTACTGTTTTCCAAATGTTTTGGGGTGAAACACATGTGCCTACTTGTTACTTTCGTGCTTTCCATGTTTTCATATCATATACTTGCTATGTTCATTAGTACACTATTAGTACATGATATCAATTATGCTTTGCTATGTATGTTGACTGAGCATGCTAGCACATTGATTTATGTTACATTTCTGCTATGTATGTTGACTGAGCATACTAGCACATTGTTTTACATTACATTTTTATGCTTTGTATGTTAACTTAGCATACTTAGTACATTGATTTACATTACATTTTCTTTTGCTATGTATGTTTACTTAGCATACTAGCACATTGTTTTACATTACATTTTCTGTTACATATGTTTACTTAGCATATGAACACATTGTTTTACATATCTACCTTATATGTTTACTTAGCATACTAGGTACATTATTTTCATAAAACATGCTTACATTTGGTATAGCATTTGGTTTGTTTAACGAAACTAATACATTCATTAACACCGATCATGTCGCTCGGTAGTAGGTAGTGGTACCATAGGACTTGACAACTCCCATTCCTGAAATCCTAGGTTTGTTTGGGTGGAAGGAATGACCGAATCCGAAAACATTTTTGGTAGACCTTTGACTTTGTTCTAGGGTTTATCTTACTGTCTCAAGGCTTGGATGTAGACGTTTAAGATTACCGCATAGATGTTTGTATCAGTAAAGCATGCATTATTTTACAAAACATAACTTTTGATAATAATTTATCAAATGCATTGTCTTGTACATTTCTTTCTCATAGGGTTGAGTAAATGCTTTTAAACCAATAAATGCTTTTATTCACTCTACATTACATTTGTTTACACAATAACATTTCAACATTTGCTTGAGCATTACATTTGGTTATACATGAACATTTTTACATTGGTGGTTTGTTTTGGTAAGTGATTTAAATAACGAGGCGTGTATAATAAGATAAAAGCATGGTGGATACGTCGCTGGTACTTCCTATATATAAGTGCTTTTATAGTATTACATATCGTAGCGTTATTTAAACCATTTCAATATTTGACATATTGCATTTTACACAAATAACATATTTTCACTAAACATTTGTTTTACAAAACAACTTATTTTATACAAACTCATTTTACTTGGTTATTCATTTAACCTTACATTATTCTTTTACATATAATCTATTTTATCATCGCTTTTCAAATGACTTATAAAAGAAAACATTTTACAATTTAAACCATTTCAATATTTGACATATTGCATTTTACACAAATAACATATTTTCACTAAACATTTGTTTTACAAAACAACTTATTTTATACAAACTCATTTTACTTGGTTATTCATTTAACCTTACATTATTCTTTTACATATAATCTATTTTATCATTGCTTTTCAAATGACTTATAAAAGAAAAATTTTATCATCGATTTTCAAATGACTTATAAAAGAAAACATTTTACAAGGATCATGACTAACTTTTCTTAAACATTTTCTTTAAACTTATAAGTCATGAATCCTAAATCAACAAAACCTATGTATCTCACAGGCATTTTTATGCTGACGTACCTATTTTCACATGTGTTTCAGGATATGATGCATAGGATTGATCAAGATACACTTAGGCAAACTTGGGCCTTAGTGACAATAAAAGATACAAGACTAGTTAATTTCGTTATGCTTCTTTGTTGTTAAGACATTGTAACTACTTGTAATCAATAAAATAAAATTTCAATTTCCATGTGTTATGAAACAATGATTCGGTTACAACACTCCCCGACGATTCCGCCGTGATTTGTTGTTTTACGCGGTCGGGGTGTGACATTGAAAGCTTTGGTCTGTCAAAAACAAGTTTATTCACACTCAGGGACTATTTGCGTCAAACTGCGAAAGTCTGCTGATTCACATAGTATCGAACATTCCGGAACTTGATCATAAGTTAAACATGCCCTAAATATCCTTCACATAGCTTAGAAATAGGCTTTGAGGTGTTTGGTGCGCAAAAATAAACTTATTTGATCAATAGGGACTAAAAGCGTCAAAAAGTGCATAAGTTTGCATTTTCGCGCATATCTTACGTTCTGAATATATCCTGACATCCAAAAATTTATGTAATCATTAAAATACTTTATTTTACTGATTGGCATGATAAAATTCCATTCGTCGCGTAATTTGGATCGTTCTTCGCGTTCGTTCGTGTTTCGTCGTAATTAACCGAATAACGTGATCGTACGGCCAAACGAACCGACATTCGACATATTTTTGAGCATGTTTCATGTCCCCTATGTTTAGGCATCATTGTAGAGCCTTGAAAATGTCTTAACGGGCCTCAAACGCATCGAAAATGGCCTTAAAAGCATGCAGGGACTGAAACTGTAATTTCTGAAACTTGTTGCTGAACTGTGGAGTTCAGGCGGGGCGCGTAAGCCCATAGGCTTACCTTACGCGGCCCGTGTAAGCATATCAGATTAGCAAAAATAAATTTCCAGCTTGTTCCAGCTGTTCCCCATGGTTGCAAATGGTTTTTAAGCATTCTATGGGCTATTTAAGGGCACCCATGGTATTTCAAATCAGTGGGTGCAAGTGTAAGGCCAAGATCAAAGCTCGTTTTTCGATAAACGATCCTAACGGCTACCTGAAATCTATAAATACCCAACCCCATTTGCCTTCAACCCACACCTTGATCTGATTTTGTTCTCTAAGTTGAAGTTATACACTTCATACCTGAGAATTTTCAGATCAAACTTCCATTTCTTGGACCTCTTGTAAGCTTCTTTCGTTCTTTTATGCGTTTTAAGCGTGAAAGTCAAATAGTGTTTGACTTTCAGCTTTGACCAGTCTATGGTCAACACGAAGTTCATTTGAACTTTGCAACGTGAGCGAAATCACGAAGGTTATAGTCCCTTGTGACTATACCTACCGTTTGTTTTGATATTAAACTTGTTTTCTAATATTGTTAAACATGTTTTAACATGTTTAACTCGTCACTTTTAGGATAGTGCTTATATAGGGTCGTAAGATAAGCGGTCTAAAAAACCGCTTAGACTTTCGAACCCGACCCGTTTGGTCAATCATTAGGATCCAGCCAAACACATAATGTGACCATAGTTGTATAGCGAATAACCTTCCGAGGTTATACGTTATGGTCACCGCGTTTAGTTAGTCGTATGATAGGTAGTTTATATGCCTTAGGAAAATGACCAAAATGCCTTTTTTGCGCATAATTTCATTTTAAACATATGTAACCAATATTTTGACATCTAAACTGATTATATAACATAATTAGATATGTTAAGGCATATAATACTTGTCATAGGACTAGTTAGGCGTCTCAAATGCGCTTTTGCGCGAACGACGCGTTAAAGTGGCGTAAGCTACCTAAACGGGTCGTAAAGGGTCGTAAGTACTTAGGATAGGTTTCGATTTAGAATGTAGGCTTTGTTAAACCATATCACATGAGTTCCAACACTCATTTGGTTTACAAGACCTCATTCTACCCGATCTTCCGATTTAGGTGTCGATTCACTAACATAGTATCCATTACCCTAGGAACCGCTTCAACACTTGAACTCTTGGTCTTTTGAGCTTTGTTATACCCATTGAACCGGGACTATACGCAACCCTAGGCGATTACATAGTTCCCCTCTTTTACTGTTTTCAAATGTTTTGGGGTGATTCATATGTGTAATCGATCTGTTTTCAAAATGTATGGCTTATGTGTGTTCACTAAGTGCTTTTATGTGTATTATTCCGATTATGCAAATGTAATGTTTAATCCTTAAGTGATCTACCTATCTTCATAGTTAGATTCATGTAGAATATTTGGAGTACAGTCTTAGATCTTCCTATCTTCATAGTGAGATTTTTAAGAAGTACTTTACAACTCGATGGTTGGTTTTTGTGTAGATTGTTGGTGATTTAGATAACGAAACTAGATAATACAATAAGCACATGGTGGATACGCCGCTGGTACTTCCTATATATAAGTGTTCTTATTTTATTATTCTTGTAGCGTTATCTGGATCACTTTAGGATTTTGTGTACAATTGTTTCAATGTTTGATTATCAAAATCTTTGTAGAATCTCCCATATTTTTATATGTTAGATTCTTAGAAAGATTTCTGAAGTATTATCATGACTCACTGAATTGATTTATATAATACGTATATAAGTTTTGATTTATTTCAAAACAATTATTATTAATCCTTGATTGGATTCCTAATAACATATTAACAAGTTTTTACGATGGTTTAATCGAGATTTCAATATAAGGCATAAAATGACTTAGTAAATATCATATTGCCATATACAAACCTATTTTGTCACGAGTTTTCACAATTAAGATTAATACCAAATGTTTTGCCATTTATTTGGCTAATAAAACCTATGTATTCGCCGGCATTTTTATGCTGACTGTTTTCGCATATGTTTCACGTTTTCGACTGTTCAAGCATGCAACACATAGGACTGCATACTGGCTTTAGACTTCAAAAACAAAAAAAAATTACATGTATTCTTTGTTTGTAAAACGATGTTAATGATATTGAAACAATTTAGTACCAGTAGTTGTGAGTAATTTGTAACGTGACTCCGTGATATTTCCGCCGTGTATTGTTATATTACGCGATTGGGTGTTACAACTTGAAAATATATTATTTTGGGTACAAGAAAATATATATTTTCATAAACACTCTAAAAATATATTATTTTAGTGGAAACTAAAAACATATTTTTCTAACTTGATCTTAAAAATAAATTATTTTTAAGATATATGAGAATATATATATATATATATTTTACCAAGGCCAAAATATAGATATTTTTCTATAAAAATTTTCTTAAAATATATATTTTAAGAATACAAGAATATTGATTTTTAGTGGAAACAATATTCCGGAAAATTATATATATATTAAGTATGAAATACTTAATAAATACATATTTCTATACGTACAAATGCATACCAACATACACTACCAACGCTTGGTAAAATACCCACAAACAAGTATTATACACAAGTATGAGAATACAAAGCGACATACTAAACATCTTCAAAATACAAGTATACCTATACTTGTAAATACGTATATGAGAATCATATGACAAAACGAGTTAAAAATATATTATTTTAACAAACCCCCCGAATATTTGCATGAGAATAACATAAGTTAAAATATAATTATTTTAACTAATGTACTACGTTTGAAATTATATATAATTATAAAATTATATATACATCATACACCGAAAGTGTAACCCAAAGTATACAAAAATCCAAAACAAGTCCTAATAAACAATTAAGACTAAGAGTCGTTACACGACCAAGATGTCTAATAAAATATAGCACATGTGTAGGTAGTGACACGACTCACGGATATCAGCTTTGAGTCCACACGACTACGGACGCAAACTAGTGAGTTCATGTCCCCCTTTTCTTTTAACGTTTTCGGTTTATAACTTTCCGGGGGAAATACATGTCAACTTGGGTATGATTTAGCTAAGGAATGAACTATTAGATCATGTGAGCATAGGCTGAAACTGAAGTGCCATTAATCCTTTTAAGGACCACGGAACAAAGGTTAGATCTAATGGGTACGGGCGAGCCCCACTCACGGTCCATGGGTGACCACTTAGAGTGCTGTAGTGTCCTAGTCGAGGTGATTCGATACTAAAAATCGTCTACTCGGGTTGAGTACTTCCTATGTCGTGACATATATTAATTTCCTTGCAAAACATTAATGATCAACATGTTTATAGACGCTTTACATACCTACTTAAAACTAAACTTTCAAATGTTTTTGAGATTCAGTTGATGTGCATACACATAAAACACATGAACTCGCTCAACTTTTGTTGATTTTTCAACTTACATGTATTTCAGGAAGATAAATGGATCTTGGTGCTGCGTTGTCTACAAGCTTTTAGGTTTTCAAGTCTCGATGTCATCCGCATTTTGGAGGGTTTGGTTTATATATCTCATCTTAGATGAGATATAGAATGCAAAGCCTCAATAAACTTATCTTTTGCTAAAAATAAGTCCTTTGTGGAACTTTGAAACTTTGATGGTTTGTAACTTAACTAAATACTGGTGTTGGTTGGAAACTTAAACATCTTTTGTAATGTTTTAAACTTATGTATGGATGATCATCATTTAATTTAATGCATGCAGTTGTTTGTTATGATCGAATGCAATTAAAACTGATCAAGTCACACACATACGCTTCCGTAAAAGACAGGGTGTGACAGGTTGGTAGCAGAGCTTCGATTGTAGTGAACTATGATTCCATCTCGAGTCTAGACTACAATCAATAGGATTCTCTCACGAAAACATTTTTACTACCAACAAAATGTTTTACATTACATTTACAAAAACGCCAAGATCCATGAACCAAACATATTTTCAAATGAAAAACGAGCAAGGACATTATTTGATGGTATAGCCTATATGGGGTAGACTTGCCGAACTAGAACTGACCCACATAAGAACAACGTGAATGCATGTGATATGTTGCCTTTACTTGCCTGTATATACTAAGTAATTGTATTATTCATTGATATATATGCATATATGTGTACGGATTATTTTGACAGGACTGCCTTGGCCTCCTCAGCTAGTAGATGAGTGTACGATGACCATGCCCACATGGATATATCCTCTGATGATGAGCCTTTTGCCGAGATTGTCTCATCTGACGACGAGGACCTGGATGACTTCCAGCCCTTCGCATTTCCTGACCCCGTTCATGATGGAGAGCCTCTAGTCGACGAAGTTCTAGCTGTTAGACCCCAGCTGAACCAGTTCATCATCATCGGCCACACTGAGGGAGCCCACATCATTGATTACATACCTCTGGATGTCGTTCCTTTAGCCGCTGTCCCTAGAGACATTGTCGTCTCCGACGACGAGGATGACGTTCCCGTTATCCATGTTGGTCATCCTGATGATGATATCGGCGATGGAGAGGTCCTTGACATCGCTATTCTGTAGGTATCTTCACCCGTTATCTAAGTCATTGACATTTCTTCTTCAAACGTTAGCGACGACGCGTCTTCCACTGAGATCCGTCGGGCTGGATTACGTGCTGATGCGACCAATAGCAGTTTTGATACCATCCTATTGCTACTCCGTCACCTGATCACACACTTGCCCCGTTTCAGCTCCTGTAGATTCACTCCCAGTTGCACCACTTAACACACAGACTCCACACGCTATTCCTGTCACTCCTGTCCTAGGATGTTCACTTCCCCCACCCACTACTGATCCTCACCAGGTTGACCTACCTACTATCTTTTCTCACGAGATACCCGCACCTCGTCGTGGGGAGGGTATGTCCCGAAAGCCTCCCTGTTTTGATACCCGAGCACCTGTTGATTTCATGACTGCACCCTACTTTTCTCCATTTGAGTCAGATACATGTCATCAGTCATCCAGATTGTTTCCTCCATACCCAATGCCATTGTAAGATCCCTACCATCCTTCGCATCATTCTGGTTACACCAGGGACGATCTGTTGTTGTCACTTCACTTACAGGTGGATATTCTATGCCGTAGGGTCTATGAGTTAGAGAGTGAGGCCGATGCCAGACGACCTCCACCACCTACTTATCCCCCACCAGTCATCCCACCACCACCATCATCACCTCCACCAGTGTCTCCACCACCTGTTCATGTTCCTGTTGAGGGTCACGCTGCTCGATTTCTGACTGTAAAGCAGCAGGTCAGTTTCTTGATCCGTCGAATTCATGAGCTCGAGGATGAGTTAGCACATCTTCGCAGCTTGGTTTTTCCTACTCCTCCACCTCCTCCTCCAGTACCCTAGGCCCTTTTGTTTTGGACGTACCATTTGAGTGGGAGTTACAGACCCACTAGCATGTGTATATGAAGACCAGGATTGAGCTATAGACACTTGAAGACTATTAAGACCAATGTAAGGGAAAATAGTTACTACTTTTGTATTGTGAAACTTGTACGACCGAGGCGATGTAACCTCGAGTCCATTTTGTTTTTCCTTCTACAAAAACAATGTATCAAGTTCTCAAACATATATGAAAGCTCAGTAGTTGTTTTCTTTATTATACATTGTTGCCTATGTGTGCATATGTTACATATATGATTGTTTGTTTGGATGATGTGATGATTATTTATGTTATATGTATATCTGTATATATATACCTCATAGACATTTATTTGGTGAATATTGTCTAACCTACCCGATACTTCTTGATAGAAGAAAATGCTGCCCAGACGTAACACAAACACCAATCCGTTACCGAGAACTGAGCCTGAACTTAACGAGCGCATATCACTGGCAATAGTGCAGCATGAAGCCCTCCGCTCTGAACAAAGCGGTGGCATTTCCGGGAGTAATCCTCCAACTGGTAATGTTAAGTCACCTAAGATACATTACAAATCTTTTGGATATTTCCATTTGCGCTTTGTCAATGCTTACTCGTGATTTGATGTTGCACATGTTTCAGGTTGCACCTACAAACAGTTGCTAGACTGTAAACCATTGACCTTTGATGGCACAGGAGGTGTCGTTGCTTTCGTTCGATGGGTTAAAAAAACTAACTCGGTTATGAGGATGAGTAAATGTTTGCCTGAGCAGAGAGTTACCTACATCTCGGGATTATTCATGGATGGTGCACTCTCTTGGTGGAACCTTCAGGTTCAAACCAAGGGTGAAGCTGCTGCTTACGCGATGAGCTGGGACGAGCTCAAAGAACTAATGTGAAAGAAATACTGCTCCAGAGCCGAAATCCAGAAGCTTGAAACTGAATTTTGGAACTTGAAAATGGATGGGCCAAAGATTGCTGATTACATCCAACGATTTCATGACTTATCTAGGGTTGTTCCCTATTTGGTTGAGCCTGAGTTTAAGAGGATCGAAAGATTTATTTGGGGTCTTGCTCCTCAGATCCTGAGCATGGTTACTACCTCCAAGCCTCCGACCATTTCAGAGGCCATTGACTTGAGTGTCGCGCTCACTGAAGAGTCACTCCGTATGGGAAAATTCTCGAAATCTGAGACAAACAAGAAAGAGACTCATGTGCAGTCTTCAGGCGACAACAAAAGGAAGTTTTCAAAATTGAAGAAAGGCACCCAAGCAAGCAATGACAACTCACCCGCAAACAAACGAATGGAAGCAAACCCACCTCGTGGCACGAAAGCATATGGAGCCACTAATGAGGCCAGTGGTAAGGGTTATTTGGGGTCTAAGCCAAAATGTGATAGATGCAAGTTTCACCATGATGATCGATGCCCGAGACCTAAGTGTGACAAATGTGGAAAAGACGGGCACAACAAGGAAACCTGTTGGGCAAGAAATGCCAACCGAGGAGGGACTAGTAACTACCACCAAGGTGGTAACAACAATCAAGGTGGAAATCACAACAACAATCAGGGAGGGAACAACAACAATCAGGGAGGGAACAACAACAACAATAACAACAACAACAACCAAGGTGGAAATGGTAATGGTCGAGGCCAAGGTTGTTTTAACTGTGGTGACATGGGGCACTTTAGGAAGGATTGCCCTAAGGAGAATCAAGCACGAGGAAGAGTCTTCAGGATTGGAGCACGTGAAGCGCGCAAGGACCCGAATGTTGTTACAGGTACGTTCCCTATTAACCAACACTATCCATCCATTTTGAATGATATTGGCGCCGACTTTAGCTTTATATCTATAGAATTTAAGGACATACTTGGTATAGAAGCAAGTAAGCTAAACACCCCATATTCTATAGAGTTAGCATATGGGAAATTAGTCGAAGTGGATGAAGTTATTAAGGGTTGTACGCTTGAACTTGGAGAGCGGAAATTCTCTATCGATCTTTTACCAGTCGGTTTAGGTAGCTTTGATGTGGTTATCGGAATGGATTAGTTGTCCGACAACCGAGCGGAAGTAGTTTGCCATGAGAAGATCATTCGCATCCCGGTGCTGAACGGAGAAACACTCGTAGTCCATGGGGAGAAACATGAGACGCCCCCACGAGTCATAAATTGTATGAAGGCGCAGAAGTGCCTTCGAAAAGGCTGCATAGCTTTCCTTGCACACGTCATTGATAAGGAGACCAAGGAGCCAAAGTTAGAAGACATTCCTATTGTGAAGGAATTTCCAGAAGTCTTTCCCGAAGACTTGCCTGGGCTACCTCCGCAGCGACAAGTGGAGTTTCGGATAGATCTATAGGATCGTTTTCATGACCAAAACGAGTCGTTCAGAGGTGTTCTAATCAATATAAAAGGCGGAAACAGACATATTGACTTTGATACAACTTGATATTCACTTTAAACTGTCTTTTGATTGATATAACAACGTTTTACAGCGAGTAGACACTTCGGCAGTAGTTCGACTCTGAAACCGGAAAGTTACAAATGAAATGACACACCAAGTATTTATAGGCAACCTCATTTCGCACGGAATAGCTTCATGCGAAATGGTATTTCGTGCAGAATGACCACAGTCATTTCGTGCGAAATAACATGCTTCATTTCGTACGAAATGACCTAGTCATTTCATGCGAAATCACCTATATACCTAAATTCTCGTATTCCGTATCCTGATCTATCATTTCTAATACATGACTCGATATAAGACGAAGTCGATAGACATATGCGCCAACAGACTCCCCCTTGGATGTCGACGAGTCTTCAGTACTAGCCTTCAGCATCTTCAGTCTTTATCAGTCTTTATCAGTCTTCTTGCACTACCAAAGTATCTAACAGTGTAAAGCATCCTCAATCTCTAACTCTTCTTTTCTCTCTTTTTCAGGATCTCATCTGACTCTATCTTCTCTTGATCAGATCTCTTGATTCCTTAAGTTCTTTAACAATAGCAGACTCCCTCTTGATGTTTTTAGACTCCCCCTTTAGATAAACTAGGATCATAGTCTGAAATAGTTCTTGTTCCAAGATCGTGACCTGGCTCTCATTCAGCTCAGGTTTAAACACGAGAATCTGCACAAAACTCTACCCAGAAATAAATTTCACAAATTTAAAATTTGACAAATTTAATCTCTGCTTACCACATGTAGAATCAATTACAAACCATCAGTTGAAAATATCATTCAAAATGATTTAACATTTATAATCTCGAATGACCACTTGTAAGAAAATCTTTTTCAAACACATTTTCCCAAACCTATTCATCATGTTTAGCACTCAGAATTTTGAAAATCAGCTCTCCAACAACAGTTGTCGAAAATCTTTTTGAATTTTCAAAATTTATACTAAAACACACTGAAAATCTTTTTGGATTTTGAAATTAAAGAATTGCAATAAAGAAATATTTACAGACAATATTTTTGTGAGTTTGTGTAAGAGGATCATATCAGTTTATGAGACCAATCACTAGCACCGTTGAGCTTTAAACACTTTAAGTTCTAAACGATTCACTTCGATTGTCAGTATACTGATCCACATAAATTTCCACACAAAGTTCAACTGTTTCGAGATACGAGATTAATGTTTTAGAGACTTAAACTTATACGCGTGTCCCACCTCAGAATATACTCCTGTATCCAGATCCCAATATTCAGTCTTACAGGTGAGTATACCTAGATGATATCTGTAAAGGGTTAAATGCGAGGGCCATGAGAGCTCAGGCTATTGCTTTCGCAAAATCAGAGAGATGATGGCTTCGACTTTAGGTGTGTTCCCTTTAGAGAATCTTTTCTTCAACAACACATGATTAGCATTTTGCAATGTTTCATCATTTTTTATGCTGAGGGTGGTGCTATATTTCAAGCAAGCGAAAAGTATTATACGGGGACTAGGCCATTGCTTCCGCAAAATTAGAAGTCCCAGGATAATACCCCAGATATCACTAAGCATAAAGACCTAGTATCTCAGAAAGAGGGATCTTTCAAACATGATTTCGGGGGTTACCCATATATCCGAGAGATGTTCCCCACGAGATAAGTAAGTTTGATATTTAGGTTTATATCTCGACACAATCTACTAAATGTGCAAAAACCTACTAGCACATCATCAGTGAGAACGTTTATCAAGTTTTTAACTTTCCAATTCTTTAGCATGTTGTGATAGTCCACTGATGTACTATCATTTCCTCTTTTTTCACAACAAAACTCGATTTTTGATTTTTATCATGTTTTTGGCTTTTTCAAATTTTCAAATGTTTTTGAATTTTCTGAAAATTTTTACCCCCCCTAAAATGCAAAAGCATTTAAAAGAAATTTGAAAACAAACTATACACAAAAAATGACAACTGTTGTGAATTGCTTCAAATCGCCATCCACTTGGCATAAACAATCAGAACTCCCCCTGACAGCAAACTATTTTCCCATAATGATTTCAAAACACTTAAGTTTGTTTTAATCAAATGGTTTTTCCGGAAAATTAGTTTTGTTGAATTCATAAAACCACTTGTAGGTTAGGGGATCAATTCATCACCTTGTTCTTTCATCTTCTTCCTTTTTAAAAAAAAATAACAGTTTTAAGTTCAAACAACAAATACCACTTGTAGGAAATCAAGTACAAATTAATGTCCTTGATTCACCACTTGTAGGTTTTCACAAACACACAAAATTCAAGAAAGATGCTTATACCTGCTCCACATTTACCAACCTGGGAGCTCCGGCAAGTCATACTTTTTCACATATTAAAAACAGACATCCAAGCCTGACCAAACTTGGATGTGACCTTTTCAATTTCACTTGGGGTTTCAACATTTCTTTTTGATTCATAAAAATCTTTTACCCCTTTTACCTTCCCCTCGACCATGTTCCCAAAAATATGTTTCACTTTTCCATTAAAAGCTTTTTTGACATCAAATTCTTTCTTTTCAGGATAGAATTGATTCGAGATCTCAACCTTACCAGCTTTTTGTTTAAAATTTTCAGCCCGCAATGGTGGAAAATTGACATCATCCATTGGCGGTACTGACGTTTCTATTTTTAGCTCAATTTGTGGCTCCTCTGACTTTGACGAATCAGATTCATCGCCAGACTTCACATCAGATTTCTTAACAACCCACTTTTGGTTGTCAAGATTCACTTTTCTTTTATAAAAACTTTTCGAACATTCACCAACTTCATATGTTGAATTTTTAAACACTTTGAACTTTTCAGTTGGTGGTTCGGTTTTATCAACAATCTTTTCTTTGAGTTTAGAAACAACTTCATGTTTTGTGTTGGAAGCCATTGGACAGTTCCAGGCAATATGACCAACTTCTTGACATCTATAACAGGTTCTTGTCTCCTTTTTCTGACGAACTCCATTCTTCTCAAACTTTTGTTTCTCTGCAAAGAACTCTTTGTTTGACTACTTCCAGAATGAGCCCTTTTCTTCTTGCACAGAACTTGATCCTGAAACAAATATTGTTTTTGTTTTAGAAATTTTCTCATTTTTATGATTTTCGGGTGGAATAAAAACAAGACCTTTCTTTTTGAAATTACTGTTATGGTTTGGTTTCTTTCGATAAACTGAACCAGAACTGTAACCCTTTTTCTTGTTTAATATTTGTTGAACCCTTGATGTGTAAGTTTTAGGTTTTTCAGTAAGATTTACATCTTTTATTTCAGAAATATTGATTTCTGTTAGTTTGAAAACCTTTTTAATCATTTCAGTTTTAACACCTCTTATTGGAAATTCCTCATCAGAATATAATTTGTCTGAATCATTCAAAGTATATGCCACTTTGATTGGTTCATCATTCAAATTAGATTTTGATAACAGGAATTCTTTATTGTAAACTCTTTTGACCGACGATTTTGGACTGTCAACTGATGAACTCGATCTCTTGGATTCGGACTTTGACTCTGATTCCTCATCTTTATTCAACACCTGATCGACCACTTTCTTTATTAACTCAGACTCATGATCAGTGTCAGATGATGTGAACGTAACGTCAATATTTTCTGGTAACTCATCAGTTGTTTCAGACTTCAATTTTATATTAACTGCCTTTTTGACCTGCTCCTCATTTGGTTTTCTGGGAGAATAACGTTCCCAGATCGGAGGCGGACACTTGTTATAATTTGCACTTTGTTTCTTTCCAGTATCCTTCTCTTCCGTCTTCTCATCTTGAAAAGCTTCAAAACCTGCCACAGTTGGATAAATTCTGCCAATCAAATAATCAGAACTAGAATAACTTTGCAGTAATCGTCTGATTCTTTCATTCTCTATCTTTTCAGTTTCCAACTCTTGCTTCAGCTTTGCACATTCTTCAATATAGTAATTGATAGCCTTTTGCTTTGTCATCATTACTGCATTCATCATCGTTAATGCGTCTTCTCTTTCAGAATTTGTCTTTTGTAGACCAGTTACCGTTCTATTTAACACATCATACGATTCTTTCACATAGTTAAGATCGAACAGTAATTTTTCTTTCATCTTATCTTATCTTGCTCACTCAACTTCTCATCCTTTTCATCACATTGTTTGCAAGATTCTGAACATTTTAAGCACGGCTTGATGACTTCAACAATCTTTTCAACTTCAATAATCTTTTCTACTTCAGCCAGCTTCTCAATTTTAATCACCTGTTCAGCAACTTTAACTTCTTCACTGAGTTCAGATTTCTCCTTTTGAGCAACACTCTCACATTTCTTCTTTATCTATTCTTTTGCTGCTCCTCTCTCCTTCAGCTTCTCCAATCTATCTGCAAAATAAAATTCAAAACTTTCAGGAGATAATACAAATTTTCCAATATTTATTTGTGTTTCTTCTTCATCATCACTATCAGATGATGATTGATCAAACACTTGAGTACTTTCTGAACTATCATCTGAACAACCAAACTCTCCATCTTGGCTCTTCTCATCATCAGCAAACACTTTCATCCATTCCTTCATCAAATCTGGTTCTTGAACTATTTGTGCAATTAATGCAACTGTTTTTGAATCAGGTGGGATATATTTGTCCCAACTAAAACCTTCTGCCACTTTTTCATCATTTTGATCAATTATACCAAAATAAGCTTTCTTATTTGATTCTTCGATTGCTTTCTTGGCATGTGCAGTTTGTGGTTCTTGTTGTTGATACGGCTGATGAGCAACTTGTTGACATATGGCTTTCCGATAATAATCATTATTTCCAAAAGGATTTTGTGCTCCACTTGCTTCTCGATTTTTACATTCCCTCTTGAAATGTCCTTTCTCCCTGCATCGAAAACAAGTAACTTTAGATTTATCAAAACCCAAAGTAGAAACATTAGCATCTCTGAAATCATCTCTTCCTATAATCATTTTAAATTTCTCAGCTCTTCTCAAAACACTAGCTAAACACCATTTAATGTCCATAAGTTCCATTTCTTCTGCATCTATCTGATCGTAATCCTCTTTTGTCAGCATAGGATTTTTGATCCTTCCTGCAACCAATCCCTCATATGATTCTAACACTGTAGCTAGTAATGACATGTGACCTTTAGCGACCTCTTCAGAGAAATTTTGACCGTTCTGAAGATGCAACGCAATGTTGCAATGTAACACATGACCATTATTGCTGTTTGAACTTTGGAACTGATGACTTGAGGTTGAACTCTTCGGATTAACACTCGGGTATGAAGAAAAACCATTGCTGTTGTTTGGACTTTGATTGACTGATCTAGATGAGTTTTCAGCACTGAAAGCAGTTTGGACCTTCGGACTTGCTTCAACATCTTGAACAATTCCTTTGTAATACATTTTAATGTCTTGTTGACCACTCGGATTGTTCATTCTAGCAATCTTTTGCTGCTCAAGATCTTGTCCTTCAATCTTTTCAATGAACTGGGAAATTGTCAATTTGTCATATTCTCCGGTATTCTTTAAAATCATCAAGTATGTACCCCATTCTTTCTGAGGTAAAGCATCAGCTAATTTATCAACCCATTCTTCTTGATCTTTGACTATTTCTAACAAAGACATAGATCGCACTAAGTGACAATATCTTTTGATCAATTTCTTTGAAGATTCTCCTGGAAAACTCGTAAACAAATCAAATTCTTTCTTTAACAATGATTTCTTACTCCTGATCATCTTCTCACTTCCCTCAAATTTAATTCGAAGTGCTTCCCAAATCGAACGTGAAGTATTGTCGTGTTGAAGCAATATGAAGATGTCTTCTTTCACAGCTTGCTGGAGTAGACTAATCATCATCTTTTCAGCTTTGAACATATCTCGTTCTTTATTTGTCAGTTCAGAAATTTCTTTGATGACTCCCAAATCTGTACGAGGTTTAACATACCTTTTCTCAATACATTCCCAATACCTCAAATGGTTTGCTTGAACCCAATTTTCGAATCGATCTTTCCAACCATAATATTCCTCAATGCCCATTAGCTTCAGGGGTTTTTGTAATGTTCCTGTTTCATTTTCCATGTTCATGCTCTGAGCAATGGTAACAGGAGTACTCGGGGCAGTAGCAAACGCGTTATAAAATTCCACTTCCATGTTTCGGTAACAACTTTCACAAAAAACAGCTTTCAAACGAAATCAATCACTTTCAAACAAAATACACTTTCACACGATATGACTGTTTCACACGAAATGCCTTTTGGTACGAAATAACCTGCAAGACAACTTCAAACGAAATGAAAATATTCACACGAAATAAGAATTTTGGTACGAAATAGGTGATTTCGTAGGGAATAGCTCACACGAAATAGTGATTTCGTACGAAATGAAGGATTTTCACACGAAATGAACTATTTCGTGTGAAATAGACCAAATATTGCCAATTCACACGGAATAGCTCACACGAAATGTCACACCCCGACCACGTAAAACATCAAATCGTGGCGGAAACGTCGGGGAGTGTTGTAACAGAATTATTGTTCCACAACCATGGTAATTAAAATTTTATTTTATTCAACAACCAATGGTGGAATACATTGTTTCAAAACAAGAACCAAAGAGTACACAACATAATTAAACTAAGTCTATCTTTATTTTAAGTCTCTAAGGCACAGGTCCGCCCTAGTGTCACGATTATCATCCTAAGCAACAGCTCCTGAAACACATGTGAAAATAGGTACGTCAACATAAAAATGCTTGTGAGATACATAGGTTTTGTAAAAATAGGATTCATGACTTAAGTTTAAGAAAAAGTTGTTTAACAAAAGTCAGTCAAGAACCTTGTTAATTGTTTTCTTTTATAAATCTTTTGAAAAGCGATGATAAAGTAGATGATATGTAAAGGAGTAATGTGAGGTTAAATGAATAACCGAGTAAAATGAGTTTTGTATAAAATAAGTTGTTTGTAAAACGATGTCTAAAAAAATATGTTATTTGTATAAAATGTTATATGTCTAAATTGAAATGATTCAAATAACGCTACGATATGTAATACCATACAAGCACTTATATATAGGAAGTACCAGCGGCGTATCCACCATGCTTGTATCATATTACACACGCCTCGTTACTCAAATCATTTTACCCAAACAAACCACCAATGTAAATTGCCCATGTCTAAACCATTTGTCAAATGTCTTTGTGTAAATCATGTCAAGATGTTTATGTCAAAATGTAGTCCATGAAATATGTATATCAATATCAAAATGTCTATGTCAAATGTCAAATATGTAATGTGTAAACAAAATGTCATGTATGGCAAGTGAAACATATATATATATATATATATACTGAGCCACAGATAAAAAAAAGGCACAAAACAATGTATTGAAGTAAAACGTGGTTTAAATCAACGCTATGTCTTGTGGAAATGCATGCTATACTGAATACAAAAATTTATGCGGTATTGTAAAAATGAATACATCCAAGCCTTGTGACTGTGGTGATAAGCCCTTAAACAAATTAAAGGTCTATCTGTGTTATGTTTTATCGGATTCGATCATTCCTTTCATCCAAACATACCTAGGATGTCAGGAACGGGAGTTGTCAATTCCTATGGTACCATTACCTACTAACGAGCGGAGTGATCAAAGTTAATGAATGTATATGGTCCCACTTAACAAACCAAATGTCATATCCCAAAATGTAAGCATGTGATTAAAATGTACTAAGTATGCGGTAAAACGGACATACATAGCATGTGATGAAAAACAAATGCACTAAGTATGGTGAACATACATAGTATGAAAAAGTAATGTAAAATAATGTACTAAGTATGTGCTAACTGAACATACATAGCACAAAATGTCATGTAAAACGATGTACTAAGTTTGCTACAAAGGACATACATAGCAAAAACACAATGAAATTATGTGCTATAAGTGTACTAATGAACATAGCAAGTATATGATATGAAAGCATGGAAAGCATGAAAATAACAAGTAGGCACATGTGTTTCACCCCAAAATGTTTGAAAAACAGTAAAAGAGGGGTCTATGTACTCACTTGAGATTGCTCAATAGACTTTAGATATCCACCAAGCAAAGCTAGAAGGTTACGGAATCAAACGGCACCTAATATAGGTAACTACATTAATAACGAACCTAATCGGCGGATCGGGTAGCATGAGGGTTCGTAAACCAAATGAGTGTAGGAACTCATGTAATATGGTTTAACAAAGCCTACATACTAAAACCAAACTTATCCTAAGTGCTTTTGACCCGTTACGACCTGTGTAGGTAGCTTATGCTACTTTAACGCGTCGTTCGCGTAAAACGCGTTCGGATCGCCTAACTAGCCCTATGATAAGTAAGATATGCCTTAACATATTTAATATTGTTGCTAAATCAGCTTAGATGTCAAACGTTATGTTACATAGGCTTAAAATGAATTTTAATGTAAAAAGGGCATTTTGGTAATTTACCTAAGGCATAAGAACTACTTATCATACAACTACTCAAACGATGTGACCATAAGGTATAACCTCAGAAGGTTATTCCCTATACTACTATGGTCACCTAAAGTGTTTGGTCGGATCCTAATGATCGACCAAATGGGTCGGGTTCGAAAGCATAAGCGATTGATTAGATCGCTTACCCTTACGACCCTAGACAAGCACAAATCTAAAAGTGACGAGCTAAACATGCTAGAACAGGTTTAGTCAAGTTAGAAAACAGGTTTTGATATCAAAACAAACGGTTTTGATACCTTAGAGTAGTTTGGTTACAAAATACGCGAGAAAACGCATTTTGGCCGAAACTACGACTCGCCACTGAGTCTAGATAACGTGGTAATCAGTAGGTATAGTTACTAGGGAGTATGACCATCATGATTACGCTCACGTTATGAAGTTCAAACGAACTTCGCATTGACCATAAACTGGTCAATGCAGAAAGTTAAACGCAGTTTGACTTTCGAGCTAAAAACGCATAAAAGAACGAAGGAACACTTACAAAGGGTCCCCGCAAGTATTTGATCCGATTCTCTCTCAGGTAGGAAGCATATACTTCCACTTAGAGAGCATGAATCAGATTCAAATTGTGAGTTGCAACAAATGGGGTGGGGTTTATACAGGAAAGCTAGAACCGTTAGGATCATTTATCGGGAAACGAGCTTCGATCTAGGCTGTCCAAGTGTGCCCCTTGTTTTACAAAACCATGGGAGCCCCTAGATTATGCCCATTGTTTGCTAAAAACCGTTTGCAAGTGGGAAATGAAGGTATAACAGCTGGAAACAGGCTGTTTCACAGTTTCTGCATATCTGGGAGGGCCTCGCGGCCCGCGTAAGGGACAACAGAAGCTTACGCGGCCCGCCTGGGCAGTACAGATCAGAAACAAGTTTTACAGAATGACAGTTTCCGTCCTTGTTGGTGTTTAAAGCCATTTACGACATGTTTAAGGCCCGTTAAGCCAACTTTAAGGCCCTAAAATAATGCTTAAACATTGTGGACATGAAACATGCTCAAAAATATGCCGGATGTCGGTTCGTTTGGTCGTACGATCGCGATGTTTGCTTAATTACGACGGAATACGCATAAGCGCGAAAAACGATCCAAATTGCGCGACGAGTGGATTTTTCTCATGCCAAACACTAAAATAACATATTTTAATGCTTACATAAATTTTTAGATGTCCGGATGTATTCAGAACGTAAGTTATGCGCGAAAATGCAAACTTATGCACTTTTTGACGCTTTTAGTCCCTGAATGAGCATAAAGTTTATTTTAACACACCGAACCTCTCAAAGCCTATTTATAAGCTATGTAAAGGATACTTAAGGTGTGTTTAACTTATGGCCATGTTCCGGAATGTCCGTTACAGTTCAAATTGGCATATTTTTGCAGTTTGTCGAATTTAGTCCCTGTAAGCGAATAGACTAGATTTTGCCATACCAAAGCCTTCAAAACTTATTTATAAGTTATGAAAAGGTTATTTAAGGTATGTTAAGCATATGTTGATGTTCCGGAGTGTTTTTCACTTTAAACTGATTACGTTTACGCACCAGTTTGCGTATAACTCTCTAGAAAGCGATATAGAGTTTGAAATTGAATAAAAGTCAAAACATGAAAAATGTAAAACATAAACAAACATTGGGATCAAATAACTTTATTTCATTGATAACTAAATTGTTTACAATGATTACAATCACAGATGTCACAGTCTCCCCTTCTTGTGGAAATTTCATCCCGAAATTTGTTTAGAGGAAACTCATGAGAAAAGATGACGATACTTCGCCTTCATTTGATCTTCACGTTCCCAAGTAAACTCAGGTCCACGCTTAGATTCCCAGCGAACTTTAACCAAAGGAATGCGCTTGCGTTTAAGCCATTTGACTATTCGGTCCATGATTTCCAAAGGTTTCTCAACAAAATGTAGTGTTTTATCAACACGAATCTCGTCAAGTGGTATGTGGAGGTTCTCATCAGCTAGACACTTTTTGAGATTGGACACATTGAAGGTTGGATGAACATTTCCAAGTTCAGGAGGTAACTCAAGTCTGTAGGCTACCTTACCGATTCTTTCGACGATCTTGAATGATCCAACATATCTAGGTGCAAGTTTTCCTGTCTTTCCAAATCTGATCACACCTTTCCAAGGTGAAACCTTGAGTAGAACGCGATCACCGACTTGAAATTCCAAGGGCTTGCGTCCTCGATCCGCGTAACTCTTTTGACGGCTTCGAGCTGTCTGAAGGTTATCGCGAACTTTCTTAACCTTATTTGTTGTCTCTAGAATGAGCTCAGGTCCAGTAAGCTGAGCCTCACCGAACTCATTCCAGCGGACTGGTGAACGACATTTTCGACCATAGAGAGCTTCGAATGGAGCCATGTTGATGATGGAGTGATAACTGTTGTTGTAGGAGAATTCAATCAATGGAAGATGTGAATCCCAACAACCACCAAAATCGATCACACAAGCTCTAAGCATATCCTCCATAGTCTGGATTGTTCTTTCAGATTGACCATCAGATTGCGGATGATAAGCAGTGCTCAGATTAAGCTGGGTCCCCATAGCAGATTGCATGGTTCTCCAAAAACGAGAAGAGAAACGAGCATCTCTATCAGAAATAATGTTCAAAGGAACACCATGTCGAGTTACGATTTCATCCACATAGATTTTAGCCAGTTTGTCAGCAGATAGATCCTCACGGATCGGCAAGAAATGCGCTGACTTAGTAAGATGATCAACAACTACCCAAATGGCATCATGACCTTTCTTAGTGCGCGAAAGTTTAGTAATGAGATCCATAGCGATGTTTTCCCATTTCCAAACTGGGATCTCTGGTTGCTCCAAAAGACCAGAAGGATGTTGGTGTTCAGCCTTTACCTTAAGACAAGTAAGGCATTTTGAAACGTACAAGGCAATATCCTTCTTCATACCAGGCCACCAATACTGAGTACGAAGATCCTTATACATTTTATCTGAGCCAGGATGAATAGAATAACGAGACTTATGAGCTTCATCCATAAGCAAGGTGCGAAGACCATCTTGGCTTGGGACCCACAAACGGTCCATGAAGTAATATGATCCATTGTCTTTCAAAACAAGATTAGGCTTAATGTGATAGGGTAATTCCTTACCCATCAAACCTTGTGAAACACAAGTATGTTGAGCCTGAGAAATGCGTGCCTTGATATCGGATCGAGCTTGAATATCAGATCGAACACGAACACAATGAAGCTTGACACGTTCTTTATGACTCAAAGCGTCAGCCACGACATTCACCTTACCAGGATGGTAGCGAATTTCGCAGTCATAGTCATTTAGAAGCTCAACCCAACGTCTTTGCCTCATGTTGAGTTCTTTCTGATTGAAGATATGCTGAAGACTTTTATGGTCAGTGAAAACCACACATTTTGTGCCATACAAATAGTGTCTCCAGATCTTAAGAGCGAACACAACTGCACCCAACTCAAGATCATGAGTGGTGTAGTTTTTCTCATGCACCTTCAACTGCCTCGATGCATATGCTATGACTTTGTTCCTTTGCATCAGAACACAGCCAAGTCCCAGATTGGATGCATCGCAGTACATGGCAAAATCATCATTGCCTTCGGGCAAAGATAGGATAGGTGCATCACAAAGCTTCTGTTTCAAGGTCTGAAATGCTTCTTCTTGTTTAGAACCCCATTCAAAAGGTTTATTCTTCTGAGTTAGAGCAGTTAAGGGAACTGCAATCTTCGAGAAATTTTCAATGAAGCGGCGGTAATAACCAGCGAGACCAAGAAAAGAACGAACCTCAGTAGGAGTAGTAGGCGTATCCCAATCCTTAATCGCACTGATCTTGGAGGGATCTACATGAATACCTTGTTCGTTGACGATATGACCCAAAAATTGAACTTCCTTAAGCCAAAATTCACACTTGGAGAACTTGGCGAAAAGTTGCTCTTTCTTTAGGAGTTCCAGAGTAAGACGAAGATGTTGCTCATGTTCAGCTTGCGTCTTAGAGTATATCAAAATGTCATCAATAAAGACGATGATGAACTTATCCAAATAAGGCTTGCAAACCCTATTCATCAAGTCCATAAAAATAGCAGGAGCATTAGTCAAACCGAATGGCATAACTGTGAACTCATAATGCCCATAACGAGTGCGGAACGCTGTCTTGGGAATATCTGCTTCATGCACGCGAAGTTGATGATACCCAGAATGTAGATCGATCTTTGAAAAGTAAGAAGCGCCCTGTAACTGATCAAAGAGATCATCAATGCGAGGTAGGGGATATCGATTCTTGATGGTAAGCTTGTTCAGCTCACGATAATCGATGCACATTCTGAAGGATCCATCCTTCTTCTTGAAAAAAAGAACGGGAGCACCCCAAGGTGAAAAGCTAGGACGAATAAATCCTTTGTCAGAAAGCTCCTGAAGCTGCTTAGACAGCTCTTGCATCTCCGACGGTGCAAGACGATAAGGAGATCTGGCAATGGGATTTGCACCAGGTACAAGATCAATACGAAACTCGACTTGGTGCGCTGGGGGTAATCCAGGTAACTCCTCAGGAAATAGCTCCAGATAAGCCCGAACGACAGGGATATCTTGAATAGACTTACCTTTGCCTTTATCTGCCACAACATGTGCCAAGAAGGCCACATAGTTCTTTCGCAGATACTTCCGAGCTTGAAAACAAGACATAAGCTTGAGGCTACTAGCAGGTTTCTCACCACGAACCTGTAGGATCTCACCTGACGAAAGCGGTACACGAACGATCTTCTCAAAACAAACTACCTCTGCGCGATGCTTGGCTAACCAATCCATACCCACTATAATGTCGAAGCTTCCCAGTTGCATTGGCGTGAGGTCGATGGGAAAAAGATGGTGGTTAAGGTTCAACTGGCAGTTGCGAAGAACAGAATCAAGAACAATGGGTTCACTACTGGCTACTTCTACTGTCAAAGGCTTACCTAGTTTCGTTCTAGACACGCGAAGCAACGGCTCAAAAGATAATGACACAAAACTCTTATCGGCACCAGAATCAAAAAGAACAGATGCTGGTTGATTATTAACAGAGAACGTACCGTTCACCACTTCATTGTCTGCTTGTGCTTCTTGTGCATTCAGGTTAAAAACTCGACCTCGAGCTGGAGCCTGATTCGGATTTGCATTAACCAGCCTTGGACACTAGTTTTGATAATAGGTCAGGTCTCCACAATTATAGCAGGAGCCAGGAGGATAGTGAGGTCGTGCAGCTTGTTGTTGAACAGGTTGTTGAGCTACCTGTTGAGCTGGATTTCGAGCGACCTGAGCAGAACGACAAACTTCTGCAAGGTGTCCAGACTTCCCACAGTTGGTACAGAAACGGCACGGAAGTTGATGTTGATGGTGACTATTGCACCTATTGCACAAAGGTGCATTCCCTTCATACCGCTTCTTTGCTGGAGGCTGCGCTAGCTGATTTGGTGCAGCTTGTGAAGTAACTGCGAAATTTTGGGAAGCCTTACGCTTCCTAGAACCCTTCGAGGAACCAGAATCCTTACCCTTCTTGTTTTTACCTTTCTTGCTCTCACTCTGATCAGACGCGTGCTTCTTACCCTTGTCACCCTTTCTATGCAGCTTACCCCTTCGAATCTGTGACTCGGTCAATGTCGCAGATAGCTCGATTGCCTGACGGACTGTGGTAGGGTTACTACCAGTAACGGTGTCTTGTATGGAGTCAGGTAGGCCATCGATATACCTCTCGATAGCCTTTTCGAGTGGGGTAACCATTGTTGGGCATAACAAACTCAGCTCCTCATACCTATCAGTATACGCCCGGTGCTCGCCACTATCCTGTTTCAAATCGTCAAACTCCCTTTCTAGGGCTCGCAGCTCATGACGAGGACAAAACTCCCTCATCATAAGAGTCCTAAGTTCAGCCCATGTTTGTGCTAAAGCAACCTCAGCACCACGGTCTCTCATAACCCCGTTCCACCATGTAAGCGCCCTCTTCTGAAACACACTGGAAGCAAACTCGACTTTGCGATTATCAGGACACTGAACGTGACGGACAGTATTCTCAATGCTCTCGAACCATTGAAGAAGCCCAGTTGCTCCCTCAGTACCACTAAACTTGAGTGGTTTAGCCGAGTTAAAACTCTTGAAATTGCATGGAGCATTGTTGTTGTTGTTGTTGGCTTGGTTATATTGAGCAATAAGATTGGGGAACGCAGCAGCCATTTGCTGTGCGATGATTTCTGCCAGTTCGGCATTTGGTAGCGGATTTTCGCATCGAGGAGGCATTCTAAAAGAGGAAACATGAAAGGAATGAGTGAGACGATTAGGTGAAAAGAACGAGATGAGACAAAATCAACAAAGGCAAAGATGGTGGTCATTCGTCCGTATCACAAAGCAAACAAACGACACACAGTGACTAATCAAAGTAAATGGGTCCAAAATAATGCTTAGCGAAGACATGCTCGCCTATAAGTGAACACTCACCCCAAGAGTTCCCAGGTAAGAATGACTGGTCTGATTATGTGGATTTGTACGAACACTCTAGCCATAGATAGAAAACCCAGGGTACAGGCATTCATTCTTCCAATTTGCACGTGTTCACACTATTTAGAACCCAAAACTTTGACGAGATTTTGAAAACTTGGAAGGCACAAGGCCAAAAATCAAACTGGAAGGGTTCAAAACCATATAATAAATCATTTAAAAACAGATGATTGATTTTCAAAAATCATTTTAGAAAATTGGGTTCTTGTTTTGGTGATCACCTAAGGATAGGTGAAGTGCATGTTTTAAAATCTAAACACAAGACAACTTATGTTGGGATCCAAGAAAGGTTATAGTCTATGTCAAAGAATTACTAATAACCTAATTCCCTATAACCATCGGCTCTGATACCAACTCTTCTGTCACACCCCGACCACGTAAAACATCAAATCATGGCGGAAACGTCGGGGAGTGTTGTAACAGAATTATTGTTCCACAACCATGGTAATTAAAATTTCATTTTATTCAACAACCAAAGATGGAATACGTTGTTTCAAAACAAGAACCAAAGAGTACACAACATAATTAAACTAAGTCTATCTTTATTTTAAGTCTCTAAGGCACAGGTCTGCCCTAGTGTCACGATTATCATCCTAAGCAACAGCTCCTGAAACACATGTGAAAATAGGTACGTCAGCATAAAAATGCCTGTGAGATACATAGGTTTTGTAAAAATAGGATTCATGACTTAAGTTTAAGAAAAAGTTCTTTAACAAAAGTCAGTCATGAACCTTGTTAATTGTTTTGTTTTATAAATCTTTTGAAAAACGATGATAAAGTAAGTGAGGTTAAATGAATAACTGAGTAAAATGAGTTTTGTATAAAATAAGTTATATGTAAAGGAGTAATGTGAGGTTAAATGAATAACCGAGTAAAATGAGTTTTGTATAAAATAAGTTGTTTGTAAAACGATGTCTAAAAAAATATGTTATTTGTATAAAATGTTATATGTCTAAATTGAAATGATTCAAATAACGCTACGATATGTAATACCATACAAGCACTTATATATAGGAAGTACCAGCGGCGTATCCACCATGCTTGTATCATATTACACACGCCTCGTTACTCAAATCATTTTACCCAAACAAACCACCAATGTAAATTGCCCATGTCTAAACCATTTGTCAAATGTCTTTGTGTAAATCATGTCAAGATGTTTATGTCAAAATGTAGTCCATGAAATATGTATATCAATATCAAAATGTCTATGTCAAATGTCAAATATGTAATGTGTAAACAAAATGTCATGTATGGCAAGTGAAACATATATATATATATACATATATATATATATATCTAATGAGCCACAGATAAAAAAAATGCACAAAACAATGTATTGAAGTAAAACGTGGTTTAAATCAACGCTATGTCTTGTGGAAATGCATGCTATACTGAATACAAACATTTATGCGGTATTGTAAAAATGCATACATCTAAGCCTTGTGACTGTGGTGATAAGTCCTTAAACAAATTAAAGGTCTATCTGTGTTATGTTTTATCGGAGTCGGTCATTCCTTTCATCCAAACATACATAGGATGTCAGGAACGGGAGTTGTCAATTCCTATGGTACCATTACCTACTAACGAGCGGCGTGATCAAAGTTAATGAATGTATATGGTCCCACTTAACAAACTAAATGTCATATCCCAAAATGTAAGCATGTGATTAAAATGTACTAAGTATGCGGCAAAACGGACATACATAGCATGTGATGAAAAACAAATGCACAAAGTATGGTGAACATACATAGCATGAAAAGGTAATGTAAAACAATGTATTAAGTATGTGCTAACTGAACATACATAGCATAAAATGTCATGTAAAACGATGTACTAAGTATGCTACAAAGGACATACATAGCAAAAACACAATGAAATTATGTACTATAAGTGTACTAATGAACATAGCAAGTATATGATATGAAAGCATGGAAAGCATGAAAATAACAAGTAGGCACATGTGTTTCACCCCAAAATGTTTGAAAAACAGTAAAAGAGGGGTCTATGTACTCACTTGAGATTGCTCAATAGACTTTAGATATCCACCAAGCAAAGCTAGAAGGTTACGAAATCAAACGGCACCTAATATATGTAACTACATTAATAACGGACCTAATCGGAGGATCGGGTAGCATGAGGGTTCGTAAACCAAATGAGTGTAGGAACTCATGTAATATGGTTTAACAAAGCCTACATACTAAAATTAAACTTATCCTAAGTGCTTTTGACCCGTTACGACCCGTTTAGGTAGCTTATGCTACTTTAACGCGTCGTTCGCGTAAAACGCGTTCGGATCGCCTAACTAGCCCTATGATAAGTAAGATATGCCTTAACATGTTTAATATTGTTGCTAAATTAGCTTAGATGTCAAAAGTTATGTTACATAGGCTTAAAATGAATTTTAATGTAAAAAGGGCATTTTGGTAATTTACCTAAGGCATAAGAACTACTTATCATACAACTACTCAAACGATGTGACCATAAGGTATAACCTCGGAAGGTTATTCCCTATACTACTATGGTCACCTAAAGTGCTTGGTCGGATCCTAATGATCGACCAAATGGGTCGGGTTCGAAAGCATAAGCGATTGACTAGATCGCTTACCCTTACGACCCTAGACAAGCACAAATCTAAAAGTGACGAGCTAAACATTCTAGAACATGTTTAGTCAAGTTAGAAAACAGGTTTTGATATCAAAACAAACGGTTTTGATACCTTAGAGTAGTTTGGTTACAAAATACGCGAGAAAACGCATTTTGGCCGAAACTACGACTCGTCACTGAGTCTAGATAACGTGGTAATCAGTAGGTATAGTTACTAGGGACTATGACCATCCTGATTACGCTCACGTTATGAAGTTCAAACGAACTTCGCATTGACCATAAACTGGTCAATGCAGAAAGTCAAACGCAGTTTGACTTTCGAGCTAAAAATGCATAAAAGAACGAAGGAACACTTACAAAGGGTCCCCGCAAGTATTTGATCCGATTCTCTCTCAGGTAGGAAGCATATACTTCCACTTAGAGAGCATGAATCAGATTCAAATTGTGAGTTGCAACAAATGGGGTGGGGTTTATATAGGAAAGATATAACCGTTAGGATCATTTATCGGGAAATGAGCTTCGATCTAGGCCGTCCAAGTGTGCCCCTTGTTTTACAAAACCATGGGAGCCCCTAGATTATGCCCATTGTTTGCTAAAAACCGTTTGCAAGTGGGAAATGAAGGTATAACAGCTGGAAACAGGCTGTTTCACAGTTTCTGCATATCTGGGAGGGCCTCGCGGCCCGCATAAGGGACAACAGAAGCTTACGCGGCCCGCCTGGGCAGTACAGATCAGAAACAAGTTTTACAGAATGACAGTTTCCGTCCTTGTTGGTGTTTAAAGCCATTTACGACATGTTTAAGGCCCGTTAAGCCAACTTTAAGGCCCTAAAATAATGCTTAAACATTGTGGACATGAAACATGCTCAAAAATATGCCGGATGTCGGTTCGTTTGGTCGTACGATCGCGATGTTTGCTTAATTACGACGGAATACGCATAAGCGCGAAAAACGATCCAAATTGCGCGACGAGTGGATTTTTCTCATGCCAAACACTAAAATAACATATTTTAATGCTTACATAAATTTTTGGATGTCCGGATGTATTCAGAACGTAAGTTATGCGCGAAAATGCAAACTTATGCACTTTTTGATGCTTTTAGTCCCTGAATGAGCATAAAGTTTATTTTAACACACCGAACCTCTCAAAGCCTATTTCTAAGCTATGTAAAGGATACTTAAGGTGTGTTTAACTTATGGCCATGTTCCGGAATGTCCGTTACAGTTCAAATTGCCATATTTTTGCAGTTTGTCGAATTTAGTCCCTATAAGCGAATAGACTAGATTTTGCCATACCAAAGCCTTCAAAACTTATTTCTAAGTTATGTAAAGGTTATTTAAGGTATGTTAAGCATATGTTGATGTTCTGGAGTGTTTGTCGCGTTAAACTGATTACGTTTACGCACCAGTTTGCGTATAACTCTCTAGAAAGCGATATAGAGTTTGAAATTGAATAAAAGTCAAAACATGAAAAATGTAAAACATAAACAAACAAACATTGGGATCAAATAACTTTATTTCATTGATAACTGAATTGTTTACAATGATTACAAGCACAGATGTCACAGTCAAAACTAGTTTAATTTTGAAAAGAAGGTGTAGAAGTCAGATTTATGATGAAATCAAACTGAATTTGGTAAGAACTCCTCCTCCTAAGCTCTGATACCACTTGTAGGATCGTTTTCACGACCAAAACGAGTCGTTCAGAGGTGTTCTAATCAATATAAAAGGCGGAAACAGACATATTGACTTTGATACAGCTTGATATTCACTTTAAACTGTCTTTTGATTGATATAACAATGTTTTACAGCGAGTAGACACTTCGGCAGCAGTTCGACTCTGAAACCGGAAAGTTACAAATGAAATGACACACCAAGTATTTATAGGCAACCTCATTTCGCACGGAACAACTTCATGCGAAATGGTATTTTGTGCGGAATGACCACAGTCATTTCGTGCGAAATAACATGCTTCATTTCGTACGAAATGACCTAGTCATTTCGTGCGAAATCACCTGTATACCTAAATTCTCGTATTCCGTGTCCTGATCTATCATTTCTAATACATGACTCGATATAAGATGAAGTCGACAGACATATGCACCAACAAGATCTAGTGCCGGGAGCGGCACCAGTGGCAAAGGCACCTTACCGGCTAGCTCTATCAGAGATGCAGGAGCTTTCGACTCAGCTACAAGAGTTGCTAGATAAGGGATTTATCAGGCCAAGCTTCTCAGATTGGGGAGATCCAGTATTGTTTGTTAAGAAGAAGGAAGGCAGTCTACGTATGTGCATTGACTACAGGGAGTTGAATAAGCTAACCATCAAGAATCGGTATCCCTTGCTGAGGATTGATGACTTGTTCGACCAATTTCAAGGCTCTAGCTACTACTCCAAGATCGACTTGAGATCAGGATATCATCAATTGAGGATACAAGAAGAAAGCATTACTAAAATGGCTTTTAGGACTCGCTATGGGCATTACGAGTTCCTTGTCATGCTGTTTGGCTTAACGAACGCACCAACGGTATTCATGGACCTCATGAATCGGGTTTGTAAGCCGTATCTGGATAAGTTCGTGATTGTGTTTATTGATGACATCCTCATATACTCGCGGACCAAGGAAGAACACGAGCAATATCTATGAGCTATCTTGGAACTTTTAAAGAAGGAACAGTTGTATGCGAAGCTGTCAAAGTGCGAATTTTGGATTCGGGAGGTGCAATTCCTAGGTCACGTGGTGAATGAGAATGGAATTCATGTCAATCCAGCCAAGATTGAGGCGATAAAAAACTGGGAAGCCCCAAAGACCCCGACCGAGATACGACAATTTCTGGGATTAGCGGGCTACTACAGACGATTCATTGAGAACTTTTCGAAGATTGCTCAGTCGTTAACAACCCTAACCTAGAAGGATAAGAGATTTGATTGGGGCGAAGAACAAGAAACGGCTTTTCAAACGTTGAAAGATAAACTTTGTGACACACCTATCTTGTCTTTACCTGACGGCACCGATGGTTTTGTGGTTTACTGTGATGCGTCTCGACAAGGTCTTGGTTGCGTGTTGATGCAACGGGATAAAGCCATTGCGTATGCATCTCATCAGTTGAAGGTGCATGAGAAGAACTATACCACGCACGACCTTGACCTTGGTGCGGTGATATTCGCATTGAAGATTTGGCGTCACTACTTGTATGGTACTCGTTGCACAATCTTTACAGACCATAAGAGTTTGCAACACACTTTCGATCAGAAGGACTTAAACATGGGACAGCGAAGATGGGTCGAGCTGCTGAATGATTACGATTGTGAGATAAAGTATCACCCGGGCAAGGCGAACGTTGTAGCGGACGCCTTGAGCCGCAAGGAGCGTGCAAAGCCTCTAAGGGTGCGAGCCTTAGAGATGACTATACAAACTGATCTCACTACTCGGATTCATGAAGCTCAGCAAGAAGCGCTCAAACCAGATAATCTACATCCTGAATCATTGCGTGGAATGGAAGCACAATTGTTGCCAAAGGAAGATGGAACATTGTACTTCATGGGGCGAATTTGGGTTCCGTTCTTCGGTGATCTACACGCACTTATTTTGGATGAAGCTCATAAGTCAAGGAACTCCATACATCCGGGATTCGACAAAATGTAACAAGACTTGAAAGACTTGTATTGGTGGCCTAAGATGAAAGCTGATATTGCTACATATGTGGGTAACTGCCTTATTTATGCCAAAGTTAAGGCGGAATACCAGAAGCCATCAGGGTTGTTGCAACAACCTGAGATCTCTGTAAGGAAGTGGGAACATGTATCGATGGATTTCATTACCAAGCTACCAAGAACCCAAAGAGGCAACGATATGATTTGGGTTATTATTGATCAACTCACCAAGTCCGCGCATTTCCTACCGATCAGCGAGAAAGATAGCACCAAGAAGTTGACAGAAATATATCTCAAGGAGATTGTGGCACGTCATGGAGTGCCTGTTTCTATGATATCTGACCGAGATGGTCGCTTTATGTCAAGGATTTGGCAAACGTTTCAGAAGGCTTTTGGATCACAGTTAAATCTTAGTACGGCCTTTCACCCTCAGACGGACGTCCAGAGTGAACGGACGATACAAACCTTGGAAGACATGCTACGAGCTTGGGTGATGGACTTTGGTGGGAGTTGGGATACTCATTTGCCTTTAGTGGAGTTTTCCTACAATAATAGTTATCACACCAGCATCCAGGCTGCCCCGTTTGAAGCTATGTATGGGCGAAAGTGTCGGTCCCCGTTGTGTTGGGCGGAGACCGGAGATAAACAGCTCATCGGTCCAAAGTTAGTGCAAGAAACCCCACGGATAAGATTGCTTAGATACGCGATCGTATCAAGTCAGCTCGTGATAGACGGAAAAGCTACGCTGATAAGCGACGTAAACCATTGGAATTTGAGGTTCGAGACATGGTTTTATTGAAAGTCTCGCCTTGGAAAGGCGTGGTTCAATTTGGAAACGTGGAAAGTTGAACCCACGTTACATTGGACCTTTCGAGATTCTGGAAAGGATCGGAACCGTTGCATACAAGCTGAAGCTTCCAGAAGAACTTAGCAGTGTCCATGACACGTTTCACGTGTCTAATCTCAAGAAAAATCCTACTAAAGAAACATTCGCCATTCCAGCAGAGGAGATTCACATCAATGACAAACTCCAGTTTTCCGAAGAACCTGTTGAGGTCACGGACTGGAAGGTCCACAAAACGCGGAGAAGTCTTATAAAACTCGTCAAAGTTCGTTGGAACTCACGTCACGGCCCAGAGTTTACATGGGAACGTGAAGACCAGATCAAGTCTAAGTACCCGCATTTATTTCACAACTCTCATGCAACCGATAACTCAGCTTGAATTTCGGGACGAAATTTTTTTAACGGGGGGAGAATGTGACAACTGCCACTTTTTGTGTAATTCCGTACAATGTGAACAGTAATTTGTATTTTATGATTGTGTATTCTGAACTTATGATATGAATGGTTTCTTGTTTTACTTTCAAAGAACTCACAAATACATTACATGATGCATGCTACTTACTATTATCGAATGCAACTCGAAACAGTTTAAACAGTGCACAGACATAACTAGCACACTTGTCAGATAAACTAACAGTATTGACAGGAGTTCAGTACTCAGGCAGACAATATGTTTAGGACACAGGATGAGTCCCAGAAACCATGATATACTAGAACATTATGTGAGAAAACAAGAGTTTGTGAAACTACGTTCTGAGTAACAAGTAAACACTAGAAACTGGCCGAAACTAGCACTAAACAGTAAAATTCAGCATAATTCAGCAAAAATCAGCATTTGTCAGCTTATGTTATGATCAGAAACAATGTTAGTATGTTCAGAACGACTTAAAAGACGTTGAAAATATTAACATGATATAGTTGCACAATATAACATATAAGTTACCAATGTTAACTAGTTAAACAATCCGATAACCAAACGGACATCCGAACATAACTAGAAGCATCTAGTGAACTAGTTACCAATATTTTGACACCATAATACTAGTTTACTACATCAAACACCATTATACACATAAGAGTCCATAACACACATAACACCTAACCTAATTACCATTATTTCATACATGAAACACTTAAACAAATTTTAAACCACAACATAACCCACCCCCCCTTGACTTGTTGACTAGTTTACCTTGGAGTCAAAGATGCCACCAAGAGAACCAAGAGATAAAAGAATGGTGGGAAACTAGTGACCTTTGTGTAAATTTCCTTATCATTAACTTAAATCTCATTCTTAATCATATAACACAACACCAACTCATCTTCTCCTCTCCATCTTCCTTGTGTTCGGCCGAGAACCAAGCCCCACCACCATAATCTCTTCACTCAATCCCAACCTAAATCAAGACTCATCTAAGGTGCATTAAGGTGATTTAAGAAGGTGTCTAGCATTGGATCTTGAAGGACCACTCTCAAGAGCTTTTAACCATTAATTTTCTTCATCATCATCTTCTAGTTTTCTACCCTAGCCATTGTGCTAGTAGTAAGTCTCTTGATCACACTTTTACTTCTTGTTTCAGTAGTTAAAGATTGTATATGACTAAAAGTCTAAAGATCTTACATAAACAAGAAGATAAACATAAGAACCAAACTAAAACTCACGAAATTATAAGTTGTTTATGATATGTGTTGAACGTGTTTGTTGATTTCTTGTGTGTATGGTGTTAGACACCACATAAAAGCTTGCTAGATGATGTTAGATCTTGAAAGATCCACGTAGAGCTTACATTATGTGAAGGATGAAATTGTTAAGTAGACTTGTTTTGTGATGAAAATGGTTCCTACAAGTTGTAGATCTTGAAAATGAAGGATTTCACACATCAAAGTTTTCAAGAAAACAAAGTTACTTCATGTTTAGCATGATTTGGTTTTTGAAAGAACTTGAACTTGTTTTATGAGTAAAAGTGGAACCCTTTAAGTGTTTAAGTCATGAAAAATCCAAGAAAATGAATTTTTGCAAAAATAGGTTACAAGTTGTGAAGATGAAATTTTTATAAAAATGATTCTTATGAGATAAAAATCATGTTTTTAGTGTTAATGGAGCATGTTAAACACTATGTTAAAATATTACAAGATTTTATAAAAATTCAAGTTCATGACTTCATGAGAAATGTATTTAATGGCATATGGTAAGTTGTAGTATTGTTGTTGATGATTGTTGATGAATTTTTGAAAAAGAAAATGATATGCTTTAAGCATGGAAACCTCCATTTTCAAATGAAACTATGACAAAATTTTTGTAAAAATTCAACACTTAGAAAAATAGGTTTAAACAAGTGTTTACAAGTGATTTTGAATCATGGTTTTAAGTATAAAATTGGTCATAATTTTTGTTATAAAAATTACAAGTAATGGAGGTTGATTTTCAAAAATAAAAAAATGACTAAGTATATATTTAGGAAAATATATATTTAGAAATCACACAAATTATGTGCTAGGTGTATATTATTTGTATTAGTTATATTAAAAATTAGGAACTTGAAAATAATATACCACTCAAACACCAAAAATTGTAATTTGAAAAATTACAAAAATCACAAGAAAATAAACATATAACTTACACACAAATGTTGGACAATTCGGACAATGGACACTTTGGACAAATTATATAAATTCTGGAAATTTAGTTCGTATTATGACAAACTTGGTAAACGGTATTTTCAAAACCGAACAAATGACGAGATATGTATTTTTACAAGAATCATAAAAATATATCATATTTTGTCAACTTGAAAATATATTATTTTGGGTACAAGAAAATATATATTTTCATAAAGACTCTAAAAATATATTATTTTAGTGGAAACTAAAAACATATTTTTCTAAGGCCAAAATATAGATATTTTTCTATAAAAATTTTCTTAAAATATATATTTTAAGAATACAAGAATATTGTTTTTTAGTGGAAACAATATTCTGGAAAATCATATATATATATTAAGTATGAAATACTTAATAAATACAAGAAAATACGTATTCCTATACGAACAAATCCATACCAGTATACACTACCAACGCTTGGTAAAATACCCTTAAACAAGTATTATACACAAGTATGAGAATACAAAGCGACATACTAAACATGTTCAAAATACAAGTATACCTATACATGTAAATACGTATATGAGAACCATATGACAAAACGAGTTAAAAATATATTATTTTTAACAAAACCCCCAAATATTTGCATGAGAATAACATAAGTTAAAATATAATTATTTTAACTAATGTACTACTTTTGAAATTATATATAATTATAAAAATTATATATACATCATACACCGAAAGTGTAACCCAAAGTATACAAAATTCCAAAACAAGTCCTAATAAACAATTAAGACTAAGAGTCGTTACACGACCAAGATGTCTAATAAAATATAGCACATGTGTAGGTAGTGACACGACTCACGGATATCAGCTTTGAGTGCACACGACTACGGACGCAAACCAGTGAGTTCATGTCCCCCTTTTCTTTTAACGTTTTCGGTTTATAACTTTCGGGGGGAAATACATGTCAACTTGGGTATGATTTAGCTAAGGAATGAACTATTAGACCATGTGAGCATAGGCTGAAACTGAAGTGCCATTAATCCTTTTAAGGACCACGGAACAAAGGTTAGATCTAATGGGTACGGGCGAGCCCCACTCACGGTCCATGGGTGACCACTTAGAGTGCTGTTGTGTCCCAGTCGAGGTGATTCGACTGTAAAAATCGTCTACTCGGGTTGAGTACTTCCTATGTCGTCACATATATTAATGTCCTTACAAAAAATTAATGATCAACATGTTCATAGACGCTTTACATACCTACTTACAACTAAACTTTCAAATGTTTTTTAGATTCATTTGATGCGCATACACATAAAACACATGAACTCGCTCAACTTTTGTTGATTTTTCAACTTACATGTATTTCAGGAAGATAAATGGATCTTAGTGCAGCGTTGTCTACAAGTTTTTAGGTTTTCAAGTCTTGATGTCGTCCGCATTTTGGAGGGTTTGGTTTATATATCTCATCTTAGATGAGATATAGAATGCAAAGCCTCATGAAACTTATCTTTTGCTGAAAACAAGTCCTTTGTGGAACTTTGAAACTTTGATGGTTTATAACTTAACTAAATACTTATGTTGGTTGGAAACTTAAACATCTTATGTAATGTTTTAAACCTATGTATGGATGAACATCGTTTAATTTAATGCAAGTAGTTGTTTGTTATGATCGAATGCAATGAAAACTGATCAAGTCACACACATACGCTTCCGAAAAAGAGAGGGTGTGACAATTTCTCTACCACTTGTACCTTTGTAATGTCCTTGGATACCCTGGGCTTCTGCCCTCCGCGCGGCCTCTGGGGTAAACATATATAGCCAGCGCGAGGTCCAGGAAGTGAGGGTTTTCATTTAGGAAGTTAAGTGTGGAATTTTGGTCTGAGGACTCGCACGCGACCTAGGTTTACCTAATTAGTCAGCGCGGGGTCCAGAAAGTAGACAAATTAATGTAGTAGGAGTATGGTCCTGCGCGCGACCTGAATAGTTAGCGCGGGTTTTTGGGACCATACCCCTTCAGATGGTATTCAAAAGCCAAAACATGATCAACTGATCAAGAAATAAATAGAAGTTTGAACCAAATTTCTCCCAAAGATAGTGAATCTTGAACACCTATATCAAAGCATTTTTTGAAGACTAGCTAACATATGTTTGAAGCCTTGGAACCACTATTCATGAAGAAGCAAGTTATGTTCAAGTCCGTTGAAGCAAAGGTGACACCTGTGCTTGCGTAATCATTATTCGAACTCTGAACTGTTCAATTATCATAGAAACAATGTATTTTGATCCCTATATTTGTTTATTTATGTTTGACAATCTCTCATTTAAATCCTTGTTCGATTTCAAACTCTAAATCGCTTTCTGGAAAGTTATACGCGAACTGATGCGCAAACGTAATCATTTTAACGTGACAAACACTCTAGAACAGTGACATAGGCTTAACATACCTTAAATAACCTTTACATAACTTAGAAATAAGTTTTGGAGGGTTTGGTATGTCGAAAACAAGTTTATTCGATCGCAGGGACTATTTATGACAAACTGCGAAAGTCTGCCAATTCGTATAGTAACGAACATTCCAAAACTTGATCATAAGCTAAACATACCCTAAATATCCTTTACATAGCTTAGAAATAGGCTTTGAGTGGTTCGGTATGCAAAAATAAACTTAGTGCTCAATCGGGGACTAAAAGCGTCAAAAAGTGCATAAGTTTGCATTTACGCGCATATCTTACGTTCTGAAGATATCCGTGTCACACCCCGACCGCGTAAATCAGCAAATCGCGGCGGAATCGTCCGGGAGTATTGTAACGGAATCATTGTTTCATAACACATGGAAGTTGAAGTTTTGTTTTATTGAATTAAAAGAGGTTACAATGTCTTAAAAACAAGAAACATAACATAATTAACTAGTCTTGCATCTTTTATTGTCACTAAGGCCCATGTCCGCCTAAGTGTATCTTGATCAATCCTATGCATCAACTCCTGAAAACACATGTGAAAATAGGTACGTCAGCATAAAAATGCCTGTGAGATACATAGGTTTTATTGATTAAGGATTCATGACTTGTAAGTTTAAAGAAAAATGTTTAACAAAGTAGTCATGAACCTTGTAAAATGTTTTCTTTTATAAATCATATAAACAGTGATAAGAAATCAGATGATACAAAAGAAAGATGCATAGATAAATAAATAACCGAGTAAAATGAGTTTGTATAAAATATGTTGTTTGTAAAACAATGTTTCATGAAGATATGATATATGTGTAAAATGTAATATGTCTAACTTGAAATGGTTTAAATAACGCTACGATATGTAATATCATAAAAGAACTTATATATAGGAAGTACCAGCGGCGTATCCACCTTGCTTTTATCATATTACACATGCCTCGTTACTTAAATCACTTACCCAAACAAACCACCAAAAATGTCTTGTTTAAACCAATTGTCAAATGTTTATGTGTAAACCATGTCTATTATCAAATGTAAATAATGTAATGTGTAAACAAATGTCATGTATGGTAAGTAAAAAGTGACTACTTAAGCCATATGTAAAAATGCACAAAACAAAGTATTTGAATAAATCAAAAGTTATGTTTTGTAAAATAATGCATGCTTTACTGATACAAACATCTATGCGGCAATGTTAAACGCCTACATTCAAGCCTTGAGACTGTCAGATAAACCCTAGAACAATGTCAAGGTCTACCGAAAAATGTTTTCGGATTCGGTCATTCCTTCCACCCAAACAAACCTAGGATTTCAGGAACGGGAGTTGTCAAGTCCTATGGTACCACTACCTACTACCGAGCAGCATGATCGGTGTTAATGAATGTATTAATATCCCGTTAAACAAACCAAATGTCATACCAAATGTAAGCATGTTTTATGAAAATAATGTACTTAAATATGCTAAATGAACATACAAAGTAGAAATGTTTAATGTAAAACAATGTGTCCATATGCTGAGTAAACATATGCAACAGAAATGCAACGTAAATCAGTGTGTCCATATGCTGAGTAAACATATGCAACAAAAATGCAATGTAAAACAATGTGTCTATATGCTGAGTAAACATATGCAACAGAAATGCAATGTAAATCAATGTGTCCATATGCTGAGTAAACATATGCAACAAAAATGCAATGTAAATCAATGTGTCCATATGCTGAGTAAACATATGCAACAAAAATGTAATATATAAGAATCAATGTGCTAGCATGCTAAGCGAACATACATTGCAAAACATAATGAAATCATGTACTATATGTGTACTAATGAACATACCAAGTATATGATATAAAAGCATGAAAAGCACGAAAGTAACAAGTAGGCACATGTGTTTCACCCCAAAATGTTTGAAAACAGTAAAAGAGGGGACTATGTACTCACTTGAGGGTGCTTAGAAGTCTTGAATAACAACCAAGCAAAGCTAGAGGGATCACGGAAATCCAACGACACCTAATATAGGTAACTATGTTAATAAACCGGACCTAAATCGGAAGATCGGATAGAATGAGGTTTCGTAAACCAAATGAGTATAGGAACTCATGTAATATGGTTTAACAAAGCCTACATTCTAAAACGAAACCTATCCTAAGTGCTTACGACCCATTACGACTCGTTAAGGTAGTCTACGCTACTTTAACGCATCGTTCGCGTAAAACGCGTTTGGACCGCCTAACTAGTCCTATGACAAGTATTATGTGCCTTAACATGTCTAATAATGTTACCTAATCAGTTTAGATGTAAAAATTTAGGTTACATATGCTTAAAATGAATTTATGCGTAAAAAGGGCATTTTGGTCATTTTGCTAAGGCATATAAATTACCTATCATACAACTAACTAAACAAAGTGACCATAAGGTATAACCTCGGAAGGTTATTCCTTATACAACTATGGTCACAAAACATGTTTGGTCGGATTCTAATGATCGACCAAACGGGTCGGGTTCGTAAGTCTAAGCGGTTGTTTAGACCGCTTATCTTATGACCCTATATAAGCACTAAACTAAAAGTGAGGAGTTAAACATGTTAAAACATGTTTAACGAGGTTAGAAAACAAGTTTGATATCAAAACAAAATGTTTTGATACCCAAGAATAGTTTGGTTACAAAATACGCATGAATACGCATTTTGATCGAAGCTATGACTCGTCACTCCACCTAATCAACGTGGTAATCAGTAGGTATAGTCACAAAGGACTATGACCATCGTGATTACGCTCACATTGCGAAGTACAAGCGAACTTCATGTTGATCATTGACCGGTCAAAGCAGAAAGTCAAACACTTTTTGACTTTTACGCTTAAAAACGATAAAAGAACGAAAGAAACTTACAAGGGGTCCAAGCTATGAAGATCTTGATCTAAATGCTCAGGTATGCAGCATAAAGCTTCAACTTAGAGCATAAAATCAGATCAAGTGTGAATTGAAATGAAAATGGGGTTGGGTATTTATAGGAATTCTAGAGCTATTAGGATCGTTTCTCGTAAAACGAGCTTCAATCTTGGCCCTCCATGTGTGCCCATTGTTTTACAAATCTATGGGTGCCCCAAAACAAGCTCATGGTGTTGAAAAACCAAGAACCAAAGCCAGAAACCAGCTGTTGATTGAAGAAAACCATTTTTGCAGAACTGGGGAGTTTACGCGGGTCGCGTAAGAATCAAGAAAGTCTTACGCGCCTCTCCTGAGCCCAAGTTTGGCAGATTGGCAGTTTTGGTCCCTGAATGTGTAAAACATGGTTTTCGATGCATTTTCGACACATTTAAGCCCCGTTAACCCCATTTCAAAGCTCTAAAATGAAGTTAAAGTATAGGGAACTTAAAATATGCTCAAAAACATCTCGGATGTCGGTTCGTTTGGCCGTACGATTGCGTTGTTCGGTTAATTACGACGAAACACGAACGGACGCGAAAAACGATCCAAATTACGCGATGAATGGAATTTTATCATGCCAATCACTAAAATAAAATGTTTTAATGATTACATAAATTTTTGGATGTCCGGATATATTCAGAACGTAACATATGCGCGAAAATGCAAACTTATGCACGTTTTGACGTTTTTAGTCCCTGTTTATCAAATAAATTTATTTTTGCGCACCAAACCTCTCAAAGCCTATTTCTAAGCTATGTTGTAACAACCATAAATTTTTTTTAGCGATTTCCGTAAATAATCACAAATTACTGAGTATTTATATTTAAACATTCATGCTCAAATACAGGTTTATTAAAACTTTTTCTAAACTTGAAAGCAAAACAACATAGTGTAATTTAATTCATCGTTTTAGAATAACGACGAAACAACTTGTGGAAGCTTCATTTAACGTGTGTTCGGTTCTTGCTCGACGCTTGATCTTCATCCGGGACTCTCGACATTCACCTATGATCAATACCAGCTTAAATGTTAGTATTGATAGTTTAAATAACGGTACAAGACAAGATAAATGATAATGGAAGGAAATCCCAACATTAATCTCTTGATCCCAAAAACAAGGACTTCAAACTGGCCTCCACCGTAACTTACGGTAACCACCGTAAGTTACGGTGGCCTCTGTTTCAAAATACCCCCACCGTAAGGCAGTAGGTAACTAGCGTAACGATTTCAGCCCCACCGTAACTTACGGTGGGCACCGTAAGTTACGGTGGGCACCGTAAGTTACGGTGGTACCTGTATCAGACCTTTCCATTTTTGCCGTTTTTGAAACGAAAACTTCCGTATCTTTCAACCCGCGTATCCGTTTGACCTCCCGTTTCTTCCTACATGATCGTAATTTGATTTTCCATCTCATGGAGTTTAAATCTGACATTCAAACTAATAAAATCCTAAATTTTTAAGCATTCGACTTATTATTAAAAATCCATATTTTGACCCGTTGGTATTTAGGGCCTCCAACTTGTTTCTAGTTAATCATAAATTGGAGACCAAGGTATTTAACTCAAAATATCTATGTTGGATTCATAAGTTTTGTGAATTACGTGGCAAACACCCAAGTTACGCGCGTAATTCATTTTGACCCGTTTAGGAGATCTTTTATGCATTTTGGTCCAAAACTAGCTCCTTTCTTTTCAATACTTCGTAATGCCACATCTAAATATCTGCTTATGTTCCACCACAACTATTTTTGTGGTGGATTTACCCATCGGTTGGTCATTTTACACAAATGACCATTTTTGTGCATTTGACCCATAAATGTATATTCCTATAACTTTTATTCATATTTAATGATTCCATAATCTTAATACAAGTTCCTAAACAACCCCTATGGGTCGTTTGCCCAATATACCCTTCAAGGGTGTTTTGGTCAACTTTAGTCCCTCACTTTACAACGAAGGACTTTTCGCTAAATATTTGACCAAAATTTGTATGTTTAACTAAAAGCTTATTTATGCGTACCTGGCTCGGGTCAAGGTATTGACCCGTTTACATAACTTTTGCTTTAAATCTTTCTAGTTAAAGCAACGCATGCTTATGTTATTTCCTGTGATTACAAAACTCAACAAGCGATTGTCAAATGTAATTGTCAAATGGTGTTAACAACACCATTTGACCCATTTAGTCTAATTGACCATTTATCCATATGAGATGGTATTTAATTACCATCTCACCCCCTTTAAACCCATCCCGACTTTCTCTTTGAACTCTTTTTACTTAAAAACCGTTCCTTATTTGTTCGTCATTACATGACTAATTTACCATTTTACCTCTTTACCATAGTTCATGATTTCTTACCATTTTCCCTTAATCCGACTCACATTAAATCGTGTCGGGACATCATATCCCAATCACTTAATGGAATTTATATACAGTACTTGCAATTAAGTAAATTGTAAATAATGTAAAGGGGCGTAAGCTTTACTTACCTTGCATCCGTTACATGCTTTTCCTTCACACTTGATTCGTTTGACCCGTTTCCTTTCCAAGCCTCCACCTAGCTTGTCAAGCGTCAAACTATCATTATAATTCGTAAGACGGTTAGATTAGTCATTATTACATACGACTATTCCATCTTATGAACTCTATGTTGAATCTACCATTCGACTTCACCATTGGTTAGTTTGACCTTTAAGAGTCAATTACCCTTAATCTTATGATATGTGAGATTAGTTAAAATCTACTTTATGGCTAGAATTCCGTATTTTCACACATCACCCCTAGTTAGTCAAATTAGGCGATTATGCATTTCGTTCATGATTTCAACATATGAACATTCGTTTAGGCATTTTAACAAACAACTTATGGGCATAATTTTATACTATTAACAAACAAGTTCATGACTAACTACTTAGTCAAGATTAATCATCATTTTCAAGTTCATTACATCTAGCATGCATAACAACACCTAGATTCATTTCATAAAAATCAATAACACTCGTTTCATGATCAAGATTCTAGTATTTTTAATCTCCCTACAAAACCCATTTAACACATAAGTGGGTGATTCTCAATTTCATGTATATGTACATCAATACATCAAATTATTGATTAGGGTTCATTCCTAACCATGAATTTATCATAGTTTCATTCAAACATCTAACATTCAAGCTCCAATTTCGACTTCATATGTTCATCAAGAAATCAAAACATCTCCAAATTCCAAAATTTTACATACCTTGAGATCCCCACGACTAGGTGATCACGAATTTGTAATCATGCAGACGATTCAGGCTTGATTTGAGCTTCAATTTGAGGTTTAAACTTGAACTAGGGTTTCACCCCTGTTTTCTCCCCCTGGTCGCACGCACATACACACCCTCTTAGTGTGTGTTGTGTTTTTAATTGTTTATTTTTAATAAACATGTTTGCTTACTTAGCGATAATAGTCCATCGTCTTTCATTTGTTTCAAAAGAAGCTTTAATTCATTATTCATCATTTAGTCACATATTACTAACTAGGTAAATTATTCCTAGTTAGCTTAATGAGTTCGGGAGGTCATAACCCGTTTTTATTTTAAGTCTCGTTAACTCGGGCCTTCTATATACTTTGTTTTCCTCAAAAGGATTTTGTTCGACTTTTATTTAATATTAAGTTTATTTATTTAAATCCTAATATTTACTGGGTTAATTTTTGCTACTAACGGTACTTTACCCGTCTTTTAATATTAACGGGGTTTGATTACCAAACCCGTTTTCGGGGTGTTACATATGTAAAGGATATTTAGGGCATGTTTAACTTATGATCACGTTCCGGAATGTTTGTTACAGTACGAATCGGCATACTTTCGCAGTTTGTCGAAATTAGTCCCAGTAAGCGAATAAACTTGATTTCGACACACCAAACCCTCCAAAACTTATTTCTAAGTTATGTAAAGGTTATTTAAGGTATGTTAAGACCTTGTCACTGTTCCGGAGTGTTTGTCACGTTAAACTGATTACGTTTACGCATTAGTTCACGTATAACTTCCTAGAAAGCGATTTAGAGCTCGAAATCGAGCATGAATTGATATGTGCAAATGATACACATATTTATACAAATCCCAAGTATGAAATACAAAATTTCATTGATTTGGTGTTTGTTTGATGGTCGTGGAGGCACAGATGTCACAGTCTCCCCTACTTTAGGAAATTTCATCCCAAAATTTTTATTTAGAGGAAACTTGTGAGAGCTCAAAACATGAAGTCCAAAAGATAAAACAACACTGGTTAGGGTTCTGAACTTTTAGTAACTTTAAATAACATCATGCTTGCAATGTAAGAGGGACACTTATATACAAGTATATGAAGCGTCATTGGTGCGTCCACCATACCTCCATTACATTGTTCACGTTTATTGTTGCCACTATCGATTCTTACACATGATAACTCTTACTGTGGTTTTTATGCACTGAATTTCATAATTATGTATGCCTCCATAATTACGTAATCCCTTGCATAGCTAACACAGTGCATTTTATAATGTGTATGGGAAGAAACAATGAACGAACCTGTGATGAGTGTGACTAGACCACTATAGGATCCTTTTAATTAAATAAATAATTGATCTCTTTAAATATACCACCAAGGAGTCTTTTCAGCTTATATCATCACATGTCATTCTTAACCAGATTCTGAATCAATCTTTTTAACTAGACCACCCAAAGGGTCTCTTTTGAATAATGGAATGGTACTATATAATCCAAGGGTCTTAACTATTACGTAGAAGCCCATTAAGGATTTAAGGTAGTACCTTTGGATATCCTACTATGAATCCCTCATATTAAGATATGGAAGATTCTACAAGGATTTGGATAACGAATATCCAGATTACCCAAAAACACAATACATAAAAGAAAATACATAAACACATAATCACATAATAGTTTAACTTGATCTTTGATTTGTTATCATTTTGTTAATTTGTTTGTTAAATGTGCACATGAATTTAAAGCACACTAGGAATCCAATCCGTGGATTTCATTTGGCACTTTAAACATTTTCAAGAATCTAACTATCAAGATAGGAAGATCTTAAAAAGAAAATCCGATTACGATTACGAGGAATCATAATATTCGAATTAAGGTACACAAGGAATCTAATTAAGGACTCCGATTTGAGCGGTAACCATCCACAAGGATCTAATTATGAAGGTAATAAGATCCCATATGGATTTTGGAATTTGAAGATGTTTTGAAACCTTGCACTGGACGTGCTTAAGTCAAAACATGAGGTAAAATGCTCATGAAGTTGAGTCGCTAGATATGGCAAGGCGACAGATGAAGCAGAATTTGAAGGTTAAGTCAATGTATGAGCAAAATGTTTTTGAACACTATGCATGGGGTTCTTCAAAAATGTGTTTAATGTTTTTGAAACCTTACATAATACTTTTGAAATCATATGGTAGATGTATTAGGTAAATATATTTATAAAATGTTTTAAAATCATGCGAGATGAATTTTGAAATTATGTTTAAGGTTTTTGAAAACATGGGTAATGCTTTTGAAATCATGCACTTGATATATTAATTAAATATACTGTGTTAAAATTGTTTTCAAACTATATGAAATATTTTGAAATCATGAAGGTTGTTTTGAAAACTTATACTATGTATGTTGTTATGAAAACAAGAATGTAATGATGTGGGTATGAGATCGAAAAATTACCCTTAGTTATCTAACCAAGGATTTAAAGTGACATTTTGAGTAATTGTCTAAAAATTGTCACTTATATTCTATACTTTGTTTCTTTAGAATGAAACGAGTACTTAAATTTTTCGAGGAAATCATGATCGATCACTTGAAAGGGAGAATCACAAGAGTAGTTCGTAAAGAACATAGTTCCTTGATGTAGGTATCATAGGGAAATGCCATACACACATGCAACTACACTTGTACATCATAATTGTGAACAACAATTTATTTATAAACAAAACAGATTGTTTCAGGGTTCAACAAAAGATACAAAAGCATCAGATTCAAATTATTCAAAGCAGCAGCATCTTTTAATCAGCCAAATGCTCATCCGTGGGTCAGATTTGCAACAGCTTTGTTTTGGGTAGCAAAGCGGCACACGCCAACCAAATGTCCCCATCGTCCACAGTGGGTACATTTGAAGTAAGGTATGTGATTCGGATGATGACGGTTGCATCGATTGCACCATGGAGCAGCTCGGCAAACCCTAGCTGTATGACCTATAAGTCCACAAATTAGGCATTTGCGGCACTTCACACTGGCATGATGATGAAGGTTACATTGGTTGCACAAGGGTGCAGTTCCGTTGTATGGCTTCTTGGCTGGTGGTGCTGCCACCTGGCTAGGTCCTGCCTGTTTTGGTGCAACCGTTGCGGGTTTCTTTGAAGCCTTACGCTTCTTTGACCCTTTCGAAGGCTTGGCTTCTGCTTCCTTTGATGCTTCTCGGGTGGTTTCATCATTGAGACGAGACATGGCAACAGCTAATTCGACATTCTTCTGGATTACTTCGCCTATTCGTTGGGCAAATTTGGTAGTCTGCTCGGACATCTGAGCGTCGCTACGATGAAGAGACATTCTAGAGGAAATGGAAGACATAGGAGGAAACAAGTGAAATGTTATCGAATAATCAAAACAGAATGACAACGTATAAAAATTGTGATAATTTGTTTGTTACCTAAGGCAAACAAATGAGACGGTGACTAATCAAAGTAAGCGGGTCATATTAATGTATCGCGAAGACATGCTTTAGCCTATAAGTGGACACTCACCCCAAGAGTTCCCAGGTAAGAGTGACTGGTCTGATTATGTGGATTTGTACGAACACTCTAGCCTTAGAGAGAAAACTCAGAGTACAGGCATCCACCCTTCCAGATTGCTCGTGTTCACATTATAAGACCCAACTTTGACGAGATTTTGAAATCTTTGAAGGTTCAAAACCTTATAATAAATCATCCTAGAACAGATTATTGGTTTTCAAAGCGGATTTGAAATTTATGTTCTTGTTGTGGTTGTCGCCTAAGGATAGGTGACGGTATTGTTTTAAGATCTAAACGCAAGTAAACTGCGTTAGGGTCCTAGGAAGGTTATAGACTAGGTCAAAGCATTACTAATAACCTAGTTCCCTATAACCATGAGCTCTGATACCAACTCTTCTGTCAGACCCCGACTGCGTAAATCAACAAATCGCGGCGGAATCATCGGGGAGTATTGTAACAGAATCATTGTTTCATAACACATGGAAGTTGAAGTTTTGTTTTATTGAATTAAAAGAGGTTACAATGTCTTAAAAACAAGAAACATAACATAATTAACTAGTCTTGCATCTTTTATTGTCACTAAGGCCCAAGTCCACCTAAGTGTATCTTGATCAATCCTATGCATCAACTCCTAAAAACACATGTGAAAATAGGTACGTCAGCATAAAAATGCCTGTGAGATACATAGGTTTTATTGATTAAGGATTCATGACTTGTAAGTTTAAAGAAAAATGTTTAACAAAGTAGTCATGAACCTTGTAAAATGTTTTCTTTTATAAATCATACAAACAGTGATAAGAAATCAGATGATATAAAAGAAAGATCCATAGATAAATAAATAACCGAGTAAAATGAGTTTGTATAAAATATGTTGTTTGTAAAACAATGTTTCATGAAGATATGATATATGTGTAAAATGTAATATGTCTAACTTGAAATGGTTTAAATAATGCTACGATATGTAATATCATAAAAGCACTTATATATAGGAAGTACCAGCGGCGTATCCACCATGCTTTTATCATATTACACACGCCTCGTTACTTAAATCACTTACCCAAACAAACCACCAAAAATGTCTTGTTTAAACCAATTGTCAAATGTTTATGTGTAAACCATGTCTATTATCAAATGTAAATCATGTAATGTGTAAACAAATGTCATGTATGGTAAGTAAAAATTGACTACTTAAGCCATATGTAAAAATGCACAAAACAAAGTATTTGAATAAATCAATAGTTATGTTTTGTAAAATAATGCATGCTTTACTGATACAAACATCTATGCGGTAATGTTAAACGCCTACATTCAAGCCTTGAGACTGTCAGATAAACCCTAGAACAATGTCAAGGTCTACCAAAAAGGTTTTCGGATTCGGTCATTCCTTCCACCCAAACAAACCTAGGATTTCAGGAACGGGAGTTGTCAAGTCCTATGGTACCACTACCTACTACCGAGCGGCATGATCGGTGTTAATGAATGTATTAATGTCCCGTTAAACAAACCAAATGTCATACCAAATGTAAGCATGTTTTATGAAAATAATGTACTTAAATATGCTAAATGAACATACAAAGTAGAAATGTTTAATGTAAAACAATGTGTCCATATGCTGAGTAAACATATGCAACAGAAATGCAATGTAAATCAATGTGTCCATATGCTGAGTAAACATATGCAACAAAAATGCAATGTAAAACAATATGTCCATATGCTGAGTAAACATATGCAACAGAAATGCAATGTAAATCAATGTGTCCATATGCTGAGTAAACATATGCAACAAAAATGTAATACATAAGAATCAATGTGCTAGCATGCTAAGCGAACATACATAGCAAAACATAATGAAATCATGTACTATATGTGTACTAATGAACATAACAAGTATGTGATACAAAAGCAAGAAAGTAACAAGTAGGCACATGTGTTTCACCCCAAAATGTTTGAAAAACAGTAAAAGAGGGGACTATGTACTCACTTGAGGTTGCTTAGAAGTCTTGAATAACAACCAAGCAAAGCTAGAGGGATCACGGAAATCAAACGGCACCTAATATAGGTAACTATGTTAATAAACCGGACCTAAATCGGAAGATCGGATAGAATGAGGTTTCGTAAACCAAATGAGTATAGGAACTCATGTAATATGGTTTAACAAAGCCTACTTTGTAAAACGAAACCTATCCTAAGTGCTTACGACCCATTACGACTCGTTAAGGTAGTCTACGCTACTTTAACGCGTCGTTCGCGTAAAACATGTTCGGACCGCCTAACTAGTCCTATGACAAGTATTATATGCCTTAACATGTCTAATAATGTTACCTAATCAGTTTAGATGTAAAAATATAGGTTACATATGCTTAAAATGAATTTATGCGTAAAAAGGGCATTGTGGTCATTTTCCTAAGGCATATAAATTACCTATCATACACCTAACTAAACTAAGTGACCATAAGGTATAACCTCGGAAGGTTATTCCCTATACAACTATGGTCACAAAACATGTTTGGTCAGATCCTAATGATCGACCAAACAGTTCGGGTTCGAAAGTCTAAGCGGTTGTTTAGACCGCTTATCTTACGACCCTATATAAGCACTAAACTAAAAGTGACGAGTTAAACATGTTAACACATGTTTCACGAAGTTAGGAAACAAGTTTGATATCAAAACAAAAGGTTTTGATACCCAAGAATAGTTTGGTTGCAAAATATGCATGAATACGCATTTTGACCAAAACTATGACTCGTCACTCCACCTAATCAACGTGGTAATCAGTAGGTATAGTCACAAGGGACTATGACCATCGTGATTACGCTCACGTTGCGAAGTTCAAACGAACTTCGTGTTGACCGTTGACCGGTCAAACACTTTTTGACTTTTACGCTTAAAAACGCATAAAAGAACGAAAGAAACTTACAAGGGGTCCAAGCTAGGAAGATCTTGATCTAAATGCTCAGGTATGAAGCATAAAGCTTCAACTTAGACCATAAAATCAGATCAAGTGTGAATTGAAATGAAAATGGGGTTGGGTATTCATAGGAATTCTAGATCCGTTAGGATCATTTCTGGTAAAACGATCTTCAATCTTGGCCCTCCATGTGTGCCCATTGTTTTACAAATCTATGGGTGCCCCAAAACAAGCTCATGGTGTTGAAAAACCAAGAACCAAAGCCAGAAACAAGCTGCTGATTGAAGAAAACCATTTTTGCAGAACTGGGGAGTTTACGCAGGCCGCGTAAGAATCAAGAAAGTCTTACGTGCCCCTCATGAGCCCAAGTTTGGCAGATTGGCAGTTTAGGTCCCTGAATGTGTAAAACATGGTTTTCGATGCATTTTCGACACATTTAAGCCCCGTTAACCCCATTTCAAAGCTCTAAAATGAAGTTAAAGTATAGGGAACTTAAAATATGCTCAAAAACATCTCGGATGTCGGTTCGTTTGGCCGTACGATCGCGTTGTTCGGTTAATTACGACGAAACACGAACGGACGCGAAAAACGATCTAAATTACGTGACGAATGGAATTTTATCATTCCAATCACTAAAATAAAATGTTTTAATGATTACATAATTTTTTGGATGTCCGGATATATTCAGAACGTAAGATATGCGCGAAAATGCAAACTTATGCATTTTTTGACGCTTTTAGTCCCTGTTGATCAAATAAGTTTATTTTTGCGCACCAAACACCTCAAAGCCTATTTCTAAGCTATGTAAAGGATATTTAGGGAATGTTTAACTTATGATCATGTTCCGGAATGTTTGTTACAGTACGAATCGGCATACTTTCGCAGTTTGTCGAAATTAGTCCCTATAAGCGAATAAACTTGATTTCGACACACCATACCCTCCAAAAGTTATTTCTAAGTTATGTAAAGATTATTTAAGGTATGTTAAGCCCTTGTCACTGTTCTGGAGTGTTTGTCGCATTAAACTGATTACGTTTACGCATCAGTTCGCGTATAACTTCCTAGAAAGCGATTTTGAGCTCGAAATCGAACATGAATTGATATGTGTAAATGATACACATATTTATACAAATCCCAAGTATGAAATACAATATTTCATTGATTTGGTGTTTTTTTGATGGCCGTGGAGGCACAAATTTCACAATCCGGACATCCAAAATTTTTTGCAATCATTAAAATATTTTATTTTAGTGATTGGCATGCTAAAATTCCATTTGTCGTGTAATTTGGATCGTTTTTCGCGTCCGTTTGAGTTTTGTCGTAATTAACCAAACAACGTGACCGTACGACCAAACGAACCAACATTCGAGATATTTTCAAGCATTTTTCAAGTCCCCTATACTTAAACTTCATTATTGAGCCTTGAAAATGGGTTAACGGGGCTTAAACGCGTCAAAAATGGCTTAAACATGCTGCAGGGACCAAATCTGTCAATTTTTGAAAGTTTCTGTAACTAGAAAGGGTTGGCGTCGCGCCACAGCCTAAGGGTTGTGCCGTGGCAGCACGCGACGACTCTATCTGGGAAGAATTTCCATTTTCAGCAACCAGCTTGATTTCTAGGGTCTTTTGTGCAACTTTTGCAATACCTTGAGCTGGTTTTGGACTCCCCTAGTATACTAAATCAGTACGTAACACATGGAGGGCCAACATAGAAGCTCAAAACCTGAGAAACGATCCTAACGGTTCTTGACTTCCTATAAATAGACATGGGTTTTTGAGAGTTCATTGCTCATTTCTATTCAAATCTGATCTTGAAGCTATCCCTCTGGTTGAAGGCTTCAAATCTTCTAGTTTTCTTTGTTCTTGATCAAGCTTGGACCTCCTGTAAGTCTCCTTCATGCTTGATTATGCATTTCAAGCATGAAAGTCAAATAGTGTTTGATTTTCTGCTTTGACCAGTCTTGGTCAGCACAAAGTTCGTTTGAAGTTTGCAATGTGAGCATAATCACGATGGTTATAGTCCCTTGTGACTAAACCTACTGATTACCACGTTGATTAGGCGTAGTGACGAGTCATAGTTTCGGTTAAAATACGTGTTTATGCGTATTTTGCAATGAAGCTATCTTTGGGTATCAAAACCCTTTGTTTTGATATCAAACTTGTTTTCTAACTTAGTTAAACATGTTTTAACATGTTTAACTCGTCACTTTTAGTTTAGTGCTTATATAGGGTCGTAAGATAAGCGGTCTAAACAACCGCTTAGACTTTCCAACCCGACCCGTTTGGTCGATCATTAGGATCCGACCAAACACATTTTGTGACCATAGTTGTATAGGGAATAACCTTCCGAGGTTATACCTTATGGTCACTTCATTAAGTTTGTTGTATGATAGGTAGTTTATAGGCCTTAGGAAAATGACCAAAATGCCCTTTTACGCATAATTTCATTTTAAGCATATGTAACCTAAATTTTGATATCTAAGGCAATAATATTAGACATGTTAAGGCATATAATACTTGTCATAGGACTAGTTAGGCGGTCCGAACGCGTTTTACGCGAACGACGCGTTAAATAGCGTAAGCTACTTAACGAGTCGTAACGGGTCATAAGCACTTAGGATAAGTTCCAATTTATAATGTAGGCTTTGTTAAACCATATTACATGAGTTCCTATACTCATTTGGTTTACGAAACCTCATTTCATCCGATCTTCCAATTTTGGTCTGGTTTATTAACGTAGTTACCTATATTAGGTGTTGATTGATTCCGTGATCCTCCTAGCATTGTTTGATTGTTATACAAAGACTTTTAAGCAATATCAAGTGAGTACATAGTCCCCTCTTTTACTGTTTTCAATATTTTGGGGTGAAACACATGTGCCTACTTGTTACTTTCGTGCTTTTCGTGCTTTTATAACATATGCTTGCTATGTTCATTAGTACACATATAGTACATGATTTCATCTATGTTTATGCTATGTATGTTTAATTAACATGCTAGCACATTGATTTCATAAACACATTTTTTCATATGTTTATTTCAGCATATGTACACATTGATTTACATCACATTTTTGCTATGTATGTTCTTTTAGCATACTTAGTACATTATTTTCACATAACATGCTTACTTTTGGTATGGCATTTGGTTTGTTTAACGGGTCAAAAATACGTTCATTAACATTGATCACGTCGCTCGGTAGTATGTAGTGGTACCATAGGAATTGACAACTCCCATTCCTGAAATCCTAGGTTTGTTTGGATGTAAGGAATGACAGAATCCGATATACATAATTTTGATAAATCTTTAATTTGTTTAAAGGTTTGTCTCCCAGTCGCAAGGCTTGAATGCATGCGATAAACATTACCACATAAATCTTCTTATCAGTAAAACATTGATTTTACAAAACATAACTTTCACTTAAACTATGATTTGTTCAAATGCATTGTTTTGTACATTTTACATATGGTTTGAGTAGATACTTTTTATTTGCCATACATAACATTTGATTATACAAGACATGATTTACATTTGACATTGTTTACACATAAACATTTTGACATTGGTTTAAACAAGACATTTTGGTGGTTTATTTGTTAAGTGATTTAAATAACGAGCATGTGTAATATGATAAAAACATGGTGGATACGCCGCTGGTACTTCCTAGATATAGGTGCTTTTATGATATTACATATCGTAACGTTATCTAAATCATTTCAACAAGACATGTTACATTTTATACAAATAACATATTTTCACAAGACATTGTTTTACAAACGACATATTTCATACAAATTCATTTTTACTTGGTTATTTATTTAACCATGCATTATTCTTTTATATCATCTGATTTCTTATCGATTTGCGTATGATTCATAAAAGAAAACATTTTTATAAGGTTCATGACTACTTTTTGTTAAATATTCTTTTAACCTACAAGTCATGAATCCTGCATCAACAAAACCTATGTATCTCACAGGCATTTTTGTGCTGACGTACCTATTTTCACATGTGTTTTCAGGAGCTGATGCATAGGGTTGATCAAGATACACTTAGGCGGATTGGGGCCTTAGTAACAATAAAAGATGCAAGACTAGTTTAATTTGTATTATTTTTTCCTTGTTTAAGACAACGTAACCTTTTAATTTCCAATAAAAATCGAACTTTAAATACCATGGTTGTGAAACAATAATTCTGCCACTCCACTCCCCGACGTTTCCGTCGCGGTTTGTTGTTTTACGCGGTCGGGTGTGACAGAAGAGTTGGTATTAGAGCTCATCGTTATAGGGAATTAGGTTATTAGTGATGCTTTGACCTAGACTATAACCTTCCTAGGACCCCAACACAAGATTCTTGTGTTTAGATCTTAAAACAATACCGTCACCTATCTTTAGGCGACAACCACAACAAGAACACAAATTTCAAATCCGTTTTGAAAACCAATCATCTATTCTTATATGATTTATTATAAGGTTTTGAACCTTCAAAGTTTTCAAAATCTCGTCAAAGTTTGGGTCTTATAATGTGAACACGTGCAATCTGGAAGGGTGGATGCCAGTATCCCGAGTTTTCTGTCTAAGGCTAGAGTGTTCGTACAAATCCACAAAATCGGACCAGTCACACTTACCTGGGAACTCTTGGGGTGAGTGTCCACTTATAGGTTAAAGCATGTCTTCGCGATACATTAATATGACCCGCTTACTTTGGTTAGTCACCGAGTCATTTGTTTGCCTTAGGTAACAAACAAATGATTTCAATCTTTATGCATTATCGATAAATTTAAACATTTTGTATTGATTATCCGATAGCATCTCACTTGTTTTCCCCCATGTCTTCCATTACCCTTAGGATGTCTCTTCATCATAGCGACACTCAAATGTCCGAACGGGCTGCTACGATGGCCCAACGAATAGGCGTAGTAATCCAAAAGACTGCTGAATTAGCTATCGCCATGTCTCGTCTCAAGGATGAAGCCACCCAAGAGACACCAAAGGAAACAAAAGTCAAGCCTTCATGAAGATCAAGGAAGCGTAAAGCTTCAAAGAATCTTACAGCGATTGCTCTAAATCAAGCGGGACCTAGCCAGGTGGCAACACCACCTGCTAAGAAGCAATACAAGGGAATTGCACCGATATGCAACAGATGTAATGGGCATCACCTAGCTCACCTACAATGTCGTCAGTGTGCATCATGTGGGTGAGTTGGTCACCTGGCAAATGCTTGTCGAATCAACCCGAACCAAGGGGTCCAAACCAACCTCAAGCCAACCCTGCTCAAGCTCGTTTTCCGCCTGGTACTTGCTATAACTGTGGCGAGATGGGTTATTTCAGGAACAAATGCCCAAAGCATGTCAATGTATATCCGACCCATAATTAAGCATTTGGCTGACTGGAAGATGATGCTGCTATGAAATAACCAAAATCTTATGTTTTGTTTCTTTTGTTTTCCTTGAACTCTGAAACAATTTGGTTGGTTTATAAATAAATCGTTGTTCACAAATTTGATGTACAAAAACAAATGTAGTTGCATATGTGTATGGCATACCCCTACGATACCAACACCAAGGAACTGTGTTCTTTGCAAAACAAACTACTCTTGTAGTTCTCCCATTCATGTGATCGCTCACGATTTCCTCAAAAATCCTGAGTACTCGTTTCATTCTAAGAAACGAAGTACAAGATACAAGTTACAATTTTGGACGATTACTCAAAGTGTCACTTTAAATCCTTTCTTGGATAACCAAGGGTATTTTTCAATCCCATGCGATATGTCTATGTACGTATCATTATATCCTGGTTTCCGTAACAACATACATAGTATATGTTTTCAAAACATCCTTCATGATTTCAAAGACACTTCATGTAGTTTGAAAACATTTTAACATAGTACCATTACTTAATATACCAAGTGCATGATTTCAAAAACATTATCTATGTTTTCAAAAACCTTATACATGATTTCAAAATCCATCTCACATAGTTTTAAAAACATTTTATAAACATATTTACCTAATACACCTACCATATGATTTCAACAGCATTACGTAAAGTTTCAAAAAAAACATTAAACCCATTTCCAAAGAACCCCATGCATAGTTTTCAAGAACACTCAGCTCGTATGTAGACTTTACATACGTAGTACACGACCTCCAAATTCTGCTTCATATGCCGCCTTGGCATATCTAGCACCTTAACTTCATGAACACTTTACCTCATATATTGACCTAAGCATGTCTAGTACAAGGTTTCGAAACATCTCTCGCTTCACAAATTCCAAAATCCATATAGGATCTTCCTATCTTCATAATTAGATCCTTGTGGATGTTTAACGCTCAAAGTCGGAGTCCTTAATTGGATTCTTTGTATGCTTTAATACGTACATTACGATTCAATAAGGACAAAGCCGAATTCCTATTAAGATCTTCCTATCTTCATAGTTAGATTCTTAAAGATGTTTAAAGTACCAATTGAAGTCCATGGATTGGATTCCTGGTGTACTTTAAATACAAGTGCACAAATCAACAACAAATTAACAAACAAATTAATAAACAAGTTGATAACAAATTGAAAACCAAGATAAGTGATTATGTGATTATGTGTTTATGTACTTATGTGCTTTTGTGTAATCCAAATATTCATTATCCAAATCCTCGTAGAATCTCCCATATCCTTATACGAGGGGTTCATAGAAGGATATCCAAAGGTACTACCTTAAATCCATAATGGGCTTCTACGTAATAGTTAAGACCCTTGGATTATAGAGTACTATTCCATAATTCAAAAGAGGCCCCTTGAGAGGTCTAGTTAAAAAGATTGATTCGTTAATCTGGTTAAGAATCTCATGTGATGATATAGCTGAAAAGACTCTTTGGTGGTCTATTTAAAGAGATCATTTGTTGATCTACCTAAAAGGACCCTATGGTGGTCTAGTCACAATCATCACAGGTTTATTCATTTGATTTTCTTCCCCTACACATTATAAAATGCACTGTGTAGACTGTGCATGGAATCACGTAATTATGGATGCATACATAATTATGGGATTCAGTGCACAAAAACCATAGCAAGTTTTTTCATGTGTAAGAACCTATAGTGATAAGAATAATGAAACGTGAACAATATAAGGAGGACACGGTAGATACACCAATGGTGCTTCCTATATATATAAGTGTCCCTTATTATATTGCAAGCGTAACGTTATTCAAGTTACTAGAAGCTCCGGACCTTGACCAATGTTGTTTTATGATTATACTCTTCGACTTCAAGTTTCATACTCTCTACCCGTTGTTCGAGACTTTAGCTTCTTGTCAAATTCACATGCTCTTTACACTTTTCAACAACAAGGACATCATTTTGACAATTCCATACCACTCTTGAGGTTCGATACAACCATACACAACTCATAAGAATGGAGTTTAAATCTTCAGATCTAAACCCTTCCCTATAAACAACAGACTGATGCAAATAACAAAAGCTTACTGGAAATTCAAACGTGACCCAGAGATCCTACCTGGGAAATGGAGGATTTAATTGAAAGCAAAACACCCATATCTACTCTCACAAGTTTCCTCTAAATAAAATTCGGGACGAAATTTACAAAAGTGGGGGAGACTGTGATACCTATGCTTGTGTAATCATTATTCGAACTCTGAACTATTCAATTATCATTTAAACAATGTATTTTGATCCCTATATTTGTTTATTTATGTTTGAAAATCTCTCATTTAAATCCTTGTTCGATTTCAAACTCTAAATCGCTTTCTGGAAAGTTATACGCGAACTGATGTGTAAACGTAATCAGTTTAACACGAAAAACACTCTGGAACAGTGACCTAGGCTAAACATACCTTAAATAACCTTTACATAAGTTAGAAATAAGTTTTGGAGGGTTTGGTGTGTCGAAAACAAATTTATTCGATCACAGGGACTATTTGCGACAAACTGCAAAACTCTGCCAATTTGTATAGTAACGAACATTCCGAAACTTGATCATAAGCTAAACATACCCTAAATATCCTGTACATATCTTAGAAATAGGCTTTGAGGGGTTCGGTGTGTGAAAATAAACTTATTGGTCAACCAGGGACTAAAAGAGTCAAAAAGTGCATACGTTTGCATTTACGCGCATATCTTACGTTCTGAACATAGTCGGACATCCAAAAATTTTTGTAATCATTAAAATATATTATTTTAGTGATTGGCATGCTAAACTTCTATTCGTTGTGTAATTTAGATTGTTTTTCACGTCCGTTCGCGTTTCGTCGTAATTAACCAAACAACAAGACCGTACGTCCAAACGAACCGACATCCGAGATATTTACAAGTGTGTTTCAAGTCCCCTATACTTAAACTTCATTATTGAGCCTTGAAAATGGGTTAACGGGGCTTAAACGCAACGAAAATGGCTTAAACATGCTGCAGGGACCAAATCTGCCAATTTTTGAAAGTTTCTGTAACTGGGAAGGGGTGGCATCGCGCCACAGCCTAAGGGTTGTGCCGTGGCTGCACGGGACGGCTCTATTTGGGCAGAATTTCTATTTTCAGCAACCAGCTTGATTTCTAGGGTCTTGTAGGATCGATCTGTGACCCAAATGAGTCGTTCAGAAGAGTTCTTAGGCTATACGAAAGGCGGAAACAGACGTATAGACTCGAAACAGCTTGATTATCACTTTAAACTTCTTGTATATTGAATTAATAGCGATTACAGTCACAAGAAATACCGGCAGCACTTCGGTACAAGTTCCTGATTCCCCACCAAATGATATGATCACTAGCCTATTTATAGAGTTTCTGATTCCCCACGAAAGTGCAATGTTCATTTCGTGGGAAATCAACATTTTGTCATTTCGTGGGAAATCAACTCTAAAACTCTATTTTCCCGTACAATGTGCCCTGATCTAACATATCTAGTACTAGACTCGATACAAGACGAAGTCGACAGATGAATGCACTAACAGACTCCCCCTCAGATGTTGATGAGTCTTAAGTGTCGAGTCTTCAACGTCTTCAGTCTTTATCAGTCTTCGGGCTTTTCCTGCTCTTGACTCGCTCTATCTTCTCCTGAATATCAGCACCAACAGATAACTTCCCAAACTCTCTCTCTAACAGACTCCTCCTCAAAACATGCTTGGATCATAGACTGTCTTTTACAGGATCAGGATCGTGACCTGACTCACCTGCATATTCTCTACCCAAAACATAAGTTTCATAAAAGATAAGATATAACAAAATTTAGAAACTTTGCTAAACACTTGAAGACATAACCCTGAATACATCATTTTCAAGTATCAAACAAAATGATTTATCATGTCAATTTCTAATGAACCACTTAAATATATCATTTTCATTTCAAACATCTTCAAACAAACTTTCCCAAACCTGTTCGTCATGTTCAGCACTCGGAATTTTGAAAATCAGCTTTTCAACCTCAGTTGTCTAAAATCTTTTTGGATTTTTCAAAATTTATGCTAAAACACACCGAAAATCTTTTTGGATTTTAGATATTTAAAATGAAATGCAGTAAAGAAATATTTACATACAATATTTTTGTGAGATTGTGTAAGAGGATCATATCAGTTTTTGAGAAAAATCACCAACACCGTTAAGCTTTAAACATTTTAAGTTCTAAACGATTCACTTAGATTGTCAGTATACTGATCCACTTAAATTCTCACACAAAGATCAACTGTTTCGAGATACGAGATTAATGTCTTAAGCACTTAAACTTATTCGCGTGTCCCACCTCAGAATATACTCCCGTATCCAGATCCTAATATTCAGTCTTACAGGTGAGTATACCTAGATGATATCTGTAAGGGGTTGATTGCGAAACCGTGAGAGCTCAGGTCAGAACTTCCGTTCAGCAGAGAGATGACGGCTCGACTTTTGGTGGGTCCCCTTTAGAGGATCTTTTTTACAACAGCATTGATTAGCAATTTTATTGTCTCATCATTTATGCTGAGGGCGGCGCTATATTTCAAACAAGCGTAAAGTATTCTTCGGGGACTAGGCCATTGCTTCCACATTATCAGAAGTCCCGGGATAATACCCCAGATATCACTAAGCATAAAGACCTAGTATCTCAGAAAGAGGGGTCCTTCAAACAAGATTTCGGGGGTTACCCATATATCAGAGAGATGTTACCCACGAATTAAGCAGGTTTGAATTTATGTTTATATCTCGTCACAATCTACTAAATGTGCAAAAACCTACTGGCACATCATCAGTGAGACCGTTTATCACTATTTAACTTTCCATTTCTTTAGCATGTCGTGATCATCCACTGATGTCCTCTATTTCTCAACAAAACTCATTTTTTATTTTTATCATGTTTTTATATTTTTCAAATTTTCAAATGTTTTTGGATTTTCTGAAATTTTTACTCCCCCTAAAATGCAAACACATTTTAGGAAATTTGAAAACAAACTGTACAAGGTAAAGTGACAACTGATATCAAATCGCTTCAATTCGCCATCCACTTGGCATAAACAATCAGAACTCCCCCTCACAACAAACTATTTTCCCATTGTGATTTCAAAACACTTAAGTTTGTTTTAATCAAATGGTTTTTCCGGAAAATTAGTTTTGTTGATTTTCAAACCACTTGTAGGTTAGGGGATAAACTCATCATTTTGTTCTCCAAAATACCACTTGTAAGTATGGTCCAATCAAGTTCAACTTAATGACCTTGATTAACCATTTGAAGATGAAAACCTTCTTCAACCACTTTCAAGATCACTCACCAACCATCCCATTTGTAAATCAACATATAGCAATTTAAAGATATCACCTGTAGTTTTACCAAACAAACATTTCAAGAATGATGCCGATTCCTGCTTCACTCTTACCAACCTGGGAGCTCCGGCAAGTCAGGAATTTTAGTTTGGAAAAACTTTCCCCCAAGCCTGACCAGCATTGGGAGATTCTGGGACACATCTATCCCACCAACATTTTGATTTATAAAAATCTTTTGCACTTTTAACCTTTCTGTCAACCATCTTACAAAAAATATGCTTGACTTTTCCATTGAAAGCCTTCTCAACATCAAATTCTCCCGTATCAGCGAAGAATTGATTTGAGATATCTACCTTTCCCACTTTCTTCATCAAATTTTCCTTTGACAATGGAGGAAAATCCTCATCGTTCACCTCTGGAACGGAATTCACAACCTTTTTCTCAACCAAAGACTCCTCTGATTTTATGGAGTCAGATTCATTGTCAGAACAACTATCTGTTTTAACCACCCACTTTTGTTTACTCAAATAACCTCTTCTTTTGTAAAACCTTTTTGAACTTTCTCCTTCCTCAGAAGTAGAATTTTCAAACTTTTTAACATTTTTCACAGGTTGTTCTTTCTTATCAACACAAGTCTTTGTCAAAACAGATTTAGAAGAAACTCCCTGTTTTTGGTAGTTGGTCTTGGGGCAATCCCAAGCTATGTGTCCAACTTCCTGGCATTTGAAACAGGTTCTTCTGTCAAATCTTTGAGCAAACTTTCTCACATTCTTCTTCACTTCAGCAAGAAACTCCTGATTTGACTGCTTCCAGAACGGTTTCTTCTGTTTATCCTCTGAACTTCCTCCTGAAACAAATTTTGTTTTTAGTTTATAAGTTTTCTGATTTTTATAATTTTCTGATGAAATAAAACCAAGATCTTTCTTTTTTAGATTACCATTATGGTTTGATTTCTTTTGGAAATTATAACCATAACCGTAACTCATTTTCTTGTTAACTCTTTGTTTAATCCTTGAAGTGTAAGGTTTAGGTTTTGCAGAAAGATTTAAATCTTTTATTTCAGAAATATTAATTTCTGTTAATTTGAAAACCTTTTTGATCATTTCAGTTTTAACACTTCTTATTGGGAATTCATTATCAGAATATAATTTGTCTTAATCATTCAAAATATAAGCCAAATTGATTGATTCATCATTCAAATTAGATTTTGATAATAAAAATTCCTTGTTGTAAACCCTCTTAACCGGTGAACCCGGACTCTTTTCTGACGAACTCGGAATATCAGACTTAGACTCCGACTTTGACTCTTCATCCGTATCTAACACCTGATCGACAACTTTCTTTACTAGCTCAGACTCATGATCAGTGTCAGACGCTGTGAATGTAACATCAATATTGTCTGGTAATTCATCAATGATTTTAGACTTTAACTTGATGTTGACTGCCTTTTTTAGACGCTCTTCGTTTGGATTCCTGGGAGAATAACTTTCATGGATCGGGGGCGGACATCTGTTATACTTGACACTTTGTTTCTTACCAGTATCAGTATCTTCAGTCTTTTTCTCCATGAATGCTTCAAGACCTGCAACAGTAGGATAAACACGATCAATCAAATAATCACAAGTAGTGTAACTCAACAGTAATCGTTTAATCCTTTCACTCTCAATTTTCTCAAGTTCCACTTCCTGTTTCCGCTTAGCACAGTCTTCGATGTACTCATTAATGACGCTCTGCTTTGTCATTAATGTTGCGCTCATCTTTTCCATTGCATTTTCGATTTCTGAAATTTTCTTTTTCAGACGATCAACTGTGTTGTTCAGCACATCATAAAATTCCTTCACATACTTCACATCGGATAATAAATCTTCTTTAATCTTCTCCAATTCAGCAATCTTCTTATCTTTTTCTTCACAAGCTTTGCAAGATTCTGAACACTTCAAACATGGTTTTTCAACTTCAACCACTTTTTCAATTATCTTTTCAACTTCGATAATCTTTTCTACTTCAACAACTTTTTCAACTTCAACTATCTTTTCAACAATTTTCTCAACTTCGACAAGTTTCTCAACTTCTACTATTTTCTCTACCACTTTCTCCACTTCAACAATTTTTTCTATTGCATTTTTGGCCACTGCTTCAACTTTTGTTTCTCCAGCTTCTGTCTTCGCTTTTTCATCAGCGAGTAACTTTGCTACTTCCAGCTCCCTCTTTAAGCGGGCAAACTTCTTCTGATTCAGCATCTCAACTTTATCTGCATAGAAAAAATTAAAACTCTCAGGATCAATGCTTTTTCTACATTTGTTAAGATATTCTTCCTCATCATCAGTATCAACATCACTTCCAAGATCTGGAAAAATCGGGATTCTTTTCTGAATAGTCTCATCTTCCAGAACTCGAGCAACTAGAGCTGAACCAGGTATGTATTTGTCCCAACTAAAACCCTCTGCAACCTTTTCATCATCTTGATGAATGATTAAAGCTTTCTTCTTTCCATTGTCAGTGATACTAGACGATGATGGTTGTTGCTCAATCTGATGAAAAATCGATTTCTGATAATAGTTGTTCTTTTCTTGATTCTCGGTTGCTTCTTGATTTTTACATTCCCGTTTAAAGTGACCTTTTCCTTTACAACGGAAACAGGTAACTTTTGATTTGTCAAATCCTAAAGCAGAATTTTCCAGATCACGAAAACCATCTCTGCCCGTGATTTGTTGAAACTTCTCAGCTCTTCTACAAGCACTAGCTAAACACCATTTCACATCCATCAATTCAAGTTCCTCGGCATCAATCTGGTCATAGTCTTCTTTTGTAAGCATAGGATTACCAATTCTTCCTGCAACTAAGCTTTCATACGACTCTAATATGGCGACAAGAGATGCCATGTGTTGCTTAGCCAATTCAGGAGAAAGATGTTGACCATTCTGAATGTTTAATGTAACATTGAACTGCAGATTTGTAGAATTTTGCTTTTGAGGACTTGGTGTGTTGCTGTTTGGATCAAAACTTGAAAATGAAGAAGTATATCCACCACTTTGAGTTGTTGTACTGACATTTGGGCTGGAAGAACCATCAGCACTAAAAGCATTACTAGTCTTTGGACTTTGGCTGGGAGTAGCTTCAAACTTGTTTCCTCTGTAATACAAACTGACATCCTGTTTAGCATTTGGATTTGTCATGAAAGCTGTCTTCTGGATATCCAACTCTTGCTCTTCAATTTTCTGAATGAACTGTGCCAAGTTCATACTCTCATACTTCCTCATGAGTTTCACACCCATCAAATATGTTCCCCACTTATGCTGTGGTAACGCCTCAGCTAGTTTATCGACCCACTCATCGTCCTCTTTCTTGATGTCCAATCTACCCATTTCCAATACCAGATGACAATATCTATCAATAGTCTGTTTTGTTGTTTCATGATCGAAGGTTGTAAACATATCGAATGATTTCTTCAATAACGCCTTTTTATTTTTGATCATTTCAGCACTCCCTCTGAATTTTTGAATCAAAGCCTCCCAAATTGATCTAGCCGTCCCATTATGTTGAAGCAAAATAAAGATATCTTCTTTAATCGCTTGTTGAAGAATACTTATCATCATTTTCTCACTTGTAAACTGCAATTTGTCACTCTCTGTATAATCACTAAAAGCCTTTTTAATACCCCGTTCATTCTTTGGTTTCTCATAATATTTCAACAACGAACACCATGCATCAAATTTGTATGCTTGTATCCAATTCTCGAATCGATTTTTCTAACCCTGAAAATCTTCAATGTACATGAGTTTCGGTGGTTTCTGATGAGTACCCGTCTCATTCTCACTGTATAAAGTCTCAGCAGCAGTAACAGGAGCAACCGGTGTAGCGAATGCATTGTAGAATTCCTCAGCCATGTTTCAATAATCAGGTGATACTTCGGGAAACACCTACAAACAAACAAACAAACGATCAGTTTAAACAGAATGAATACGTAAAAGTGTGTGTTGATGAAAAACAATCTAAGACTCGTGTCGAAGATTTGCGGACTCGTTCCAATGTTGTTCAATTGAGATCTCTGAATGAATTGGCCTAGAATGATTTAGACCAAGAATCTTGTAACAATGAATGTGACCGACAACTCTCAAATGTTAAGCAACTATGATTGGACCGTCAATGATGGTGAACCTTGGGCCGATAACAAACAATGGGCTGACGAATTGATGGCCGACAACTATAGAACTGACAACACTTTTGATTGCACTTTGTGATTGGGCCGATAACCTTTGATTTTAATAGAGATTCACGTGGAGTGCACTTGAATTTATTGTCAACAAAATGTGATTGGGCCAAACATCTTGTTCACATGCAAGACTGCTATTATCAAAAACAATTTGCCGACAATCTACAACACTCAAAATCAGTGATTGGGCCGACAACTGAAGTCACATGACCCAGAACGCTTTATCACAACTAATTGGACCGATTAACTGTCTCGTGACTTTTGTTTTAGGTTATTAATGACACCTGTACTTGTTGACTGACATGTTCAAATGAAACGACGACATTGTTCAAGCGAAATCAGTCTATAAAGTTCGAGCGGAATCAACAGTTTTGATTAATTTCAAGCGAAATCTGATTCTGGAGCGGAATCAAGATAAAGTCTCAAGCGAAATCTTGATTTGGAGCGGAATCAAGTATCACTTTCGAGCGGGATCAAGTATAAAACGTGATTTCAAGCGAAATCAGACCCAAAGTGTTGCTGACGTCATCATACTTTCGAGCAATTTCAAGCGGAACCTTAAAAATAAACAGTTTTAGTTTGAATTTCAGTCTGAAACTTCTAAGGCTTTGTTAATATGCAATTTTATACAATCTGTGAAAAATTTGGCCGATTATAATCGTGAAAACTTGTTCAGTTGAAGAAAGAAGGTGTAGAAGTGAGAAAACACAATGAAAACAGGCTGATATATGCAGAACTCCTCCTCCTGAGCTCTGATACCACTTATAGGATCGATCTGTGACCCAAACGAGTCGTTCAGAAGAGTTCTTAGGCTATACGAAAGGTGGAAACAGACGTATAGACTCGAAACAGCTTGATTATCACTTTAAACTTCTTGTATATTGAATTAACAGCGATTACAGTCAAAAGAAATACTGGCAGCACTTCGGTACAAGTTCCTGATTCCCCACCAAATGACATGATCAATAGCCTATTTATAGAGTTTCTGATTCCCCACAAAAGTGCAATGTTCATTTCATGGGAAATCAACATTTTGTCATTTCGTGTGAAATCAACATTTTGTCATTTCGTGGGAAATCAACATTTCGTGGGAAATCAACTCTAAAACTCTATTTTCCCGTACAATGTGCCCTGATCTAACATATCTAGTACTAGACTCGATACAAGACGAAGTCGACAGATGAATGCACAAACAGGTCTTTTGTGTAACTTTTGCAATACCTTGAGCTGGTTTGGACTCCCCTAGTATACTAAATCAGTGGGTAACACATGGAGGGCCAAGATCGAAGCTCAAAACCCGAGAAACGATCCTAACGGTTCTTGACTTTCTATAAATAGACATGGGTTTTTGAGAGTTCATTGCTCATTTCCATTCAAATTTGATCTTGAAGCTATCCCTCTGGTTGAAGGCTTCAAATCTTCTAGTTTTCTTTATTCTTGATCAAGCTTGGACCTCTTGTAAGTCTCCTTCATGCATGATTATGCATTTCAAGCATGAAAGTCAAACAGTGTTTAACTTTCTACTTTGACCAGTCTTGGTCAACACAAAGTTCGTTTGAACTTTGCAACGTGAGTGTAATCACGATGGTTATAGTCCCTTGCGACTATACCTACTGATTACCACGTTGATTAGGCGTAGTGACGAGTCATAGTTTCGGTCAAAATACGTGTTTATGCGTATTTTGCAACAAAGCTATCTTTGGGTATCAAAACCGTTTGTTTGATATCAAACTTGTTTTCTAACTTATTTAAACATGTTTTAACATGTTTAACTCGTCACTTTTAGTTTAGTGCTTATATAGGGTCGTAAGATAAGCGGTCTAAACAACCGCTTAGACTTTCGAACCCGACCTGTTTGGTCGATCATTAGGATCCGACCAAACACATTTTGTGACCATAGTTGTATAGGGAATAACCTTCTGAGGTTATACCTTATGCTCACTTCATTTAGTTAGTTGTATGATAGGTAGTTTATATGCCTTAGGAAAATGACCAAAATGCCCTTTTACGCATAATTTCATTTTAAGCATATGTAACCTAAATTTTGATATCTAAACTGATTAGGCAATAATATTAGACATGTTAAGGCATATAATACTTGTCATAGGACTAGTTAGGCGGTCCGAAGGCGTTTTACGTGAACGACTCGTTAAAGTAGCGTAAGCTACCTAAACGAGTCGTAACGGGTCATAAGCACTTAGGATAAGTTCCGATTTAGAATGTAGGCTTTGTTAAACCATATTACATGAGTTCCTATACTCATTTAGTTTATGAAACCTCATTTCATCCGATCTTCCGATTTAGGTCCAGTTTATTAACGTAGTTACCTATATTAGGTGCCGACTGATTCCGTGATCCTCCTAGTGTCACACCCCGACCACGTAAAACAACAAATCGTGACGGAAACGTCGGGGAGTGTCATAACAGAATCATTATTTAATAACACACGGAAATTTGAAGTTCCATTTTATTTAAAGATTAACCATTTACATCGTCTTGAAATCTGAACAAACAAGTTAAACATAGTCTATCATTGTTATTAATTCATTAAGGCCTCGTCCAGTCCTATGTGAGTATGCATCCTAGCAATCAACATCATTCAACAACACCTGCAACATATGTAGAAACAAAGTCAGCAAAGAAATGCTGGCGAGCACATAGGTTTATGAGAGTGTGAGATTCATGGCTAGTTTACATGTTGCAATACTTAATTAAAAACCTTGTTTTGAAAAAAAAGTGTATAGCATTGCAACATAATTAACCAACTCAAATCAAGTTGGTTATAATTTGTTAAATCTCGTAGCCATGATTCTTAACCCCAAAACATTTGTTTAATTAAATCAAATTGTAAAACATCTCGTAAAAACTCGTTAATAAAACTCGTATGGTTTATATTATTTAGAAAACATCGTTGTGTGACATCGTTTCAAAGTCATTTACCCAAGTGAACTAAATAACGCCACGGTATGTAATATGATGAAAACACTTATATATATAAGAAGTACCAGCGACGTAGCTACCATGTTTTCATCACATTACACCCGTCCCGTTATCTAAACACTAACCAAAAACCAATCGTTTACCCAAATCGTTTAACTCGTTAAAATCGCTTTAGTCGTTTAAATCATTCTCGTTTTAATTGTGAAATCTACTTTTGGTCGCCTCGCTAATAACATCCAAACCTTCGCAACTCGACTATCTCGAAACTCGCATTAATAAACCACCAAAGGGTAAATTAACAATCACAGATTCAGTCGTTACCCACCTAACCCACACATAACCATGGGTGCAGTCTGATAACGGGATTTGTCAGATCCTATGGTACCATAACCTAATACTGGTCGGTTCGGCCAAAACTAATGAATGTTATTCGTTATGTAATTATAACCAACAAGTTTATTCACATTATCGAAATCGTTATTAATTTAATATAAACCATTTTAATCATTTTCGAAACCAGCGTTAAAACATTGAAATCATTTAACACATATGAATCACCCCAAAACAATCGAAAATAGTAAAATAGGGGAACTATGTACTCACTTGAGAATGCTTAGAAGTCTTGAATAACAACTAAGCAAAGCTAGAGGGATCACGGAAATCAATCGGCACCTAATATAAGTAACTATGTAAATAATCCAGACCTAATTCGGAAGATCGGATAGGATGAGGTTTCGTAAACCAAATGAGTATTGGAGCTCATATGACATGGTTTAGCAAAGCCTACATACTAAATCGAAACCTAACCTAAGTGCTTACGACCCATTACGACTCGTTTAGGTAGCTTACGTTACTTTAACGTGTCGTTCGCGTAAAACGCGTTTGGCCCGCCTAACTAGTCCTATGACAAGTATTATATGCCTTAACATGTCTAATAATGTTACCTAATCAGTTTAGATGTGAAAATTTAGGTTACATATGCTTAAAATGAATTTATGCTTAAAAAGGGCATTTTGGTCATTTTCCTAAGGCATATAAATTACCTATCATACAACTAACGAAACAAGTGACCATAAGGTATAACCTCGGAAGGTTATTCCCTATACAACTATGGTCACAAAGTATGTTTGGTCGGATCCTAATGATCGACCAAACGGGTCGGGTTCAAAAGTCTAAGCGGTTATTTAGACCGCTTATCTTACGACCCTATATAAGCACTAAACTAAAAGTGACGAGTTAAAGATGTTAAAACATGTTTAACGAAGTTAGAAAACAAGTTTGATATCAAAACAAACGGTTTTGATACCCAATAATAGTTTGGTTGCAAAATACGCTTGAATACGCATTTTGACGGAAACTATGACTCGTCACTATACCTAATCAACGTGATAATCAGTAGGTATAGTCACAAGGGACTATAACCATCGTGATTACGCTCACATTGCGAAGTTTAAAAGAACTTCGTGTTGACCAAAGACTGGTCAAAGCAGAAAGTCAAACACGGTTTGTCTTTCGTGCTTAAAAACGCGTAAAAGACGAAAGAATACTTACAAAAGGCCAAGCCTTGAAGATTTAAATTCAAATTACTCAGGTATGAAGCTTGAGAGCTTCAACTTAGAGCAAAATGAGAACAAATGTGTGAATGAAGGTGATGAAGATGGTGGGTATTTATAGAAAGTGAAGAACCATTAGGATCGTTCCTCAATAATTGAGCTTCGATCTGGACCATACATGTAAGGCACATGGTTTTGGAATACTAGGGGTGCCCCAAAACCATCAAACGGTATTGCAATTGTTACAAAAAGGACCCTGAACTTCAATTCGGTTGCTGAAAATGGACCTGCCATTGCTGAAACATGGTTTTCTACCCAGATGAGGCCGTGGCGTCACGCCACGGCAAAACCACATAGTGGTGGCATGACGCCACCATATGCCAGATCCAGAAACTTTAAAAAATTGTCAGTTTTGGTCCCTGCAACTCATTTAGGCCATTTTTGACGCGTTTAAACCCCGTTAAACCATTTTCAAGGCTCAAAAATGAAGTTTAAGCATAGGGAACATGAAATATGCTCAAAAACATCTCGGATGTCGGTTCGTTTGGTCGTACGGTTGCGTTGTTTGGTTAATTACGACGAAAACATGAACAAACGCAAAAATGATCCAAATTACACGACGAATGGAATTTTATCATGCAAATCACTAAACTAAAATATTTTAATGATTACATAAATTTTTGGATGTCCGGATATATTCAGAACGTAAGATATTCCCGAAAATGCAAACTTATGCACTTTTTGACGCTTTTAGTCCCTGTTGATCAATTAAGTTTATTTTTGCGCACCAAACACCTCAAAGCCTATTTCTAAGCTATGTAAAGGATATTTAGGGCATTGTTTAACCTATGATCATGTTCTGGAATGTTCGTTACAGTACGAATCGGCATACTTTCGCAGTTTGTCGAAATTAGTCCCTGTAAGCGAATAAACTTGATTTCGATACACCAAACCTTCCAAAATTTATTTCTAAGTTATGTAAAGGTTATTTAAGGTATATTAAGCCTATGTCACTATTCCGGAGTGTTTGTCACATTAAACTGATTACGTTTACGCATCAGTTCGCGTATAACTTTCCAGAAAGCGAGTTAGAGCTCGAAATTGAACAAGAATTGATATGTGCAAATGATACACATATTTATAAGAATCCCAAGTATGAAATACAATATTTCATTGATTTGGTATTTGTTTGATGGTCGTGGAGGCACAAATGTCACACCTAGCATTGTTTGATTGTTATTCTAAGACTTTTAAGCAATATCAAGTGAGTACATAGTCCCCGCTTTTACTGTTTTCAATATTTTGGGGTGAAACACATATGCCTACTTGTTACTTTCGTGCTTTTCGTGCTTTTATAACATATGCTTGCTATGTTCATTAGTACACATATAGTACATGATTTCATCTATGTTTATGCTATGTATGTTTAATTAACATGCTAGCACATTGATTTCATAAACACATTTGTTTCATATGTTTATTTCAGCATATGTACACATTGATTTACATCACATTTTTGCTATGTATGTTCTTTTAGCATACTTAGTACATTATTTTCACATAACATGCTTACTTTTGGTATGACATTTGGTTTGTTTAACGGGTCAAAAATATGTTCATTAACATTGATCACGCCGCTCGGTAGTATGTAGTGGTACCATAGGAATTGACAACTCCCATTCCTGAAATCCTAGGTTTGGTTGGATGTAAGGAATGACAGAATCCGATATACATAATTTTGATAAATCTTTAATTTGTTTAAAGGTTTGTCTCCCCAGTCGCAAGGCTTGAATGTATGCGATAAACATTACCAAATAAATGTTCTTATCAGTAAAACATTGATTTTACAAAACATAACTTTGACTTAAACTATTATTTATTCAAATACATTGTTTTGTACATTTTACATATGGTTTGAGTAGATACTATTTATTTGCCATACATAACATTTGATTATAGAAGACATGATTTACATTTGACATTGTTTACACATAAACATTTTGACATTGGTTTAAACAAGACGTTTTGGTGGTTTATTTGGTAAGTGATTTAAATAACGAGCATGTGTAATATGATAAAAGCATGGTGGATACGCCGCTGGTACTTTCTATATATAAGTGCTTTTATGATATTACATATCGTAACGTTATCTAAATCATTTCAACAAGACATGTTACATTTTATACAAATAACATATTTTCACATGACATTGTTTTACAAACGACATATTTCATACAAATTCATTTTTACTTGGTTATTTATTTAACCATGCATTATTCTTTTATATCATCTAATTTCTTATCGATTTGCGTATGATTCATAAAAGAAAACATTTTTATAAGGTTCATGACTACTTTTTGTTAAATATTCTTTTAACCTACAAGTCATGAATCCTGCATCAACAAAACCTATGTATCTCACAGACATTTTTATGCTGACGTACCTATTTTCACATGTGTTTTCAGGAGCTGATGCATAGGGTTGATCAAGATACACTTAGGCGGACTAGGGCCTTAGTGACAATAAAAGATGCAAGACTAGTTTAATTTGTGTTATGTTTTCCTCGTTTAAGACAATGTAACCTTTTAATTTCAAATAAAAAATTGAACTTTAAATACCATGGTTGTGAAACAATAATTCTGCCACTCCTTTCCCCGACGTTTCCGCCGCGGTTTGTTGTTTTACGCGGTCGGGGTGTGACAGTTTGTTCATGAAGACCAACCATTTGTCTCTGGCCAAATGGATGTTTGGAACAAAGCAACAAGGACTGACTAACAATTATTTCGCAATGTAACAGTATTAGCTTGTACAACAGTGTTTAGCATAGTTAGATCAGATGTTTGATTCCCACAGATGTTTCCAACATCCGTGGAATATTTTCTGTTAGGAATGTTAGATGTCACTATCAGGGTGATGTCAACCAATCACAAACAGAACTTTCGTACTTAGTATAAATAGATCTCACCTGTTAGAGATCTAGTTATCACTATACATCACATTTTCTTTTGTACGAACAGAACTGTTAGTGATCAGGCTGAGAGGGAGTCTGCAGAGTCAATCTTTCCGTAAAACTTTCTGTAATCATTTGATTATAATTGAAAAACATATGTTGATGATGGCTCTTTGCTTGTGATTATTTATCTTTATTTATACAATACAAAATTGTTTGCTCTTAATTGTCATTTAATCACAAGCCTTGTATTCTCAGACCTAATAATTGGTATTAGAGCTTGGTCACGTTAAACTTGATTTCACAATCAATTTAACATACAAATATCGGCTCACAAAGATCCAAATATGTTCTCGATGCTTTTGATATTTGTCTTTTGCTAAGCACATGCGCACGTGCATAGGGGTGCATGGTCGTGCCACCTCACTTCGTAGACTTTTGTTGACCATTATTGGGTTGACTTGTTGACTTCATGCTCCTAAGTGTTGTGTATGACCGTGGCCATAGCCTTGCACGACTGTGCCTATCTTGCAACTTGTTGATTTCCTTGGAATTTGGCGTGTGCAAGTGTGTACGGATTTTTGATATATTTTTAAGTATTTTTACTCTTTTTATCAAGATTTATATTTATAAAACACTATATAAACTATCACTCTCTACAACACGTTAGGGCAAGTGCACCCATCGTTGGCGTAGTGTAGTGATGGGAAGATACCGAGGTCGTCCAAGGGTACAAGAGCTTTTAATACCAGTTTATAGTCAATGTCTAATCGACCCAAATTTTGAGAAAAAAGGTTTTTAAACATGTAAAATGAAGAAAGGAAATAAATAAATGAAAGAAAAAAATAACAAGAAAGACTCACTTGGTTCCGACTCATCTTGTATGTATCCTTTGATGATTTCCGCATTTTGGGTTTTTTAAGAGATTATCTTAGTTATAGTGGCATGCCCCTCTTTTGGAGGCAACGCTGCCCTAAGCCATATTGGTCTGAGTCAGCAGGGATACAATCCCGCAAGGTCGGATTATTGAAAGATAATTAAGTAAGTTATTAATGCAAAATGTGTCATGTCCCTCTTTTGGAGGCAACGCTACCCTCGGCCATATTGGTCTGAGTCAGTAGGGATACAGACCCGCAAGACCGGTTTAAAGTTTTAATAGTAGTTTGTTTTTAAGGGATTACAAGTCGTTCTTACTTCCCCCGATTTGATGCTATCTACTTCAAAGGAAGTCCTAATAAGCTTGAATCAGGTCCTCGCAGGATCTATACACTGAACAAGGCAAGAACTTTACTCAAACCACCCTTCTAACCTCTTCCAGGCAGTTAACGTGCTTTATATAGACCGTAAAGACACGAATGAGTGAATCAACGAAACATGAAGAATGATAGAATAAAATTCACCTTTAATATAAAAAAAACTAGTTATTAAAGTTATTAATAGATACCAATTAAAAAGTGACCAAAGGTTGGAAATCAAAAGTAATACATAAAAGATTTCGTCTTCACCAAGTGACGTAAAAGATTAGCCAAGCATGGCCAAAGTTTGACAAAAGCTCTTACTATCGATCTTGGATCACGAGACTACTCTAACTCTAACTAAAATGGTGGAAGATTATGGTATTGTGGTGGTGGAAGTGAGAGAAGTGGTTTGCCAAGGGATGCTTTGCAAGGGAGCCAAGCACCTCTATTTATAGTTGGAAACAGGAGACTCACACGGCCCCATGCCTGGTGGGCACGACCCCATGTCCTACACCTTCTCTGTCTTTATTTAGTGCTCTTGTCAGCTCGTCTGCATACACGGCCCCGTGTGTCAATGGCACGACCCCGTGGCCCTTGTACTTGTTGTACGAACCCAGATATGCAAATCTGAGAGTTGACCATGACCCGTGCTTAGGTGATACGGCCTCGTGTCCCTTGCCATTTTCTGTTTTTCTTTATTCTCTAAGGAATCTTGACTTGGGCACGGCCCCGTATTGGGCTTCTGGATTGTTGCTTTTATTCTTGGGGTGAAGCTTTGGAGGGTCAGTATAATGTGTCAGCTTCCATTCTTCGTCTTTATGTTGGTTTTTGTTGTTAATTTGTTCCTTTTGTTTGTTTGAGCTTATTTTATCCTAAAAATAAAAAGCAAACAAAGAAATGCACTTTTTCCAACATTAGTATCGAAAAGGGTTGTTTTTATACCACAAAAGTCAACCCTAGACCTATGGCATTGTATCATAGAGACTTTATCACAAAAGTCAACCCTAGACCTATTTGTTGTCTAACCTTTGTAAATTCACATTGCGGGTAAGTAGCCACTTCGTTCATCCCTTGGCCTATCCGTTTCACCATCTGACAAATACTATTACCTCCGGTGTTCCTCTTATTGACTTCTCTGGTGGTAACTGTGCGACGAATAATGATCAACAATAGAAAGAGCATATGTTTTTGATAATTCACGATTATAGCCAAAGTTCCAGCGATTTATGTCGAACCACCACTTAATCACAACTCGTATCAGCAACCAGTATTCCACTTATTGTTATGGCAAAACCACTTTAAAGTTGCCCCTAAAACAAGGATCTGAAATCGTTTCAATTTTAAACTATAAAATGAAAACAATAAACACAAAAATTTAAGAAGGAACTCACAAATTTAAAGTAAACTCTTGTAGTTACCATATAGAGAAGATGTAGATCCTTCCAAAATCCTGGATTTAGGACTAACAAACCATAGAGATGTTAAGAACTCTGAATTTCAAGTAAACAAATAAAAATCGAAAACATAACTACAACTTCTATGGCCAATCCCTAATCCCTATGATGAGTTATGTACTTATGTATCTGTCAAATTCAAATGTCAAATAACACCATGTAGAATTAAGGTCTTTTAACTAAAACTTGCGGGATTCTTCAATTATCCTCTTTAAATTTCTTCTACTAAGACCTTCTTGATTCTGATGAACAAAACCCATGTCTCTAGATAGATCTGTTAACAACAGCTGTAAGCATGAATAAATTACAAATTATACCTTCCATTTCAGAAAATGGTCCAGTAAATGAAAGTGTTCTTTATCAATACGTCATGATTCACATTTAAAATCCCATCATCTCAACCAAAACGATGACATCCAAATTCAAAACAAAAAATTCTACATGGGTAGTTCACTCCAAATTTCAAGAGAAAAGGAAAAAAAACCCTAAATAAGTGATAACTCACTGATTGAGGTCATCAGTAGGGATTGAAATTGGGACATTTAAACCCTAAGAACATTTAAACCTAACAGATTCAAGAGTAGTGTTGCTAACCTATTTGGAATTGTCGATTTGCGGTTCTGGATAAGGTAAAATTGCAGTTCAACGGTGCGAAAGCATAGATGCGAGGGATTCGATGATGGAAATTTGGGGTTTCTTCATTTAGATGAAGAGAGGTGGAGGCTATAACGTTGGTGGAATAGGAGACACAAGGATTTTTGTTATTGGTGGACTCCTTTACATGCGTGAGAACATCAACGACTAAAGGCATGGTCCAACCAACACATTTTAGGCCCAGCCAGTGGTTTTGTCATAAACCACAGTCCAACTTGCAAAGCAAAGGTACAACTTACAATGCGTCAAAATGTTGCAAATTTATAGTTGTATAATAATATAATAATATTTTGATAGATAAGAGTTCGGTTTACGTACGTGAATTCAAGATTATACATTATTCTATATATTTTAAATAAATAAAATAACTATGAAATAATAAATGACTTAAAAAACTGAAAATTATATATAATTTTGTGAAACATTAAACAAGTAAACAATATACACTCATTAGTATGAAGTTTATTTAAGTGAAAGTTTATCATATTTTCAAATCACATATAACTAAACTACCTTTCAATGTGAAAAGCAAATGAGAGGATTTAAAAGATTTGTGTAATTGAGTTGGCATTTTGAACATAAATTTAAAAATCAGGAGCTGAGAAGTTAAAAGTTTCGTACTAAATAATTAAGAGTAAACTGCCAAAATGGTCCTTGAGGTTTGGGCTGGTTTGTCACTTTATTCCAAATTTGAAACCTTTTGCATCTGGGTCCCTGTGGTTTCATTTTATTTGCCATTTTGGTCCAAAATCGTAATAGAGTTAAATTTTTCTGTTAACACCAGTGTTTTTGTCCTTTTCCTCCCTTTTAATGAAGGGTAGAATCGTCTTTTTACGTCTTTTTGTGATTTTTTTTATTTTTTATTTTATTAATATGTTGCCATAATACACACACACACACACATATATATATATATACATACACATAGACAGTCACACAAATACCCGTCTCTCTCTCACTTTCTCTCTGCATACACCATCGCCGGCATACACCACCGCCGCCACTACCTCCACCTCCACCTCCATCTCCGACATCCCCATCACGGTTGTTTAGATTTCACACAACCCGCTCAACTCTAATTCTCTCTCTCTCTCTCACTCTCTCTCTCTCTCTCTCTCTCTCTCACTCTCTCTCACACACACAGACATCAACCACCATCTAACCACACCACAACCACCTCTAACTCCACCATCACTCACCACCACCCTATCACTCCACCACACAACCACCACCACTGGTCACTTCATCACAACCCCCACCTCCGCCATACACCACTACCCACCTTCACCATCAACGTCACCCAAACGCTAATGGCGTTTGAATTTGTCGGAATCAAAACCGCACCAAATCAGAAAAGGGTTACCCACCCACCTTCACCATCAATGCCACCCACCTTCACCTTCACATACACAAGAATACACAAGTTATATCGAACCAAAACCGCACCAAATCGAAAAAGGGTCTCGCCGGAATCTAAATAAGTTTCTCTCTCTAAACAAACATACACAAGTTCTCTCTCTACTCTATCTCTCTCAATCGGACCCAAAGTCAAATTTGGGGGTTAGGGTTTGTACTGGACCGGGTGGTGAGAGGGTTGTTGAGAAGGAGTAAGTTTACGATTCAACATTTGTGTGTTTACAGGATTGGGGAGTCTATGCTCTTTGTGATTCATCGGTAAGATTAGTATTATTATTGTTTTGAAATAGTTGTGATGGTGGATTATTATTGTTTTGAAACAGTTTGTGTGTTAACAGGATGTTGATGATGTGGTGACAACATATGTAGGGAGAGAGAGAGAATTGTCTGTATGTGTATATATATAATTGTATCAGGGTATTAATTATATGTTAAATGAGCATATTGCCCTTCATTAAAAGGAGGAAAAGGACAAAAACCCTGGTGTTAACAGAAAAATTTAACTCTGTTACGATTTTGGACCAAAATGGCAAAAAAAATGAAACCACAGGGACCCAGATGCAAAAGTTTTTCAAATTTGGACTAAAATGGCAAAACCGCCCAAACCCCAGGGACCATTTTCGCAGTTTACTCAATAACTAAAGGGATATTGGATTTTATCACCCCCAGCTATCAACCATTGGCCGCTGCCACCCCGAACTAACACCTTGACGCCCGGCACCTCCAACTTGACTTTTAGTTTGTGCTGGCACTAGGGATGGGATGGGTACAGTACCTGTACCCATACCCATACCCGTACCGGTACCGAAAATACCGGTACTGAATTTGAACAAAACTGGGTACCAAATACCGTACCAAATATATAGGTACGGTACGGGTATTTTCGGTACAGTACCTGCTTTGGTACCATTTTGGTTTTATTTAGTTTTTGAGCACTTGTACGAGTACTAAATAGGTAAAATTGACATGAGTACCAATATAGTACGAGTGCCAAATAGTTACAATTGGTGCGAGTACCAATACAATACGGGTACCATATAGGTAAAATCAATACGAGTACTATAAATACCATAATACGAAATAAAACATAATACAAAAAACTTTTAAAGGTCTACATAAAATTTGGTACCAGTACCCGTTTTTACCCGTACCCGTACCAATACCAAAAGTACCGAATATCAAAATCAATAAAACTGGGTACCGATACATGTACCAAATACCTAAAATTGGTATGGGTACAGGTACGAGTACGGGTACGGGTACAAGTACGGGTATTTGGGGAAAAAAACCCATCCCTAGCTGCCACCACGTTGTTAACCAAACACTAAGTTAGTTAATTTTTTATCCTACGTCGCACTCCATTTCCTATGTGGTAAGATGAGGTGGATTATTTGTATATTTTAATTACGTGGCACATCTCTCATCATCACTGTTGTTCCATCATAACGACAAAGTCCTCAAAACAGACAACCCCATCCCCATTCTTATAAACACCACTTATCATACACCTACACTCCTCTAACATGCACCGTCCATCTCCGACCAACTTAAACACCTCATACAACTCCTCCGTCGTTATCCAACCATCGTGATCCGCATTAAACACCTCAAACGCACCTCTCAACTCATCGTCACACGACGGCAGACCAAACGCCACACTCATCACACCGAACTCCTCAAAACTTATGCTTTCGTCACCGTCCGCATCGATCTCGTTAATCATCACCGTTAATTCCTCATCATTAACCGGTTCAGATCCTCCGATCCGGCTTAATAACGTTTTCAGTTCAGATCTGGTTATTCTTCCGTCGTTGTCTGTGTCGAGGATTCGAAACGCCTGGAGTAGTTCGTGCTGTACGTCGCCAGAGAAAGATAAATCGTCCGAAGAGGTAGATTTATCGTGAGAGTGCGTGGGAAGTACGCTCGTCGGAGTAGTAACGTCGTTAGATTTGGATTTCGGAGACGACAGCATAATGGAGGAGTTGAAAGAGGAGGATGTGGATGTGGAAACGGTGTCGTTCGGGTGTTTTTTGGTGGATTTGAAGAGGTTTTTTGGGATGAGTTTTCCGGTGAGTTTCATGGTTTAGAGATGCAGTTAAAGAATTTGTTGTTGAATAATCAGAATTTAAGGTTGTCTTATATATACCACTGCTGTATGGAAAATGTGCCACGTAATCGCCACGTAATGATGTCCAGGTAAGCAAGGTGGTGACACGTAGGATAAAAAACTAACAGAGTTAGTAATCTGTTAACAGAGTGGTGTCAGCACAAACTGAATGTCAAGTTGGAGGTGTCAGACGTCAAAGTGTTAGTTGGGGTGGCAACAGACAAAGGTCGATAGTTAAGGGTGATAAAATCCAATAACCCATAACTAAATAAAACCTGATAGACCAAAAGCGTAATTTACTATTACTAATCTATATCTCTAATAAAGCAAACCATTGGGGGACACATGTCACCCAATGGAGCAAGCCAACTCAGCATCCACCTAAGCAATGATGTGGCAAGGCTAATAATGTGACAAGTGGCATAGCTCTAAGGGGCTGATTGAATTTGGCTTCTCATGTACGCTTGGTGTATACGCTTCAATCATACGCTTCTCACATACGTTTCTTCTTCCCACATTAATCGTTCATCTTCTACACAAAAACCCTAATCGCCGAATCATTCTTTTTCGTGAAGAAAGCTCTTCCATCATCTGCCTTCAGGTTCCGATTTAATCATTCTTTTTCTTAGAAAGAATGGCGAAGAGAAAGGTGTCGAGAATTTCAGACCCTAATTCCTTTTTCCTGCACAACCTTCAACATCCTCGCCCCCATCTATAAACTCCTTATTCACGACGATCATGCTTGCAGAGAAAGTGACATCAGAGCCTACTGGTTTCATCGGAACCAACGGATTCTGGATCTGCTCTTGCGTGAAGAAAGCTCTTCCATCATCTGCCTTCAGGTTCCAATTCATTCTTTTCCTTTTCCTTTTCTTACCTACTGATATCATATTTTGATGATGATTTACAACAAACAAATATAAATACAAATCTCTTTGTTGTTTCTTCAGTATGTACAAAACTATATTAATATTTGCATTTAGGGTTTCCCCAATGGTGGTCTTATGATGGTTTTGGTTTAACGCAACGATGAAAGGGCGGCGGCTAGGGTTCCACCAGCACATAAATTGGTATCTTTCGATTTTATTTTTAAACTTCTTATTCAGATTTTATTTTTGTTTTTTATTTGGTTTTGGTAAACTATTTATTTTTCAAGTTTTTGTTATCGAGTAAGTTGAATTGTGTATATATTTATAACGTTTTCTCAAATTACTCACTTGGTTCTTTGAGATATGGTGTTGAATTTCTAACGGTGGGATAGAAGCTGGAATAGCTTAGTTGTTTATACCAAATTTCGGGGATTTAGACGTGTTTTGGTTCCAGGTCAATTTTGGATGTTTTAAACCATGTTTAGCTGGTTAAACCTATATTATCACTCTTCTTTTTCCTTGCTAACTCATGAATAGGCTACATGAATGATGAATATCACTTTTTTTTATTTTGAGATTTATTACAACCTTCCGTTTTAAAACAAATTTTACTTTTGAAGATCTAATTTTGTTTTATGTAGGCGTGCAGCTATTTACATTGTTGCTGGATCAGTAGTGGCCTGGTCTTAACTCATAGCCGTCTTACAAAGGTAATTAACACATTCTAGCTCGAACTTGCAGTCTTACGTTTCAGAAAACATCTAATTATCTAAAACATATGCAAGTGTTTATGCCTCTGATACTAGAGTAAATTCTTTATGTAAATGAGACTTTAAAAGCCTTTATGTATTTTTGTCTCTCAAAGCAATGATTTACATGTAGCTGGTACTATCAATGTAAGTTTTTTATGATTTGTAAAAACTTGATTTACCATTCATTTATTCATCTTTTAGGTTTTTAAAATGTCTTGGTTCATTTGTTTAGATTTGTTCATCGCTTAGGGTTTTAAAAACGTTATTTGTGTTTCAGATTTGTAAGAACTTCATGTTTTCCGATTATATGTCGTGAACTTGCGATTCATGTTTCAATTATGTGAGATGAACACCAAAGACGGTGCCGGAAAACTCGTTGTTTCGATTTGGTGAGTTTTTTTCCTATTCGATGAGTTAGGTTTCGGGAGTACATTGATTATGATTAGGTTACTTTAACTGTTTTTGTTACGAATTTGTATGAATTGATGTTTTTGATTGGTTAATTAAAGTGGTCCAGTTGAAATGAGTATTTGTTTGGAGACAATGCAACCAGGTGTCATCAAAGCAATAGCCGTAAAGGTATTGTGAATTGCACTGCTATTATATATCTGTTAATAAGGAAAGTGAAATGAACAGTTGCACTGCTATTATCACCACATTTCCTATTAATTATATTGATTCATGACTTTTAATAGTTTACCTCAATTGATTATATTGATTTAAGGATCCGGAAAATAATGAATATTACTTCCGAGAATGCAAGGGTCAGTTTTCATTTGACCAATCGGTTGTAGACGAAAGTCAATCTAAAGTTAGCAGTTGTATAAAAAGCAATGACCAGAGTACACTTCCTGACAAAATAGTTGTCGTCTGTACGGACGTTGAAGACATTTACTATCCAAATCTTCATCTGTAAGATCACCGTTCTCGATTTTAATATAATGCTTTGATTGTTTATTGACTCTAATTTTCATTTTATTTTGTAACAGGATTCAGTGTAAGTGTGGTTCATGTGGGACCAGGAAGCAAACTCCATCCGAATGGGAACGGCATACCGGTTCCAGAGCACAAAAGTGGAAAGTCAGCATTAAAGTCAAAGATTCGATGTTACCGCCAGAAAAATAGGTTTGTTTTTCGCCTCATCTACTTTGATTAAAGTATGTTATATCCATTATTATTATTACACTTTTTAACATTTAACGTTTCAGCTTGCAGATTATAACATTGATTATTATTTTAAGGCTCTTTTCGAATCAATTAGATGAACAACAACTGTTTTTGTTTATTCAAGGTAGTAATATTGTTTATGCTATACTTCATGGGTTTACATTCTTTGATGGTATACAAATGCTATTTGTTTTTGAAAGTGTAGAGAAGTATGAACCTGTTTATGCAAAGTGGACAACCGAACGATGTGCAATTTGTAGATGGGATGAAGATTATGATGTTAACAAAATCATTATCTGCAACAGGTCCTTTTATAAGTTTATTCTTTTCAGTATGTAATGCAACAATATGTAAACAATTTACTTATTAATATAAGTTCCTTCTCATCAGATGTCAAATCGTTGTTCATCAAGAATGCTATGGAGTTAGAGATATGAATGATTTTACATCTTGGGTTTGTCGGGCGTGTGAAACACCCGAGGTTGAGCGATAATGTTGCCTTTGCCCTGTAAAAGGTTAAAATTGTCATTTCACACTTTTGGAATTATAGGTTTTATTTTTTTCTTCAATTTTCTGTATCATGGTTCTTCTACAGGTGGTGCATTGAAGCTGACTAATATTGATACGTTGTGGGTCCATGTAATATGTGCGTGGTTTCGACTAGAGGTTGCTTTTCTAAGCGGTGAAAAGATGGGACCTGCAGTTGGGCTTTTACGGATTCCACCCGATTCATTTGTTAAGGTAAAAACAAAAAACAATCTCACTGAAGTGTCGACTAAAGTCGTAATTTGATAATTTATCGTGTTTTTTTTATGGTTAATTGTAGAGATGTGTAATTTACAAACAAGTTCATGGTTCTTGCATACAATGTTGCATTTTGTAATCGCATTTTGTATTTGGCTGTTTTTTCCTCAATTGCTTTGGTAATTTTTGTAATATATTTCACTTTTTTTAGGCAATAGAAGAGGCGTACAGTATAGAAAACGAGCATTTGAATTCTGGATATAGAGATAGACAAGAACGTTCTATCGAATCTCGGATCTGGTTGAGATCCATGTGGGACTTGCTACAGATCTTGATCATGAATATTTCAATCTTAAGAAGGTAATTTGTTGTAGTCATGTTTTCATAACTTCATCTTTGAACAATGAGTGGATTCTGATGTTTTTCTGGGCATCTTCGTATTTTTAGATGTACTGTGATGGTTGTAATCTTTGGGTACATGCTGAATACAATGAAATTTCAAGCAATCACTTCACGGTATTTGAAGGAGCTGTTATGTTTTTTTCTATTTTTTTTCTTTTTGTAGGTACATCTGATTTTTAGTCTTATATGCTTCTACTTGATTTGCATAGGCTAACTTGAAAGCTTGGCAAGTTCGTGGGTTACGCGATTTAGCCCATTTAATTATTTTTAGTGATTTATATGTGATTTTAAAAAGTTTTTGTGTTTTGATAGGTGGGATGAATGTGTAAGCATGGATCATCTCATGGCCCATAACAAAGACAACCTTGAGAATCAAAAAGCACCGGAAAAAAGAACACCCTTCGAAAAAAACAAAGTAAGTGTCTTATATGAAGTCCAAAATTCCCAATAGCTGTGAACAATTATTTTATTGATATTTTTTATCACTTTGAGCTCTTGAGTGGAGGTGAAACATGCATAATGAAGGCTCTTCAAGCTTCGGTTAAGTAATGTGATGTAAATTTTCTAATGTTGTTTTGTATTGTTCCAATTTAGAAGTGTTCTGATCAGATTTTCACAAACAAGGCCGATTTGACATAGAATAATTATCTAGGCCAAGTCAGTTTTGTTTTTTAAATGTTCATTTTATTTTTATTTGGGTTTATGTTTTGAAGAACAAGGATTTTGTTGAACAGTTGTTGACAAGAAAGTCTACTTACACTCTTGAGGGGCAATTTGTTCCAACCCGGAGAACTGGCGATCTCATAAAAGAAGACGTCTTCGTTTGGATTTCTAAGTGGGCTGAGTTTAATGTTTCGGAAATTTTGTAATGGCTATGCTTTTCTTTTCTGTTTCCTTTCCGTTTCTTTGTAGTTGTTTTGCGTTTTCAGCCCCTTGCTGTCTGTATTTATATATATAAATAGTGAGTTGCTGTTCAAAAAAAAAAAAAAAAGATTTTGGCAACTCGAAGGATATGCATCTTCAAATAGACTCTACTATCTTTAAATTGCGTTTCCACTGTCACTAATTTATGTAACATGACACTTTGTATTTTATTTTGTTTGTATAGAATATTTCATTTCAAAGTAAATAATATGGTTTTGGTTGAAGCCCGCGTATTACGCGGGCATTAACCTAGTAACTAATAAGATACAAATAAATGCAAAAGATATAATAATAAAATGGTTTTGTGGAGTGCATATGAAGTTAGTGAAAGTGAAGCACTGAGCAGCAATTAACACCCAAACCTACCCACTCGTGACAACGATTAATAAACCAACGCCATTTCCGCGCCCAGCAGTTACTACTCTCTCTCTCTCTCTCAGCTTTTATTTTTCAGTTTCCTCTTCTTCTCCTTCTTATCAAATGGAGATCGATACCAACAAGATGCAGATAACACCCACTTACTGAATTTTCAAGGTTTCAACACTCATCATCTACATTTCTGTTCAGTGAATTTTGATCGTTTTTAGATTGAAAATGGGGAAGAAAGGTAGCGGATGGTTTGCCTCCGTGAAAAAGGTGTTTAAACCTTCTAACAATGATAAGCAGGTTAGTTGATCGTTTTCATTACCTTAAACACGTAGTTGTTTTGCAAATTATCAACACTGATTGCAGATTTGTATTAAAAATCTACAATTCTTTTGCCAATGATAATTGGTTTCATCTTCATCTGCAAATGTGTTGCTCAATCATTGTTAGGTTTTCAATGGTTTTGTGTGCGAAATTACTATATAACTACACTCAGTAGTTTAGCTTGATCTTAATGATAGGATATCCTACCAAATAATATTATTTAAGTTTTATTTTTAATTAGTTTTGTTTGCCAAAATATGAACAATGACGGGCTGATTTGTATCAAGCAGAATTGCTTTGCAAATCGTGATTTGATCTTCATTTGGAGTAAATGTGATGCTTTAATCATCGCTCGCTCGAGCTCGAAGCTGATTTGCAAATTTTGATTAGATTAATTAAACATCCAAATAAGATACAAGAAGTTTGTCGGGAGGTTTTGGGTAATCAATCGATATTGCTTTTTCTTGAATTAAACTCAACCATTAATCATCATGTGATCTTTGTCCTTTTTGTTTTTTTCTTTTCTTTGAGGTTCCACATTTACTACTATGCTATGGTCCCCCCTACTTTCCACAGTGCAATCTGGCCCAGCACTTTGTGAGATATAACCATCATGCCACCTATCACATCATCAATGTCCCTGCCTGCATCTTATGCTTCATCACAATCACCATAATCATCCCTTAATTAATCACTTGCTAGATTTTCATCAAGATCTATTTTTGGAATTAATTAATCGAATTGTGAGTGTTTCTAGAATGTTTTTCGCAAGGAGAATGCCGTGGATAAACGCCATGAGGACACACCGGAGGTTGTCACATTCGAGCATTTTCCAGCAGAGACTTCACCTGATATCACCAATGAGGAAATTAGTGACGGTGACCAATTGTCCCAACTTGGGGATGATCGGAATCATGCCATTGCGGTTGCAGTGGCCACTGCTGCTGCCGCCGAGGCTGCAGTTGCTGCAGCTCAAGCGGCAGCTAAAGTTGTTCGTCTAGCCGGTTATAGCCGCCACTCTAAGGAAGAAAGAGCTGCCATTCTCGTACAATCATACTATAGAGGATATCTAGTAAGTATTCACTAATAAAGATTATCATTTACTTTCAACATCAATGGTAATATACAGAGGCTTAAACTAGCATAGCCACTCGTGAGCTACTCGATATTTACATGCTAAAAGCTCAAGTCCAAAAATGAGTTTGTATATTAATCAAGCACGATCTACAACCACTAGCCTAAACAAACCTGTTATTTATTTAATTTTTATTTAATATATTAAATATATGTATTTATAGTAATTATTAATATATAATTTTTTTTGATAAAAATAAGTAAATAATATATTATGTTATATATAACATATTTTAAAGAAAATATATACAAAAATAATTATAAATATATACAATATAATTAATAAATAATAATTGAACAAAGTTTTAGCCGAGTTCAAGCTCTGGTAAATTAAAGGAGCTGAGTTCTTCGAAATGAGACGAACTCGTGCCCGGCTCACTTACACCCTTAGTACATACTAATATCGTTATGGGTGATTTGATTTGCAGGCTAGACGGGCTTTACGTGCATTAAAGGGACTAGTGAGATTGCAGGCACTGGTGAGGGGTCATAATGTGAGAAAACAAGCTCAAATGACAATGCGGTGTATGCAAGCTCTAGTCCGCGTGCAGGCCAGAGTGCGTGCACGCAGACTAGAGTTGACACATGAAAAGCTTCAAAAGAAACTCGGAGAAGATGATAGACAAACAAAAACACGTGAAACCCGGAACCAGAACACCGAAAAGATCAAAGAAAGTATACTGAAGAAACATGATGCAGAGATGAAAAGAGAACGCGCTCTTGCGTACGCATTTGCTTACCAGGTTGGTTGGTAAAACAATTATGCTTTGAGCTTGCTTCACGTTAGTTTTACTTAGGATCAATGGTTTAATTACCTAAACTATTTTGGTATATTTTATGCCATTGTTAAAAGTTAAAAAGTAATCACTCAAAAAATAAAATAAATATGTAAATTTAGAATTTCAAAGTATATATATTTTTTTTAGTTTCAAAGTATTAATATGAATAAAAAAAATTGAATGGTGTTTTGGTTCATGTGCATCAGTTATTATTTTGTTTGTAATTTATTTATGATGGGTCAAAGTTAGAGAATTAAGTTCATTGGGTTGAATCGTTTGAAAGGGTTAATTGTGTCAAACACGTACATTACCTAAATCATATTACTATTAGAGCATTCACAATAATACATTGTTTTTGCTATTTTTTCATATCATCCATTTTTTTATGATGGACCTTGTTTTTTTTAGATATGTTTCTCTAAAAAATGACTTAAAACAACTAAATGGTGGCCACCTTGTCCTTTTAGTTATATAATATATAGATAGAGAGGGATTTTTTTAAAAGGTGGTGATAATGTGGTAATGTTTTTGGTAGGGCTATAAACGAACCAAACATTCAGCGAACAGTTCGTGAATTGTTCGGCGGAAAGTTCGTTTATGTTCGTTCGATTAGCTTAACGAACGAACACGAACAAAAAATTTCGTTCGGTTAGCTTAGGAAATGAATATGAACAAAGGTCTTGTTCGTTCGACTGCGTCCGTGAACGTTTGGTAATATGTTCGGTTACGTTCGTTCATGTTCGTTCAGTTATATTAAAAAATAATAAATAATAAACATTTTATCTAAACAGTTTTTGAGATAATTATGCCTAAGTTAGTTAAACTTAATTTATCGTTTATTGGTTGTAGTAGACTTCTTCTTTTTTGATACATCATTTTAGGGTTGTATTTAACTACTTAAGTCCAATGTTTAAGGTTAAGAATGTTTTTATTTTTTATTTTCAAGTTAAATGTTTGTTTATGTTTGTTTTTATTCGTTTGCGTTCAAGACCAGTGTTCACGAACTGTTCGCGAACAATTGAATTTCCATAACGAACATAAACTTACGTTCGGTATGCGTTCGTGAACAGTTTGCGAACATGTTAATTTCCTTAACGAACGAACACGAACATGGCCTTGTTCGTGTTCGTTCGGTTCGAATACAACCCTGGTTTTTTGGTATTTTTACGTTTTCTTATTGGGTGAGTTTTAAAGAGTGGTGATGATATGGTAATGTTTTTGGATATTTTTAGATTTTCTTATTTGGTAAGTTTAAGGCGTTTTTAAAGAATGAATATTTTTTTATATGACAGCTGACTAGACACATTTTTTTTTTACCGTTTTAGTCTTCTTATTGTGGATAATCTTATCATATTTAACATATTTAAATAGCTAGTGACTAGTCATCAGACCTATAAATTTGATAACATAGTTTGTAGCTAGTCATCAGCTATGATGCACGGAAACGCCTAGCAGGTGCCGTCTCCCGTCCCGGGGACTGCTAGGGGACGGAAACGGCACGGGGACGGCCGGGAAACGTCCCCTACATGTTGGGGACGGTGTGGATTCGTGATGCAGCAGGGGACGGATTATGGGGACGTGCAGGAAACGTTTCCATCATGTTTCCGTTTATTTTTTTGGTTTTTCATAGCCGGACCGGCGAAACTCACATCCAGACTTTGATGCAGCAGGGGACGGATTATGGGGACGTGCAGGAAACGTTTCCGACATGTTTCCGTTTATTTTTTTTGGTTTTTCATAGCCGGACCGGCGAAACTCACATCCAGACTTTGAATATATCTGAACACCCATCAATGAACCGTTGATCAAGATCCAAACATCGATTTGCAAGGGGTAACACCAACTGCTTCGATTTAGATCGATAAATGAGAGAAAAACTAATTAAGGGGAGTAGGCAGAAATGATAAGAGGATTGTTAACATGTTCACTTCTGAATTTCTGATCTCCAAAACGAAGATGAAAGGAGGGAGGCGGCTGTTTTGTTTTTAGTAGGGTAACTTGTTACTATGGGCCATTAATAACTTAAAAAGAGAATTGGGCATAGGATGATGGGTTATTTTGAACGCCACTAACTTGAAACATAGTATTTTTTGTATATTTAGTTTAATTTTAATTATGAAGATATGAGATTTTGAACTTTATAACAATATATAACTATTTTGGGGTTTTGTGTTACATTATCTTTAATATATATTTATTTTTTTATATGTTTTTATTCCCGTACCCATCCCGTCCCCGCTTCTTGAATTTTTTAGTTTTGCCGTTTCCCGTTCCCGTACCCGTCCCCGTACCCCGTTCCCGTACCCGTCCCAGTGCATCATAGGTCATCAGACCTATAAATTTGATGATATAGATTGTTTTAAAAGTAAAAGGATTTAATAATGTAAAAGAAATTAGATTTTTAGAGGATTATTTTAGTCATACGTGCCAAGAGTTTTTAAAAATTTAATATATAAATAGTTTATCCTAAGTTCTTAATGTAATGAATTTATTGATTTAAAGTTAAAGTCCAGATTTATGTATAAATATTTATAGGGATTTCTATGATAATTTTCTATTATATATAAAAAAATATATGTTTTTTTGTTTTACAAAGATTCTTGTTTCAAATTACAGCAAGAGCAGCAAGAAAACTTTATGCATCCAGATTCTGATAACGCAATATTATATCCCAATGATCATGGAAAACAACAATGGGGATGGAATTGGCTTGAGAGTTGGATGGCATCCCAACCCTACCATACGCGGCCCGCTGGGCCCCACGATGGATCCTATCTGACCCATACAAACGATGACGTGTCGGTTAAAACAGTCGAAATGGATCTGGTCACACCCTTAAGCTCAGACTACATCACCACAGGTCGGCTAAGTGGGGAGACACTCGACTCGGCTCAACATTCTAAGTCAAAACGCCAATCAGGCTCTGATTATTTCCCAAGCTACATGGCTCCAACCCAGTCAGCCAAAGCCAAGGTCCGGGCCCAAAACCCCGGAAAGCAAAAGGCCCAACCCGTGAAGAGAACCGCTAACGGACTGTCTTTCGACACATCAAGTTCTGGAGGCAATGTAATGTATCAGATCCCACGAAGCCCAAGCCCGAACCCGAAAGGATACATAAATGGTTCTCGAGGTCAGTCTAAATGGTCCACAGGGTACAGCCCGGATTCTAGTGGAGGTGATGATGGGTCAACGAGTCGATATGGGTGGAGACACCATTTTGGATGATGATGCTAATAACAAGCCCCTATAATATATTGTGTGATATCATTTCATTCTCAAAACTGTTAATACGTGTTGCCACTTTTATAATTTATAATTATGTTTACTTTTGTGATGTTCATTTGTATTTGATTTTTGTTTAATTATGAAAGTTTATTGAATTAAATGTCCAAATTTTGTATTTATAGTGGTTTTAACTTTACGAACACTTCTACATAGTGAACTCATATAGTACAAATATATGTACTTGATATCGGCTTGTATACTAGAGGTTAAACGAGCCCAACCATTTGCGAGTTACTCCTCGTTAAAAGCTTGAATTGAACTAACCTCAAACGAGCTCGATACTAAAAGAAAGTTTGTTTAATAAAACAAGTCTGGGCCCGAGCTTCACTTATTTGGCTCGAGATTTACCTAAATGATCATCTATATATATAATCTAAAATTTAGTTACATGTTCTGTTTTAAAATCAACATTTATGATGTTTTAAATGCAGTACTTAATATAATATTGATTAAAATAATCTATATACACTTAAAAATTTAGTTATATCAATTTTTTTACAACCTTCATTATTGAGCCTCTTAAATACATTTGTGTCTTTTCGATCACTATTATTATTAATAATTGATCATTAAAAATACATAAATGAAAAAAGCAATTATTATGACAAGCCATAATGTAATTCTTCATAACATTAGCCTTTTCGTTTACACCAACTTTTGTAACCTTCATCGCATATAATTTGGTTATTTAATTTATCATATATACTTGATTATTTAAGAGTAGAAACGGTTGATAAGGAGAATTCTTTAAAGCCTATATTTAACATCCTTTGAACACATAATTCTTTTGCTTACAAACCGACACTACATTACGCAATACATACCCTATCATTTGTCGCAGCCGTTAGTCATCATTTATACCGTCGTTGGCCGCAACTACCGACTGTTGCTACATCCATCCTTCTGATTAAGTTGATGCAGTGCCATACTACCGACTAAGGTTTTGCGTAGTGTCGGAGTGCTGATTCTGTGACTTACGCAGCCGGCCCTTTACATGTCATCGGTTGCTACCACCTTTGTTCCACTTAATTGGACATCAAGATGAACCATGACTGAGTCGCGAGTATGCTTGGCTTTTATGAGGTTCCGGTCGGGTCCCATAGCCGATGAAGATTCCGTCTCACACCACTCCTTCTTCCGGTAAATGGGCTTTGTCCGATCGTAAAGCTTTAAGCTCCGGTAATCCTTTTTTCTTTTGATTATTAAGTTATATGTGCACACTCATTCTTAGTGTTAAGGAAAAAAAACACAAACCGTAACAAACCGAAAGCGGAATGAACGACTGTGAATTTTGTTTTATTTCCGACGACTTGGCAACATAAAAAAAACGAAACAGAAAGTGTAAGTTTGTTACAGTGTTCAAATTCTTTTTCTACATTCACTCATTTAGGTTCATTCGTTTAACTATAAAATAGATTTTATATATATATATATATATATATATATATATATACAAATATGTATTTTTAAAAGGGGAAAGTGAATATGGGGCTGTTACACACGTAAACTTAGGTGTGAAACCCTTAAAACTACGTAGTTTTGGGTAGTAAAATTAAAAAAACTACTATTTTTCTTTTTATTCCCTTTTTCGGTTCCAATTTCAGAGCGTTCACGATTCATCTTTGAAATATTAGTATGAAATTGAGTAGTGTTTTGTGTGAAACGAGTTTCAGTTTATATTTATGGCTCTTGCCCAACTAACAATTTTTTGTAATCTTCTTATGTTCATTTTACGATTTGACTGAATTTCCACATGATTACAATTTTATGTATTATAGTGGTATTTCATGATTAAGTGCATCTAATACAAACCATTGAATCAAAATAAGTTTAGGGTTTCCACAAAATATCTATGTGACATCAGTGAATTCATTATGTTGAATTGCTCCTCTGTTAAACCAGAATATTTGTCTATTGAATTTTCAACTTAAAATTAAATTCTAATATAGTCATTCTAATATCTCAAAATTAAATTTGAGATTAAAATATGAAGATTACAATAACTGCGTAATTCCACCATATTTGTTGACTAGGTTTTCAAGATTATCATTATCCAATATTTCAGCCAATTTATAATCCAGGTAAATTTCTTACATAATCAAATTACTTTTCAGTGTTTGACTTTAATGTTAATTCTATCCATCTCGATTAGAAGTTGCCAGCCATTTGGATTTTGATTTATGAGCTTCGAGTGTTGTTTTTGAATTCATCGTCCCAGATTATAAAGATGAATGCTGTGAAATTGGAATGGAAAGAGGGAATAAAAAGAAAAAGAATATTAACTTATTTTAGTTTTGTTTAACAAAACTACGTAGTTTTAAGGGTTTTGCACCTAAGCTTAGGTGTGTAACAGCCCTATATTCACTTTCCCCTTTTTAAAATATATATTTATAAATATTTTTTAACAGTTATAAATATTTTTTAATACCGAATTCACATTTTTAATACCGAAAAAAAAGTAATGTTTTTTTTAATACCGAATTCACGTTTATAAATATTTATTGAAAACATAAAATGTAATTTAAATATTGGGTAGATAAAGATTGTACGTAGTTCGTGGCGAACCAAGCATATGTAAACGTTGGTCATTTTGGTTAAGGTCAAATCAGGTTTGCATTAGAATGTAATATACACTTAGGATATGTCATTTTGGATAAGCACAATATTGGTTATCATTTTTTAATCAAATGGTTAAAGTTTATAATTATGCTGGTAATATATGCAGAGTGCTGAATTCACCTGTCGTGTTGAAGTCAAACGCATGCGCAATAGCTAAGAGTGGTTCAGGCTGACATGTGGCGGTGGGAATTGCATGAAAGGTGTGGGGCGTGAAGACAACGATATGTGGTGTGATGGGTGCGAAAACCCCGTTGTCTTCCCGAGAGCAAGGTTTGTTTCTAAAAATGTTTAGTTGTATTAATTTGTAGCCATTCTCATGCAGGCTTATAACTGAAAATAAATTACAAACCTTGCACAGTTTCAGGCTAGAACTCGAGGTGTTTGACTCAACAGCCGAAGCTGTCGTTGTCTGCTTTGATGACACCGCCCAACGCTTGACAAAGACCACTGCTCACAGTATACTCACATCAGAGTCTGGCCTGTCACGCGTCTACAACCTTTATTCCACTGACATACAGGATAAGTTCACTTCGGTGATGGTAAGGAACGCTGATGGAAGCATTTCAACACTGCCGAATTGTTTGCACTCTCTTGTGGGCAGCACTCAGACCCTCCAGCTTGATTCGTGTACGTATTATGATCATGGCCATTTTGAATCCTTCAACTGCAAGAATGTCCTGCTAGATGGGGATGGTTGTAAGCCCTTTGGTTCTTCCACACCTCCATCGATCCCAGCTAAAGACAAGGGGGTGCTACCCATATCGACACCAGTTAAGCGCGTTGAAGCGATCGTAAGGTATATATCGGCTTACACTTTATTCGTGCCCTGTTTAATAAACCATTTTAATTAAAGATGTGCTATTTACCTTTCTACTCGATCTGAAATGCTATTTACATACCTGGTATATGTTTACTCTATTTTAAAATTAGGAGGCTACAACAGTCGGAAACTTGAGTTCGTAAATATAAAAGTGCATTGCTCTACATTAAAAAAACAGGAATAAAAAAACTTGGTAACGCATCACTTCGAATGTGTAAAGACATATAAGGGGAGAAGTTGACTTTTGAAAAAAATAAACTTGGTATCGTTATAAATGGAAAGGCAACAAAAAAACTTTCAACTATAATTGATTGATTTCCATAAACAATGTAATTGTGCATATTTATTTTTGGATAACCGTCTACATAAATGTTTAGTGCTTTTCCTTCGCAGGCCTGCTTATGCAGATTCGGATTCAGAAGAAACAATTGACAGTGACCTACATGAAAGGTATACCGTCTGCACTTAGTGTTAGTAATGAAAACCCGTACTACTTTTCGATGCATATATACGTAAACATAGTATACCATTTTTAATAGTTTTCTTTTCGTTATTTCCCTTGGAAGACATCTTTTTTCACTTCTTTTTGGCCGGCAAGTTTTGTCAAGGAAACAACTTATGGCCCATGGTTTAATAAACTTTAATCACGCCCCTTTGTAGGCGTATTGTCTTACATGTTATGCACCGGCCGTGTCAGACATCTTACCACGAACAAACAATAGCTATTATGCATGTCGTGCATCGCATGGGCTTTCTCCCTAGTGTTATTTAACAATTTAGTAATCATTTATTATTATTATTATTATTATTATATATGTAACTAAATAATATACCTTATTTTTATGTAAAAACTATTAAGTATATAAAATTGTATATAATTTAGTTAGTAAAATTTGTACTAAATAATAAATGAACTGGAATCAATAATTTAGTTATGTAGCTTATGATATTTATTATGTATTAGACTAGTGGGTATGGGGAGGCCCATCCCCATGAGGATGGGCCGCCACGTCAGAGCCACGTAGAAGGGGCTTGCAGGGGATGGACCTAGGGGGGGGAGGATAGGGTCCCACAACAATTATAAATTTAAAACTTAAGAGAGAGATAGAGAGAGGGGAGAGACAAAGATGAGAGAGAGAGAAACAATTGGCCCGTCATAAACGTCTTGGAGCAGCCGGTTTTAACATGATGGGGCGAGGGGGCGGTGTGGGGGACCGGCGCCGGGCTTCGCCGGGCCTAAGCCGGCCCCCATACCCCTTGGTCTTATTAACTTATCCGACGGTCAAGTTACACGGATTAATCAAAATGGAAGAAACGCTAAACCATCCTAGGTAGACAGTGATGTTACATGGGAATCAAGATGAACCAAGTCCTTTTGGTCGTATCCTTTTGGATGTACGTGATGTGCATGGATATATATACCAATTGGGTATCCCATGTGATGTGCTTAATAAACCATCTATATTTGTATTTCTTTTATTTTCAAAACCCACCATCTTCAAGATTTTCTTCACTTTCTATCACACTAATCACTACATTATAGTGCGATTTACGTCACCAATCAATGATTCAAACACCCAATCAACGTGTTCTTCAACTTTTTTGAAGAAACCCAGTTTAATTTCTTACAATATCTCATTTTTTCCCTGTGATTTTGAAGTGAATCACTCGATTCGTTCGATTCGATCGCTGATAAGTGTTTCTAACATTCAAATTTCGTCAATCGATGAAGAAATCTGAAGAAATCGGCTTCGATCTATGTAAGAATTTTTTGAATTGCATTTTTACTATCCGGGTTTTTGAATTGAGTCATTGCGTTTTACGATCTTAGCGGGAGTCCGAGGGCAGCGCCCCTGGGAGCAGGGTCCAAAGGGCGGCAGCCCCTGGCAGGGTCCAAGGGGCAGATCCCCTGGCTAGGAAATTTAATAAAACTGCATCAGAAAATATAATTTTCTGGAAATTGCCACTGGAAAACTGCATTAGAAATAAGGCATTTTAAGTGTTTTATGGCCATTGCGTTTTAGAAACACACATTTTTGAAGTGTTTTTAGTCATTGCGTTATAGGTAAAACACATTTTTTTATGTGTTTTCAGTCCATTGCGTTTTAGAGAGAACACTCTCTTTTGTGTTTTTAAGTCATTGTGTTTTAGAAAGAACCGTTTCTTTTGTGTTTTTAAGTCATTGCATTTTAGAAATAAGACATTTTTATGTGTTTTCTAGCCATTATGTTTTAGAAAAACACATTTTTGAAGTGTTTTTAGTCCATTGCGTTTTAGAAAAAGACATTTTTAAGTGTTTTCAGGCCATTGCGTTTTAGAAATAAAACATTTTTTTTTTGTTTTTTGTGCATTGAGTTTTAGATAAAAACACATTTTTATATGTTTTTAGGCCATTGCGTTTTAGAAAAAAATACATTTTAATTACTTCTGGCCATTGCGTTTTAGAAATAAGAAACTTCTTTTGTGTTTTTGGTCCATTGCGTTTTAGGTAAAAACACATTTTATGTGTTTTCAGTCCATTACGTTTTAGAAAGTACATTTTTTGTGTTTTTAGACTATTGCGTTTTAGAAATAAGACATTTATTTGTGTTTTATGGCCATTGTGTTTTAAAAATAAGACATTTCTTTCTGTTTTTGGTGCATTGCGTTTTAGAAAAAAAAAACATTTTTTACGTTTTTTTTTTCCATTACGCAACTAGGTTTTTGAAAAAAAAAATCGAAAATATAGCAATAGTATACTCGTTTTAAAGATAAAAAACGCTCGTTTTTTTGGTGTAATTTTAAAAAAAATAATGCCGTATGAAAAAAGTTATTAACGTTTAAAAAATGGGGGGTACTGAAGGAGAGAGAAACTATTGTTTTGGATTGACTACAATACCCTTACACAAAACCACGCGCCTCTTTTCTTCCATTCAATTTCCATCATTTAATGTTAGCCTTTGATTAAATTAATTGATGGTCAAGATTATTTACTAGCCAAATAAACTTCCTATTATATCCTAACCCTTAAAAATAAATTTAATAGTTTTTCCTTGTATAATATTTCCATTGGAATTTTTAAATATTACTACTTATATATATATATATATATATAGGGTTAGGATATAATATGAAGTTTTTTTAGCTATGAAGCCTAGAAAGTAATCTTGACCATCAATTGATTTAATCAAGGCCTAAGATTAAATGGGTGAAATTGAAGAGAAGAAAGAGGCGCGTGAGTTTGTGTAAGGGCATTGTATTCAATCCAGATCAATAGTTTCTCTCTCCTCCAACCCCCCCCCCCCCCGTTTTTTAAACGTTAATAAGTTTTTCATACGACATTATTTTTTTATAAAAATTGCACCAAAACATGAGCGTTTCTTTATCTTTAAAACGAGTATACTATAGCTGTATTTTCAAAAACTCTTTTCGAAAACTCAGTTGCGTAAAACGCAATGGAAGAAAACCCAGTAACATAAAACGCAATGGAAAAAAAAGTAAAAAATAACTTTTTTCTAAAACGCAATGCACCAAAAACACAAAAATAGGTCTTATTTGTAAAACGCAAAGGCCAGAAAACACAAAAAATGTCTTATTTCTAAAACGCAATGGCCTAAAAACACAAAAGAAAGTATACTTTCTAAAACACAATGGACTGAAAACACATAAAAATGTGTTTTACCTAAAATGCAATGCACAAAAAACACAAAGAAATGTCTTATTTCTAAAACGCAATTGCCAGAAAACACTTGAAAATGTCTTTTTTTTTTTTTCTAAAACACAATGGACTGAAAACACATAAAAATGTGTTTTACCTAAAACGCAATGCACAAAAAACACAAAGAAATGTCTTATTTATAAAACGCAATGGCAGAAAACACTTAAAAATGTCTTACTACTAAAACACAATGGCCTAAAAAACAAAAGAAAATGTTCTCTCTAAAACGCAATGGACTGAAAACACCTAAAAATGTGTTTTACCTAAAACGCAATTACTAAAAACACTTCAAAATGTGTTTTTCTAAAACGCAATGGCCAGAAAACACATAAAAATGTCTTAATTCTTAAACGCAATGGCCTAAAAACACCAAAGAAAGTGTTCTCTCTAAAATGCATTGAACCAGAGTATGTTTTGTCTTTGAATCATTTGAACCAGGAAGTAGGAGATCAAAAACTGTCTACGAATGCAGTTTTCCAGAGGCAATTTATAGAAAATCAAATTTTCTGATGCAGTTTTATCAAAGCAATTTAATCGAAAAGAAAACCCAGCCAAATTGTGAGCTCGACCCCAGCCAGGGGCTCTGCCCCTTGGACCCCGCCAGGGGCTGCCGCCCCTTGGACCCTGTTCCCAGGGGTGCTGCCCCCGGACCCCCGCCAAGATAGTAAAACGCACTGACTAAATTCAAAAACTCAGATCGTAAAAATGCAATTCAAAAATTTCTTACATAGATCGAAGCCGATTTCTTCAGATTTCTTAACCGATTGACGAAATTGAATGTTACAAACACTTATCAGTGATTGAATCACACGAATCGAGTGATTCACTTCAAAATCACAGGGAAAAAAATGAGATATTGTATGAAATTAAACTGGGTTTCTTCACAAAAAAGTTGAAGAACACGTTGATTGGGTGTTTGAACATTGATTGGTGACAAAAATCGCACTATAATTTAGTGATTATTGAGATAGAAAGTGAAGAAAATGTTGAAGATGGTGGGTTTTGAAAATTGTGGGTTTTGAAGTTACTAAGGGAGAAGAAGGAAGAAGATTGGGTACGACTGACTAAAATACTCTTCCTCTTTATTTTAAATTTTGCCACATGTCAGATCCTATTGCTTTCTATCCTTCCTAGCCAAAATAAACTTCATATTTGATCATCTCCCTATATATATATATGGGATGAATCACAAGAAAACTAGTTTAAATGAGAAAACAAAAAAACTAACTAAAAAAGCCTAAAAAACATGCCAAAATTTTTTTATTACAATTTTCTATAAAAAATCGCTTTTTTATATATGAAAAAAAAATTGTACTGCACATGTGCACTAATACGGAAAGCTTAAACCACTTAACCCACCCCCACCCCCTCCCAAAAACCTAAATTAACCCTCCCACCAAAAGCCTAAACCCCCTGATGCGTGTCGAGTGCGATATGTTTTTATGTATATTTTAAGCCCTTTTTACACTTTAGTCAAGTTTTAAATTTATAAAACACGATATTTTACTAACACTAAACACACATATGGGCAAGTGCACCCATCGTGAGCGTAATATAGTGTTGGTAAGATACCGAGGTCGTCCAAGGACACAAGAGATTTTAGTACCGGTTTATCCTCAACGTCTAATCAAATCAAAAATTTAGAAAAAGGTTTTAAACAAGAAAATAAAAACTAAAAATGCTGAAAATAAAAATAAAATAAAAACAAATAGAAAAGATGAATCACTTGGATCCGACTCGCCTTTAGCGTAACCTTTGATGATTTCTGCACTTTTGCACTTTTTAAGAGATTATCTTAGTTATAGTAGTAGGCCCCTCTTTTGAAGGTGACGTTACCCTCAACCCAGTAGTTTGAGTCAGCAATGATACAATCCTAAAGGGTCGGAATATTGGAAGATAATTAATTAAGTTATTAATGCGTAATGTGGTAGGTCCCTCTTTTGAAGGTGACGTTACCCTCGGCTATGTGGTTTGAGTCAGCAGGGATACAATCCCAAGTAGCCGGGTTAATGTATTAATAGTAGTTTACATATGAGGGGATCAAGCCATTCGCACCCCCTCCATCTAATACTAGTGGATCTTAAAGGAGGTCCTAGTAAGCTTGGCCCAGGTCCTTGCAGGATCTATACACTGAACAAGGCAAGAACCTTACCAAACCATTCCCTTAACCCCCGACCAGGTAACCAACATATCTCTATATAGACCGTAGAGATATGAATGGTGTAAATCTTTTATTTTATATAGACAGTAAAATAACGCCAAGACACCATGGACAAATGATAAGGAAGTTTCACCTTCAACATAAGAAACTAGTTATTAAAGTCATTAATACAAAACCAAATAAAAAGTGCAAAAAGATTAAAAAAAAGTATTACACTAAATGCTTGTCTTCACCAAGTTATGTAAGAGACTTAGGAAAACATGGCCTTTGATTGTTAAGAACTCTTACTATCAATCTTGGATCCCGAGGCTACTACTCACACTCTATGATGGATGATGGTAGTGGATATGGGTTGTGATGGTGGTGGAGTGTGGGTGAAGTGTGAGAGAGGTGGTTTGCCAAGGGATGCCTTTGAAGTGAACCAAGCACCTCTATTTAGCCTGCACAGAAGCCCGGACACGGCCCCGTGCTCATTGAACACGACCCCGTGTTCATCAACTTTCTCTCTATTCATTAATTGCATTTTGTCTGCATTAGCTCCACACGCCCCCGTGTCCGCTGGGCACGACCCCTTATGCAGGAGCGTATCTGTACTATCAAGATTTGCTTGGATTCTGCAAATCTTGGCGTTGACCACGGCCGTGTTGAGCTGGGCACGCCCCCGTGTTGGGAATAGAAGCTTCTATAGCTTTGTCTTTTCTGCAGACACCTGAACACGCCCCTGTGTCCGCTGGGCACGGGGCCATGTGCAGCCTTCTGTTTACTTGTTTTTGCTTGGGAAGATGCTGTTGAGGTGTCGGGCATGCCACGTTTATTCCTTTTCTTGTAATTATGTTAGATTTTGCTGCATTTTTGCTTCTTTTGTTTATTTACGCTCATTTAATCATGAAAATACAAAATGAAGACAAAAGCACACTTTTTCCAACATTAGTACTAAAAAAGGGTTAGTTTTATGCCACATTTGATTTAATTTATATGTTGCATTTTACACACATCAAATACCCCCACACTTGAATCTTTGCTTGTCCTCAAGCAAAACTCTTTATAATGTGGCTTATACTCCCAAATGGAATGGTTAGAAGAGAAGTTTTGGGCTTGTCTTGAGTGTCGGGAATCCAAGATCTTTATTAGGCTTTATTTTTATGTTATTTACAATCCTATTCGTTATGATTTATTTAGAACATTTCATAAGAGAAATTACTTATTTGGGCATAACATGCCTTTTTAAAATTCCATTTATATACAAGTTCACATACCTCACGGGAGATCACTCAACACTCGGCCGAAAATGTATTTTTGTGAAACACTCGAGACCGGCATGGAACTTACTTCTACCATATGCTTGCCAAGCAATCAATCCTCCTCTTTTTTAACTATACACATTTGCAAATATCAAGAGGACTTGGGGAAGGGTTAGGCTTGGGTTAAAGGTATGTGGTTTTGGGGTTAGTGGTTAGTAAAAGGGCTAAAAGCGTAAAAAGCAACGGTCGTCGTAAAACTTTTTGTTTTTTGTGACTTTTATTCAAATAAAGCATTTTCAAACAAAGTTTCTTTTGATGAACTTGTTTGTTTATTGCTATACTTCAGTTTTTTTCTTTTTATAAGGAATGTCACATGAAGACCGGGGTTTTCACTAAAATAAAGGATTAAAAATAAAAAAAGATTTTGGTGGGTAAAGGGTGTTTATTTTGTGGGTTTAGAAACGAAAAGGTTCAGTCTCAAAGGGGTTAACTAGGGGGATTTTGGGTAGGTGGTAAAAAAAATAAAAGAATGGTGTTGAAAAGAAAAAGGGTTAGTCCTAATGCCTTTATCATTTACTTACTTGGGTTTAAGTTTGTTAGGACTGGGAATGTATCGTCATGGCAAGTTCTAGAGTCGTAAGAAACCAAGCGGCTATTCACACAAGAAACGAAGAATGAGCATTTAGTCTAAAGATGTGTATTTGTATGCTCAATAAAGGCTCAAAACTCACTTTTTATGGGAATGAGTTTTTAATGTGATCAAGTATATATAATCAAATTTTAATTAGATTTGTCATGCCGTTTCATAATTTTCTTATGTTGGTTCTTTTTTATCATGACGCTGTCGGTTGTAAATTTGTAAAAATATAACCTTTTTAGAACTTGAAATTCCCAAATTAAACCAAAACAAGTAAAAAAATGAAAAGTTTTTGAAAAAAATTGGGGTGGATTAGCGATTCCAATAGAGTTTTGTGTAAGGCTTGTTATCAAGACTTGCAAAATTCAAGGTTTTAGCATCCCCCCCCCCCACACACACACTTAAATTACACATTGTCCTCAATGTGTCCCAAAAATAAGTTTTTAGGTTAATTGAATGTGTAAAAAGGTGTTAAAAAGCAAAATTTTATGTTACTGGGCATCTGGACACGAGCCTGTGGTGACCGAGCACGGCCCCGTGTTCAGATTGCCAGTATCATGGTTTACAGAAAGCTGGGCACGGGGGCGTGTTCAGTGAACACGGCCCCGTGTCCAGTTACCTGCACTGGGCATTTTCTGCAGATCATTGGGCACGGGGCCGTGTTGGCTGAGCACGGCCCTGTGCTGAACTTGCTGTAATGAAGAAAAATTGTCGGGAGGCTCTGTTTCTGTGCATGGGGTGTAGGTTCAAGTATCCCTTAGTATCCTCCATCATTCTGAGTGTGTTTTATTCCTGAAAATTAAAACTAAACTAGAAAGCATAAAAGTTAATCTAAACTAAAACTAAGGATAGTTTCGCGGAATGCCTCCATGGTGCGCCACGTTTATAAGGGTCCTTGGCTAGACCCACAGTTAGTCATATGTTACCCAAGTGGGATGTTTTTCATCCCGTGTTGCACCGTCGGAGAGCATCATCCAAACTTGAGTCTATGACTTTCATGTAATTGACCGGGTCGTCGTCTTCTACTCTCTTCCCAACCCCAAACTTCATTTCCTTATCCCCAACCCTCAATGTTAGTGTCCCACCATTCACGTCTACCATTGCGTGGGCCATAGCTAGGAATGGCATTCCTAAGATTATTGGTACTTTGGTATCTTCCTCCATATCTAGTATGACAAAGTCGGCCGGGAAGACAGAGTCTCCGACTTTTACCAATAGATTTTTGGCGACACCATGTGGATACTTGATAGACCTATCGGCGAGTTGTATACTCATTTTTGTGGGACTTGTTTTCCCTAGTCCGAGTCGGTCAAACATTGATGCAGGCATGAGGTTGATACTAGCCCCGAGATCGGCTAGTGCATTGCGTATGGGCGATCCCCCAATTGAACAAGGTATGGTGAAGCTTCCAGGATCGATCTTCTTTTGTGGGAGTTTGTTGAGTAGCAAGGCGGGGCATTCTTCACTTAAATTAACTAATTGCAACGATTCAATTTTCCTTTTGTGAGTGAGAAAGTCCCTCATAAATTTTGAATATTTAGGCATTTGGTTTAGGACTTCTACAAATGGAATATTAACATGCAATTGTTTTAGAAAATTTACGAATTTTTTGAATTGCTCATCGCTCTTCTGGCGAAGTAACCGACCGGGGGTACGGTACCAGGGGATTCTTGGTAGGCTCTTGATTTAGTGGAGGGGCCGTCTCTTTTTGGGGTGTTGGTGAAGTTGTGGTTTGGTTAGACGAGCTCTTTTCGGTTGGAGGGAGTGGAGCCTCCTCGGGACCTACGGTACGGTTTCTCAACGTGATAAGATGTACTTACGCCTTTAGGTTGGTTTCGGTATTGCTGGGTAACGCGCCTTGTGGTCTCTGGGAGAAATTTTGAGCTAGTTGATTTAGTTGTTTTTCAATGTTTTGAATACTAGCTTGTTGATTCCTAAAGTTCGATTCCAGTTGTTGAAATCGATCCGAGTTTTTCTTTTCGGTGTCGGAGAGGAGGCGAGAGACGGTATCCTCAAGCCTCTCTCGTCCCCCTTGTTGTTGTTGAGAGAATTTTTGTGACTCGTTTCTTGATTGTTGAAAGTTTGTTCGTTGGTTTAGATTTTGTTGGTTACTACTATTGCCGGGTTCTCTCCAACCAAGGTTAGGGTGATTACGCCATCCTTGGTTGTAGGTACCCGTTGGTGGACCTGACGGCCTAGGTCTATTATCAATGTAGTTTACCGTTTTCGTTTGATCATCCATTTCATTCATACAACTCCAATTTTCATGTGGTCCACCACACCCTTCACAAGCCATAACCGAGGCCGATTTTGTCATTTCTAACTTTTTGATTTTTGAAGAGTGGGCCTCGATTTGGGCTTGCAAAGAGGTGCTTTCGTCAACCTTATGGGCGCCCAGGGCAATAGATTTTGTTCCTCGGGGAGTGTGCCACTGAAAATTGGTTTGAGCAATTTCCTCAATTTGATTGTAAATTTCATTTGGGCGACGATTACCTAGAAGTCCCCCGGAGCTAGAGTCAAGTGTTTGTCTTGTGTGTGGCAACAACCCATTATAGAAAGTGGATACCCGTTACCATACCGCAAGACCATGATGAGGACACTTTCTTAGTAGCTCCTTGAACCTTTCCCAAGTTTCATATAAGGATTCCCCGTCCTCTTGTGAGTATGTATTAATTTCAGTCATTAATTTAGCCGTTTTAGCAGGAGGGAAATAATTATAGAAAAAATTTTGGGCTAGTTCATCCCAGGTGTTTACCGAACTAACTGAGAGGGCGTTAAGCCAAGCCCTCGCTCAGTCTTTTAGTGAAAATGGAAACATTCGGAGGCGGATGGCGTCATTTGATGTAAGGACCTACAAATATGTCCCACAACACTCCGTAAGTGAAAACCCGGACCCCTAAAACCCTAATCCTTGTGAAAAATGAAGAAATTCAAATTTGTCGATCTGTCGCGGGCCGCCTAAGGCTTAAGGAAAGCTTACGCGGGGCGCGATAGCTTTAAAATGCTCCGGATAAGCTTTAGGCCACGTGTCAGACACGTGTCAGACCTACACGTGACACGGTAGCCCTAGCCGTAGCTAGGGTGGCCCTCGCGGGCTGCGTAGGTTATTCTTCGAGTTTACGCGGGCTGCGTAAAACTCAAAAATTTGCTATAAAAGGGACATTGCATGGCCTTGTTTCCGTGTTCGAAAAATCCTTTCAAAACATCAATATTCTGCTTAGATACGAGTGTTTAAGTATCAAACCGCTGCTTCGATTACATGGTAATAACTCGATCACTGCTACGATACAATGTCCGATCGATTGAAACCGATCCGATGGATGTTTAAGTGCTGCCCGAATTCGGGCTATACTTTGTAATTCGTCGTGAGGGTTTTGATTTCGTGAGATTATCGTAAATGTTGTATTAAGTTACTAACCTAGTTTCGTGTGCATTGTTATTTAACTAGGTTACCAAGCTAAATCAGTAGGCAAAACTCTGTCCAGTTAAATTCGCAATGTGAGTCATTCTCTTTTTATCAAATTGTTTTGCAAAACCCTAAATGTTTTCCAGTTATACGTTGTAGTGTTTAAGTCTTTGCTAATCTTTAATTACCGGCAGTATGTGGGGGTTTTGTGCACATTACTACTAACGATTTATCACTTTAGGTGGGCTAGCCTAATTAGTGACATGTCCACAGTCATAGATTCGGTCGAGTGATAGCTGAACCAGCTAATTATAAGATAGGGGCAAATATAAAAACCCTTAATGCTGTAATTTGTAACAATGTGTCATTTTGTATCAAATGAATGACTCGCCAGTATTTCCCCGCTGATAAAATCTTTTTAAACATGTTTCAGGTGATTTACTGTGAAGCAGGAAAAGTGCCGCGTAGCACTACAGCTTGAAGGGAGTGGCTAAGTAAATAAATAAACATGTTTTTGTAACCAAGGGATTTCCCAGTGAAATTCCTTTATTGTAAATTACGAGGTTTGTCCCGAAATTTGGAAATAAAATAAATGGGTATTTTCAGTTAAACGATCCTGTTAAAATTTCCGCTGCCTAATTTAATACAAATACCACGGGTTTCTGTCCCGCGGCATCTGAACTGGGAAACTGGGTCGGGGGCCGTGACATTTGATGCTCCATTGATCCGAAAAGTATCACATATTTCCAAAAAGTTGGTAATATGTAAATGGGGATCTTCGTCCGCAAGTCCGTGGAAAGTTGTGGAGTTTTGGAGCATTTGGATCAAATGAGGCCGAAGTTCGAAGTTGTTGGCATCGACATTCGGCCCATTGATAGTGACGCCAAGATTACCTACAGTGGGTCGTAGGTAATCCATGAGGGTACGTTGATCTGCCATTGGAAGTGGGTCCCCCGAAACTTTCTCTTGGTTTTTAGCTTTAAGTCTTTTTCTTAGAAAGCGTTCGGATTCGTCTAGAGGTTCTTTTATGTCTTTATTGGAACTGGAGCTCATACACTGCGTAGAAAGTTCAGGTGCGGCACCCGGGTTCTAAGCCCTATGATAAAAACAAAAAAGAATGTCGGTCAGAAGTTTCACCACGGCCCCGTGCTCAGATGAACATGGCCCGTGGTCGGAGTTACAGTTATTGTTTTTCGGATCCCTGTTACTGGAGGGTTCAACACGGCCCCGTGCTCAACTCTCTATAACTCGGAAAATAAAAACTGCCAGTAACGAGGCGGGGCACAGCACGTGTCCGACTAGGCACGGCCCCGTGCTGAGCTCTACAGAAACTGAAAATTTTAGAAAAATCCTTAAAAAAACAAAAAAATAAGAAAAAAAATTAGGCCGTTGATTCTTAACTTTCTTAATATCCTTGTGTCCCCGGCACAAAAACTTGATGCGTGTCGAGTGCGATATATTTTTATGTATATTTTAAGCCCTTTTTACACTTTAGTCAAGTTTTAAATTTATAAAACATGATATTTTACTAACACTAAACACACATATGGGCAAGTGCACCCATCGTGAGCGTAGTATAGTGTTGGTAAGATATCGAGGTCGTCCAAGGAAACAAGAGCTTTTAGTACCGGTTTATCCTCAACGTCTAATCAAATCAAAAATTTAGAAAAAGGTTTTAAACATGAAAATAAAAACTAAAAATGCTGAAAATAAAAATAAAATAAAAACAGATAGACAAGATGAATCACTTGGATCCGATTCGCCTTTAGTGTAACCTTTGATGATTTCCGCACTTTTGCACTTTTTAAGAGATTATCTTAGTTATAGTAGTAGGCCCCTCTTTTGAAGGTGACGTTACCCTCAACCTAGTAGTTTGAGTCAGCAAGGATACAATCCTAAAGGGTCGGAATATTGGAAGATAATTAATTAAGTTATTAATGCGTAATGTGGTAGGCCTTCTTTTAAAGGTGACGTTACACTCGGCTAAGTGGTTTGAGTCAGTAGGGATACAAACCCAAGTAGCTGGGTTAATGTATTAATAGTAGTTTACATATGAGGGGATCAAGCCATTCGCACCCCCGCCATCCAATACCAGTGGGTATTGAAGGAGGTCCTAGTAAGCTTGACCCAGGTCCTTGCAGGATCTATACACTGAACAAGGCAAGAACCTTACCAAACCATTCCCTTAACCCCCGACCAGGTAGCCAACATATCTCTATATAAACCGTAGAGATATGAATGGTGTAAATATTTTATTTTATATAGACAGTAAAATAACGCCAAGACACCATGAACAAATGATAAGGAAGTTTCACCTTCAACATAAGAAACTAGTTATTAAAGTCATTAATACAAAACCAAATAAAAAGTGCAAAAAGATTAAAAACAAAAGTATTACATTAAATGCTTGTCTTCACCAAGTGATGTAAGAGACTTAGGCAAACATGGCCTTTAATTGTCAAGAACTCTTATTATCAATCTTGGATCCCGAGACTACTACACACACTCTATGATGGGTGATGGATGATGGTGGTGGATGTGGGTTGTGATGCTGGTGGAGTGTGGGTGAAGTGTGAGAGAGGTGGTTTGCCAAGGGATGCCTTTGAAGTGAAACAAACACCTCTATTTATAGCCTGCACAGAAGCCCGGACACGGCCTCGTGTTCATTGAACACGACCCCGTGTTCATCAACTTTCTCTCTCTTCATTAATTGCATTTTGTCTGCATTAGCTCCACACGCCCCCGCGTCCACTGGGCACGGCCCCGTGTGCAGAAGCGTATCTGTACTATCAAGATTTGCTTGGATTTTTCGAATCTTAGCGTTGACCACGTCCGTGTTGAGCTGGGCACGCCCCCGTGTCAGGAATAGAAGCTTTTATAGCTTTGTCTTTTCTGCAGACACCTGAACACGCCCCCGTGTCCGCTGGGCACGAGGCCGTGTGCAGCCTTCTGTTTACTTGTTTTGTCTTGTCTTGGGAAGATGCTGTTGAGGGGTCGGGCATGCCATGTTTATTCCTTTTCTTGTAGTTATGTTAGATTTTGCTGCATTTTTGCTTCTTTTGTTCATTTACGTTCATTTAATCCTGAAAATATAAAAGGAAGACAAAATCACACTTTTTCCAACATTAGTACTAAAAAGGGTTAGTTTTATGCCTCATTTGATGTAATTTATATGTTGCATTTTACACACAACACCCCCATCCCCCTTCCCGAAAACCTAAAACTAAACCCTAAACATAATCCCGAAAAAAACCTAAACCCCCCCACCCCCACCCCCACCCCCACCCCCAACAACCTAACCCTCCTCCCCCCACACCCGAAAACCTAATCATAATCCTAAACCTCCAAAAAACCTAACCCTAAAAGCTAAACTAAACTCAAAAGCTAATTTTAAGTATGTAATGCATATGTGTAGTACACGTATAATGCACATCTGCAGTACAAGTTTTTTTTTTTTTGAAATTTTTTTATGTAAAAAAAATATTTAGGTATGTTTTTTAGGCTTTTTAGTTTGTTTTCTAGTTTTCTCATTTATATGTAGTTTTCTCATTATCCTCTCCCTATATCAAGGTCGTGGTCATCAGACATAAGCTCGGGATCGGTCTCTGAGTCGGAAGTAAAGATCTCAGGAGCTGGTGCAATCTCGTCGTCGGAAACAATAGCCATGGGATCATGCTCCTCCGATAGACCACTACTCTCAGATGAAGACATGTGTACCTGTAACAGATGAAGACCACTGCTCTCGGAATTAAAGATCTCAGGAGCTGGTGCAATCTCCAATTGTTTTCGTGAGGAGATCCTAAGGATTGTAGTCTAGACTCGAGAAGGAATCTTGGTTCACTACAATCGCAGCTCTGATACCAATCTGTCACACCCCTTTCTAAGGCGGAAACAAGAGGTGTTATCCTGAAAGGTCCTCATTAAATATGAATGATAAACATACTACATGATCATAAAATAACTCCACAATGCCATTGATAATAAATATCCAAAACAAAAGTTAAGTTTAAGTTTACATCCCAAATAAGATAATTGTTTGAAAAGTTTACAACTTCGTTCCCAAGACAAATATCAAGGTTTTGATCATTATATCACCACAGGAGGTGGGATATAACAACCAAATCCTACAAAAGTGGCACTGGAGCCTTGACACAAAATAACTAATACATAAACAACATCCTTGAGCAAAGAGGGATCACGCTTACATCCACTTAGTTACCTGAAATACTTCTAAGTTTTGGAAAATCGTCAACGTAAGTTGGTGTGAATTCTTGCAGTTTTATGTAAAACATTTAAGTATTTGTTGTAGGAAACATGGTATGTAATTGTACTTGAAAAAGTATTTCTATAAATGTAAGGAAATCGAGATCACTAATGGTTCGTGAGGCCACTAACATATGTAACGACGTAGGAAGCATCCAAACCATAGGCATTTTACTTGTCGATTCACGACTAGAGACACAAAAGCACTCTTGGTAAAAATGTGGCCAAGAGTGTGGCTGCCTGAAACCTATTAGAACTACCTTTTGTTCCGCGGTCTAGGACTTAAGTTGATTAATGGTGCTTATGACACCCTATTCGTGACATGATCTGTAGTATCATTCCTTAGTTTGTTTCTACATACCATAGTACATGTATTTTCCTCAAGTTTAGAAAACACGAAAATGTTTAAAAGCGGGGACATGAACTCATAGATTTGCGTAACTCATGTCGTAAACTTCACCGGCTGCGTTTGTAACTAAGCATCGTGACCTATAAGTATTCTATGTACGTTAGTCACTAGACTTGCATCACACAAGTACAAGTCACCATCTTAAGTTTGTGTATTTGTTCTTTATATGTTCAACTCTTGTGAGGGTCGTGTCCTTGTTTGTCGAGTCTTTGGACTTTGAACTTGTATTGTTTATTTGTAAATATATATTTTACTTTTCAAAAATATATATTTATTTTTGTAGAATTTGTCAAAGTAATAAGTGTTAAAAATAAACTTTATTTTTAACTTGTCCATGTATGTTACTTATATTATTTTCCAAAAATGAATATAAGTATTTTGTTAGATCATATTCTCAATATTAATTTTGTGCAAGTATACTTAGGAAAATATACTTGTATTTCTATGTAAATACTTGTGTATTTTACATTATTTGCCAAAAATCAATACTTTGATTTTTTTTACTTTCCGGAATTATATTTCTTAAAAATAATGTATTTTTAAGTCTTGTGTGGAATATATATTTTTTGTCATGTTTGAAAATATATGTATTTATTTTTGTTATTCACCCGATTTTTGTATAATTTCCATTACTTGGTAATAGTTATATATTTGTCCAAATATATATAGTTACGTCCAAAAGTTGTCCAAAGTCCATATGTTTGTGGAATATATTTATACAAATATATTTCCGTGTATTTGTCCATATTCTCTTCTTGAGATGAATTTTGTATACTTGTATACTTAAGTATTCTTATGTATTTGTATGTGTATTTTGGTATTCATACTCCTTGGGAGTATTTAGTGTAGTTTTCAAGTTCCTAATACACTACTACATATAATACACATAGTATACACTTAGCACAAAATTTGGCGATCACTAAATATATATATATATATTCCCTAAAAGTATACATACTTAATATTAATTTTAACTAGAAGAAATCATCATTTCTTAACTTGAATTTTCATACAAAACTTAGGAAACATTGGTAAATATTTTTAGGTGGATTTTTGGGGAATAAGTTTCACCAAAACTTATATTTTTCTAAGTGTCAAAATTTTATAAAAAAATTGACATAGTTTCCCCTAAAAATGAAGGTTTCCCATGTTTTCAAAACATGTTTTATTTTCTTTTCATCACCAAAAACAATTTTCAACAATTTTCACAAGTAACATACACTAATTACTTCATGTAAAACATTATGGTGAACTTGATTTTTGCTAAAAATGTGTAGTCTTTTAGATCTACACTTTACATACCATGAGCTTTCAAAATCAAGTGTTTTTGTAAATTTTACACAAACTTTTTATGAAACTTTAATTTACTAGTCAAACCATCCATGAGTTTTATGGTTTCAAAGTCTTGAAAATCAATGTCTAACATCATTCCTATGTTCATTAAAAAGATCTTTATGTCTAAAACAATGTTTCATCATGGATCTTTCAAGATCCATACTTAACATCTTTAAATGTTTCATAAACAAGCTTCATGATGAACCTTTAACAAACTTTTCATGGATTTTAGTTTCAAAAGTTAGTTTTATATACACTTTGTTACTTCAAGAGCACAAGGTCATGCTTCAAATTAAAATCATCTTTCAAGTTCACATAAGTGTTTCACAAGTTCATCTTCACTACTAGAAAATACACATTTTTTACGCACATTATGCGTCATAAAACGGTAATTATGACACGCAAAAACGTGTCGTTGATTGAGGAGTCATAAAATTAACATGACATGCATTTGTGTGTCATGTTTTTATGACACACATTTAATGACACGCATTTAATGACACATATTAATGACACTCATTTTATGACACACATTCATGACACTCATTTTATTATGACACTTTTTAATGACACACCTTTGTGACACATATGTATGACATTCATTTATGCGTGTCATGCTTTTAATTGTTAAATTTTTTTTATAGAATTACTAATTTTCCTTCGATACATGTATAATAACAAAAACAATAAATCTTTTTCACAAAACAAATACACACATATATATACCAAAACAATCAATTACATAATCATTGATCAAGTATAATACAAATATTTTAACGTTAACAAAAAAAGAATTGTTTGTCAATACATCGTCAACACCTAAAATACGATTTGTCATTTAAAAATAGAGGTAACCGCATAAGTCGACCAATCTTAACGAATGACATCCGTATCCGCAGTCGAGTATTCCTCTACTCCTTTCCCAACCTGAGACAACAATTAAACAAAATAAATCTTAAAAATCAGAATTTAATCCTAATATATGAATTTAAGAATTTGTTTGGATATATAAGTACATATTTCTTTAATATACAGACTAAAATATGCCTAAACTTACATTATCATTGTCAAGTATTTCAACTCCTTGGTAAGCTATCTCCTTCATGAACTTCATCACATAGTAGCCGCATTCAGTACCTCTGGCCGATGTGGACACTACACAATTAAAAATATCAAGAAATGTGAAACCATTTAAGTTTAAACTAAAAGGTTTCTTTACAATATCATTACAACCACAATTTAAATAAGGGATTAATGCTTACCCTAACGTTAATCCAGATGAGTTTAACCCTTATGTTGGCACCACTTCGTGAAGCATACACGGCCATTGCCCTATAAAAATCAAAATTATATCAAAGTATATTCCAACTCTTTTATCATCCATTATGATAATCCAGATGAGTTTAACCCTTATGTTGGCACCCAGTGGTTTCTTCAAAATCCAAAATTCAATCAAAATAAATTAAGATAATAGGTCTTTACGAATACTTATTTAAAAGGAAAATCAAACCCGGGATTATAGGGCAATAGAATGATGTCATTGCCCTTTCTTTTATACAATCGATCTGCAACCGCTCTACTTGCATCCTCGATGTGTTTGGGCTTGGGTTTGTGTTTGTGTTCAGCCCATAAATATTTAGTCTTGAACTACACAAATACATCATAATAATCCTCAAGCTAAAGTAGACTCTACTAACGCATCAATTCAACTACTGAATAAGTTTACCTTTTCTTTTAAGACCATTCAAAACTATCTGTGTAGACTTTGCGATCATCGAAGTCGTAATCCCGAACTCCTTCGAGCTAAATTTCTTCCATTACGATGCCAATTTTCTGCCTTCGTAAAACAAAATATCAAATTCATCAGTACATGAATTAAATATTCAAAACACAATTAGCAAAACTAGTAAATTTATTATTTTTTAAAATTTTTTCTATTTTTATTTTTTTATCATTCTTTATTAATTTTTAAATTTTTTTATTTTTTTTATTTTTATATTTTTTTTTAATTTTTTAATTATTTTTTCATCTCATCTTTACCCAAACCTATCCTAAACCCATCCTAACCCAAACCCATCTTAACCTATTACCCATCCGACCTTTTCTTTAATACATCTATCCTGACCTATACTCATCCTAACTCAATCCCATCTTGACCCATTACCCAAACCCACCCAACTTGCCCACTTTGCCACCACTAATAGTTTTTAAATTGGCCAGTTCCATGTTTTTCCTACAAATGTTGAACTAGGTTCCTCTTGGTTACTAGGATGAGAATATGAGATATATATAGTTGAGTCTCTATTTCAATAAACATGTATTCTATTGGGAAACTATCAATAATGTCTCTATAGGTCTTAGAAATTAAAAAAAAAATTGTCGAGATGTTTAAGCCAAAAATCTGAACCCCAAGCCCAACCAGCACGCTGACCCGCAACAAAACCTTTAAACCCATGCCAAAACCGCAAATGGATCTGGAACAATCTGAAAACCAACCCGCAACAAGCTGAATACCCAACCCAACCCACACCTAGACCTAGACCCGAAACCATAACAACACTTGTCTTTTACTAAAAAAATGCAAACATCATGGAATCAAAACCTCAAATGGACAAAAGACCCACCCAATCGACTAGAATGTATGTGTATTAAACTAAAAAATGACAGAAATCTACTGAAATTACAAAGAACTTAGGAATATACATATCGATTTTGGATGTTAGTGGGTTGTTGGTGATGACGGCTGCTGGTGTTGGTTTTGGAGCAGTGGATGAAGATGGAGGTTGAAGGTGGGGGTGCGTCTTGTGCCCGGTTGGTGGGTGTGGTGGTGATTTTGGAGATGGACTCGCCTGAAACAGCGACGGAGGTGGTGACGCGACGGGAATGGGGTGAGTGGTGGCGGTGGCAGCCGCGGAGGTGGTTGCGGTGGTGACGGCGGCAAGGGGGTTGCGATGGTGACAGCGAAAAAATGTGGAAGTGGTGGTGACGGCTGTCACACCCTGTCTTTTGCGGAAGCGTAAGATGTGTGACTAGCTTGTTATCATTGCATTCAATCATAATAAACAACTACGTGATCAAAACGATGTTCATCCATTCATGAAAATTTGAGTATTACAAACACTTGTTATTTAAGTTTTCAAAACACGACCTTTGACAAGGTTACAATTCAATAAAAGTGGATGACATCTAAACTTGTAGTCTACTTCTAGTTACGACACTTGCGCCCAAGATCCATCCTGTCACCTGAAATACATGTAATTTTGGAAAACATCAACATAAAGTTGAGCGAGTTCATGCGTTTTTGTATTTCACGTTTGTATACTTTGTATGAAAACATAGTGTGTGTCATGTATAATTCATGTTTTTCTTGAGTACCCCACGTACTCAAGTATAATTCCTGTTTTCTTGAGTACCCCACGTACTCAAGTATCATTTAGTTTGCTTGAGTACCCCACGTATAAAATGATTGTTTATACAAGGACATTAAGGCACGTGAGGACATAGGGAGCATTAGTATATTCTCCTTCAAGGCATGTGAGGACATAGGGAGCATTAGTGTTTTCTCCCTCAAGGCATGTGAGAACATAGGGAGCATTAGTATTTTCTCCTTTAACTGTGTCGATTACCCTCGACTGTGTCGATTAACCTCGACTGTGTCAATTTCCCTCGACTGGGACACCGAAGCACTCAAGTGGTCACATAAGGACCATGAGTGGGGCTCGGGCGTACCCGTTAGATCTAACCCTCGTCCCTAATTAAGTATTAATGGCATCTCAATATCTAGTTTAAGCTCACATGATCAAGTATTTTCTAGGCATTCCTTAAAGCACATCATATTGCACTCACCAAGAGTGCTTCTCGTATTCTCAAATCATATTGCACTCGGTTCTCGTTCTCACCAAGAGTGCTTCTTGTATTTTTACCCTTTGTAAAAATTATAATATTTGTAACATGTATTTCACCCCCGAGAGTTATAAAACCAAAAACAGTTAGAGAAAAGGGGGAGCTTGAACTCACAACTTTGCGTTCCTGCGTCGTAAACTTCACCGGATTTGCTTATCTAGCGTCGTGACCTATACGTGTTTTCTTAACGTTAGTCACTAGACTTGTATCGCACAAGTACAGTCACTATCTCTTGTACACATATTCTTGTGTTAAAAATAACTTATATTTTTAACTAAGTGTCAGACTTATATTATTTTCTCGAAAATAATTATAAGTCTCTTGTATTTTGCACTTTGCACCCGAATTATGTATTTTGCCTAAGTATGGTGTATGTGTATTTTTGTGTTTTCACTTCTCATGAGGATTTAGTGTATTTTTGAGTCCTATTACACTATCAAGTATAATACATACTACATACACTTAGCACAAAATATGGCGATCAATAAATATATATTTTTCCTCACAAATATACATACTTATATCCTTTCAGTTTAAATATACAAAATTGGGCTGTTTTCGGGCGTTTTAATAAAATAGTTATCTTATTCCAAAAATTCACAAATTTTTACAGAACGTCTTAAACGATCCAAAAATTATTGTGTAAAAATATCGGGGTCTAGTTCATTACCAATATTTTATAAGAATTTATTTTCCGGACTGCAATCAGATTTGTCGCTTTCTGATTGCAGTTTACGAAAGAATTCATTAAAAATTCATCGTGAGTCCGATTTACGAAATTCCAGTGGGAGTATTACAAATGCATCAGTGGTCAACTATGGTATAAATTTCGTGATCAGACTCCACACAAAATACAAGTTATGACAGAAAACAATACACATATTTTTAGCAGAAAAATGCAGCTCAAGCTGCTGTTACGAAATGACGTTTTAAAAATAGTAAACGAAGTCCAAAAATTACGATTCCGGTGCCATTAGAACCGTATTTCATAATACATGAACCTAGACTTCAGAAAATACATTTTTTGTTTTATTAAAGTCCTGTTACAGCCAGTTTAAGTCGGCTGGAAAAGCGAATCAGCAAGCTGTTTTCAGTTTTGAGCCTTCTAAAGTGTGTTCGATTGATTCCGTTAATCATGTTTAGTTATTACAACAACATCAAACATCAATATTAACCAACAAACCATCAGATAATCAACAAGAATCATGATAACACAAGATCTACATGATTTACACACACATCTACTCTTTATCAAACATATTCATCTTATTTTCAAGTCTTTTTCATGTTCTTTAGAGTTTCTTAACTTTTCAACATACTATCATCTATTAACCACTAAATACATGAACAAGATGATGTTTTAGAACACTTACTACTAGCACAAAGCTAGGGAAGTTCAAGAGGGTAAATGAAGTGGATAAGAGCAAATGAAGAAGGTCCTTTGAGATCCGCTTGCACCGAGCTTCGTTAGTGACCTTCTTACGCCTTACTATCACCTTGGAATGGAAGGATGTGGATCGAAAATGAAAGTATATGTGTGTGTGAGTGAGGCCGTAACCAAGGGAGAAGGAAGAGGAGTTCTTGTTGCTTGAATGGTAAAGTGACAAGGGTGTGTAGGACTTATGGTATTTATGTAAAGTTCTTCCAACATTTGGTTATCCTATGGTCCCTATGTCTTCAAGATATCATACATGATCTATTTTTTTAATTCAAAGAAATTAAGGGGGTGTACCCCTTGTCTAGGGCCGGTTATGGGGGGTTGGGCATCTAGTTTGGTTGCAATTGCTAGTTACATAAGTTAGTTAGTGTATAAATGAAATATTTAGTGGTTCATGTATGTTAAGCAATCTATAGTGTGTTAGGGTGTTCGGGGACCCTAACTAGCTTAGAAAAATAAAAACAATGCTTCTAGCATTATTTTGGTGTTCCGGGTATTATCCGGTTGTTCGGTTAGACACTGATTCGTTAAAGTACTAAATCACACTTTTTAGTGTCTTTTAAGTACCTTTCTTGTACCCTTTTAATTCCCAACACTTAGGGAAACATTATGGATGATAAATCATCATTTCTGCACAATATTTCATTGTCATAATGCTGATTATAGCTGAATTTAAATAAATTCTGCGCTTAAAGTGCGTTTCGGGTGCTTTTTAGTGCGTATTTTAGCTTCCGGAATGCCTATATTAAAACCCTTGTTTGTACTCTTGGGTTTGAATGCATTCTTGACGTTGGACCTACACCTAGGCTCCAATTCTAATGTCTGACTGCCTTCTGCAGTTCTGTTGAAACGATGTGTCTTACCGGTGAGTTTACTAATATTTCTGACGCAACGCTCTCGTTTATGCATAAAGCAATATTTTGTAGTATAAAATGTGCATGAATTCACTTGCATGGAATTCAGAAATTTATTTGTCTGGTAAACCAGATCATGCACAGTCATTTAAGCACAAATTACTGTTCATTTCGTGTACGGAATGTACGGAAAAGTGACGGTTGTCACTGTCCCTCCCCCCCCCCCCCCGTTAAAAGAATTTCGTCCCGAAATTCAAGCGATGCCATCGGTCGCAGGGGAGTTGTGAAACCAATATGGTCACCTAGATTCATGATTTGTCTTTATGTTCCCATGAAATCTCTGGGTCATGTCATGAATTCTATCGTACTCAAGTAAGTCGATCATGACTTTTCTGTATCTTGTGGACTCTTGGTCCATAACCTCAACAGGTTTCTATAGTATCACGGACTCTTGGTCCAAAACCTCAACAGGTTTCTATAGTATCACGGAGTCTTGGTCCAAAACCTCAACAAGTTTCTATAGTAATTCTTGTCGTTTGTCATTGACGTGAATCTTATTTGTGGGAACAACGACTGTTCCTTGAGTCAGACTCCTCTACAGACTAGACACATGAATGTGTCGCGATCACTACAGATCTTTTTCTGGGAGCTTTATCTTGTGAACAATGGTTCTGATCCCTACACTGGGGATTCAACCTTTTCGTTTTCCAAACCACATTACGCCTTCTCTAGGCGAGGCTCTCATTAAGCCATAAATTTTGTCTCAAATCCTTACGATTTCTACCGCTCATCGGCGTAATTTTTCTGTATTTAGCGGGCTGTCTCGATATGATCACATACCTGAACGATCTTGCCTCTAGTTTTCCTGGGCCATCTCGGGCTAGTTGATTGTTTATTTCTGGTATCCGTTCAACATGACGGGAATTGACTCATTATGTTCCGTCTAAAGCTTTACAAGAAGCGGTTTAGACGGCGGTGTGATAAATACTGTTGTAGGAAAACTCTACTAAGGGCAAGTGAGTGTTCCGACTTTTTATCGAAGTTTATCACACAAGCACGTATCGTGTTCATACAGTCTGCATCGTTCAGCAGCTCAGTTCATATTCGAGTTCTTACGATCATCGGTGTGCTGCAATCCTTGTGATCAGTAAAGATAGTGCAGCGTTTTCTTTCAGGTAATGATGTCCAGTTTGCGGCGCGCAATTACTGTATCTATCTCAAGGTCTTTTCTCATGATTCCTTAATCAATGTGCCGCGTACGCAATGTTGTGGTCTCGTTGCGTCGACGTACAATCGAGACTTTGTCGAGAGACATCACATAATTGCAACTCTAGCTCCTTAGCTCTTGGTTGCAGGGTTGGCATGAATTTCGTTCTTATCCACCATGTATCTTAAAGTTCTCCCTTCGCGAACTCGAAATCCGCTTTTCGTCATCATTGCACATAACTGTGCTTTCTCTAAGAGTTGCAAGGTAAATTGCAGCTGTTGCTCACGACCTTCCTTGGTCGTTGGCCATATAAGAATGTAGTCAATAAGTATATGACTTATCCAGGTATGGCTCACACGTTCGATTCATGAGGTCCATGAATATTGTCGATGCATGTGTCAAGCCAAATGATACGACAAGGATCTCGTAATGCTCGAAGCAAGTCCTAAAGGTTGTTTTAGGGATATTTCCTCTTGTATTCACAGTGGAGGACCTCTTGTCCTCAAGTTGATCTTTGAGTGGTAACTGGAACCTTACGATTGGCTCATTTGTTTCATCAGTCCTTGGCAAAGGATTCTGATTCTCAATTTTCTGAAGTTTAAGTAAAGTGGAGACTACCAACTTTCTTCTTGTCTCCTTAACTAAGGATGTTATGTCCTTAATTTCCTCTGTCTAGCAGCTCTTGCAGTTATATCAGAGGTTCATGCTTCGCTGGTGAAGCTAGTCGGTATGGCGTCATTCGTCCCTGGTGCTGCTCTTGGCACGCGATTTATCCTGAACTCCTCCCGTCGATACGGAGAGGCGTTCCTGGCAAGTCTTCCGAAAAGGCTACTGGGACTTCTTCCGTTACGGGGATGTTCTCAGGCTCTGCAGTCTATTCAGAGGTGTTTCTATGCCTCTTCGACCAATGAGGGATGTTGTAGATCTGCCGTCTTGTGGGGTCTAGCATCCTTGCACCTATTGCAGGAAAGTTGGGTTTCATCATCCGCAAGAGGGATGCGTCTGATTTTCTCATATCGAACAACTTCAGCTGTATACTTGGATTTCTGATTCATGCTGACTATCATATTATGACTTTGCGAGTCAATGGTAACAGAAGGTTCCGGCCTTCTGAGTCCCTAAATACAATCCTTAATCGCTTCGACTGTTTAACTAGCCTTCTATATGCCCATTTCTAAAGAATATGGAACGTCTAATTTATTTAAAACTAGGCCAGGCAGTTTCTTAAGTTCTAAGCATGTAAGGTTAAAGTTGATGCCAGTATTAATTAAAAGTAGATGCATTAGTTTGGTTAATAGGGAACGTACCCGTAACCGCATCTGGATCCTGGCGTGCTTCACGAGTTTCAATCGTGAAAACCCTTCCTTGTTTGTTTCTTCTTAGGGCAATCTTTCCTAAAGTGCCCTGCTTCACCACATCTGTAGCAACCTGGTATTCTCTTATTTCTCCCATCTGGGTCCTTTGCCCAACAGGCAACCTTGTTGTGTCCTTCTTTTCCACACTTTTCGCACTTAGGCCTCGGACATCGACCTTCATGGTGAAAATTGCATTCTCCGCACTTTGGTTTAGTCCCCGAGTATATTTTACCACCAGCCTTATTAGTGGCTCCATCAGTTTTCCTGTCATGCGGCGGTTTCACCTTCTTTCTTTTGTTTGCTTTAGAGCTTCCATAGCTGGCTTGGGTGCTCATCTTTAGATTCGAAGACTTCCTTTTCTTATTGCCTGATGACTCCACATGAGTCTCTTTCTTGTTATCCTCAGATTCCGAAAATTTTCCCGCACGTAGAGCTTCTTCAGTAAGAGCGACACTCATATCGATAGCCTCTGCAATGGTTGAGGGCTTTGAGGTAGTAACCATGCTCCTGATCTGAGGTGCAAGTCCCCAAATGAATCGTTCAACCCTTTTGAATTCCGGTTTGACTAAGTAGGGGACGACCCTAGACAAGTCGTGAAATCGTTGGACGTATTCAGGAATCTTCGGTCCGTCCATTTTTAAGTTCTAGAACTCCACCTCAAGTTTCTGGATTTCAGCCCTAGAACAGTATTTCTTTTCCATCATTTCCTTGAGCTCGTCCCAGCTCAGTGCATAAGCAGCATCTGCACCAAGGGTTTGAACCTGAAGGTTCCACCAGGAGAGTGCGCCATCTACGAATAACCCTGAGATATAAGTAACACTCTGTCGGGGCGAACAGTTACTCATTCTTAGAATGGAGTCAGTCTTTTATGCCCAACGAACAAATGCAACAACACCTCCTGTGCCATCAAAATTCAATGGCTTGCAGTCCAGGAATTGTTTATAGGTGCAGCCAGTTGGAGGGTTATTTTCAGTAGTGCCACCGTTGTGTTGAGAGCGGAGGGCTTCATGTCGAGCAATCGCCTGTGAGATTCGCTCTTGAAGCTCAGCTTCTGTTCTTGGAAACGTACTGGTGTTTGTGTCTCGTCTGGGTGGCATTCTCTTCTGTACAAAGGTATGAAGTAGGTTAGACAATATTCCATAATTGTCTATGAGGTACATAGCACCATAAGCTATCATGTAATCACCCAATTTCACATGTATATATATAATCAATGTATGAGCGAGGAAACAATTACTGAGCCTTCACATAGGCTTGCCAACTTGGCTTATTGTTTGCAATAAAATGAACTCGAGGTTTCATCGCCTCGGTCATTTAGGTTTCAGTTAATTCCTGCTACATTGGTTTTCTTAGGTCTTTAGCTTTACTGGTGCGTATATTTCCCCTTTGATGGGGTTGTTTGTGTAGAGGTGATAGGGAGTGTATCGTCGCTGATTCTTTTTGAATGTTATTCCACCTCTCTTGCTTAAATATCGTTTTCTCAAGCGTCTCGTATGCAGGTAGAAGTGTCAGTCACGAAGTAAGGCTAAGACAGGTCTCCTACTTTCTAACGTGCTAAAGAACTGATCTATGTGTTGTTCTACCAGATGAAGGTGAGGACACCTATAGATTAATTTTGTATGGTTTTCATTAGCTTGACCCGCAGAGTCCACCAGGATTTCTGTGCACTACAAGTCGTTATTACGTGGGCCCCCGTAATAATAAATTGTCTTGCACAGTTACCCCAATTTTCTCTCGTCCAAGCAGATGATCAATCAAGTAGGGGACACTACTGTCCTTATACCTCTTGTCATGGAAAGGACCTTTGCGATGGTCCACGCGTTAACATTCGTTATCGTTACGCGCGTATAGGCACGATGATTAGATGGAATAGGAATAGGGAGCATTCCTAGTAGTTGGAGGGGCACCTTCGTGATGAATTCTTCATCTTCCCTTTTCTGGTCAAGTATGTCATCAATCTTGCTTCACATAAGTCGTAGGGATCTCGTCCCGTTGATTGAGAATTCGTTCAAGGTTGCCACCTCTGCCTCGTCATCATCACCGTAGTTAGGCATCTTCACGAACGAGAGGGAAGAGCAGCCATCTCCTACGGAAGCAAGCTCAGCATCTTGTTTGGTAATCGCTCCCAGCCTGTGTAGTTAATAGCGGCGCTATAGCTGTGCTATAGCGGGCTATAGCGGTGTAGCGGTCCTCTGGCATCGTAGCGGTCCAAATAGCGGTTGGGCATAGCGGTTCCGCTAATAGCGGCGCTATAGCCCGCTATTTGACCGCTATGCCTACACCTTTATAGCGGCTGGATCAGTGATATTAGCGGTCAGCCCAAGTTGATGAAAAGCCCTTTTTTTTATAAAACCCATTACCCATTACAGTAAAAAAGGCCCAATCTTTAATAAAAACCCATTACGACCAATTAAAACCTAGACGACCAATTTATCATGTTCAACGAACAGCGCTATTCGATTCTTCAGTCTTCTTCGACATCATCAGAGTTCAATTGCTGATGTTCATCAAAGATTTAAAGCTGATAAAAATCGATCAAAGCTGTTCAACTCGATTGCTGGTCTGATACTCGACTTCATCAGAGCTGTTCGATTCTTCAGGCTTCGACAGTCACCTGTCACCAAGGTATTAGTGTTCTCTTCGGTCTTCAAAGTTACTATTAGTGTTCGATTCGATTGCTGGTCTGATACTCGAGCTCATGAATCTGTTACAGTTGATTCTTGAATAACATCTTGATTCTTGAATAGTTGAATGTATTAGTGGTCTGATAGTTGAATGTATTAGTGGTCTGATTCTTGAATAGTTGAATGTATTAGTGGTCTGATACTCGAGCTCTTGAATGTATTACAGTATTAGATATATACTATTAGTCTTGATTCTTGAATAGTTGAATGTATTAGTCTTGAATGTATTAGTCTTGAATGTGTTAGTGGTTGATTGAATGAGAAACAGGGGCATCGATCCTGGATTGTCTGTTTGATTGTGTTAGTTTGATTGTGTTAGTGTCTGTCTTACATTATGTTACATTATTTGCATCAGGTTTTTGATAATGGATTGTTCAGTTCCTTCTTCACATGCATCTGTCAACCCTACAAACACTAATACGGTATCGTCTGATGCCGGCACTCATGCCGGGGGCGCTAGCAAAAAAAGTATAAGTGGAGATATGGCTTGGGAATGGGGAGAGCAAAGAGACCCCTTGAAAAAACATCACGTCTGGTGTACACTATGTGATAAGAAGGTATCCGGAGGAATCACACGAATCAAGCAACATCTTACTCATACCGGAAGACAAGTCACCGGTTGTACGAAAGTGAGTGTGGATATTCAGAAGCGAGTCTTAGCATCAATGAAAGAAAAAGATAAGATACAATTAGAAAGGAAAAGAAATTTACAAATTCTTAGATCAAACACGGTTGATCTTTCTGATGAAGATGAAGATGAAGATGAGGATAATGTACAAGATGTTAGTACAAAAAAAAATGTTTCAAAGAAAAAGAAATTTGTAGGTGCTAGTAACGTGCGAGGTGCTATGGATAACATGTTCAAGACTGATTACGGAAAAACAACGCAAAATACATTGGATAGAAATAATCCAATAAAGGAGAAGTTAAAGATGAATGCTTGGGATAAAATTGCAACTTGGGCTTATGCGGTTGGTTTACCCTTTAATGTCGTACGTGACGAAAGTTTCCAAGAAATGATCCACGCCATTGGAGAATATGGAAGAGGTACTTTATTTGATTAAGTCATTAAGCTTCATTGGTTATTTGATTATTACTATATAACTTTGTTTTACGTTTATGTTAGGTATGCCAGCTCCATCTTATCATAATATTTGTGTGACGTTGATGAAAAAACGTTTAGAAGAAACGAAACAATTTGTGGATTCGTTTCGGCCACATTGGGAAGAATATGGATGTAGCATTATGTCTGATTTTTGGACAGACGGGAAAGGAAGGTGTTTGATAAACTTCTTAGTCAATTGTCCTCGTGGAACGGTATTTTTGAATTCAATTGATGCATCCGAGCATGTGAAGAATGCTGATTTAATTGTTAAAATGATAAATGAGGTGATAGAAGGTGTTGGAGAGGCGAATATTGTGCAGGTAGTTTTATATTTCTAGTAATTTTATTTGTTATTTTTACTTTCTCTTCATTTTGTTAATTGAATTCGTTATTGGTTCTTATAGTTTATTACAGATAATGGGTCAAACTTTAAAGCCGCCGGAAAAATTTTAGAAGAAGAACACCCTAAGATGTTTTAGACTCCTTGTGCAGCACATTGTGTGAACCTCATGATTCAAGATATCGGCGAGAAAATACCAAAGATAAAGTCTGTTTTGACTGATGCTAGAGCAATTGTGGTTTACATTTACAACCACGGAAGGATTCTTAATATGATGAGGAAGTTGACGAAAAACAAGGAGCTACACAGGTCTTGTGTAACTAGATTTGTAACCCAGTTCTATACCCTTCAAAGTATCCACGAGAATCGACATCATATTCAAGTGTTATTCGTTTCCGAAGAATGGAGGAAAAGTGACTTTGTAAATAAGGCAGTTGGAAAGAAAGTCGAGCGAATAGTTGCAAAAACAGAATTTTGGGACAATGTACACCTAGGTTGTCAAGTGTTAGCTCCGTTGGTGGATGTGGTTAGATTGGTTGATACAGAAGAGAAGCCGTGTATGGGTTACATCTATGATGCAGTGTCTAGAGCAAAGGAGCAAATCAAGAAAAATTTAACCGATGAAAGACTGAGGACTAAAGTTTGGAGTTTCATTCAAACAAGATGGTCTGACCAACTTCATCATCCGTTACATGCAGCTGGATGTTTCTTGAACCCTGCCATTTACCATGCGGATACATCAAAGGATTTACGGAAGAACCCGGACATTTCAGCGGGACTTTATGTTGCTATTGACCGTTTAGTACCCAATTTGGAAGATAATGATAAAGTCAGGCAAGACTTTAATTTATACATTGATTTAGTTGGGCACTTTGGATCTCCGGCTGCTACAAGGGCTCGAACGAAAGTCGCACCATGTAAGTAAAAACATTTCAATGTATTCACATGTTCTTATTACATCAGTCCATTTATTTATATAAAATGTAGATATATGGTGGCGTACTTATGGGATCGACACACCTTTGCTCCAAAAATTTGCTATTACTGTCCTTAGTCAAACTTGTAGCGCTTCACCTTGTGAACGCAATTGGAGTACATTCGACAATGTAAGTTTTCCTACCACATATTTTTTAAAATTATATTATAATATTTAACCTCTTTAATTCATTATGTAATTTTTTTATTCTTTATGTTTAGTTACATTCAAAGAAAAGAAATCGTCTTTTGCAACAAAAACTCAATGATCTTGTATTCATCCAATACAACACAAGGTTACAAAGGCGCTTCAACTCACTAAAAACCAACAAATCTTTGGATCCTATTTTGTTAAGAGACGTAGATGAAAATGATGATTGGATTATACCAACGGAAATTGAGCATCAAGATTTTGTTGGTGGTAGTGATGGTCTTCTATGGTCGGTTGCGCGAGAGGCAATGGGAGGAAACGAAGACGTTGGGCCAAGTACTAGGAGCAAAAGAGAGCGTTATAGAGATGATGATGATGATGATGATGTTAGAGTTAATTCAGTTGAAGTGGAAGATCTTGATGAACGATTGGATTCCTTGGTTGATGTAGACTCGGAGGAAGATTTCATTGGTTATGACTAGATCGTGTTTCGAACATCGACACTTTATGTTTTTATGTTTTGAAGTGGAGACATTACCACTAATAATTGGAATGATAAAACTATGAATTTTGATATTACTATTAATATTTTTCAAAGACATATTTATATATATATATATATATAAAATTATATAAATTATGCATGGTATAAAAATTACCGCTATATCACCGCTATACCACCGCTATAACCTATATATCGTATAGCGGACCTTGACCGCTATCCGCTATTTTACCGCTTTAACTACATAGCTCCCAGCCATGAGCTTTGCAAAGGACGCGGGGTCGGTAGCTTCATCGTGCGAGTCACGTACAGTAATAGGAGTCCGAGTCGGAGTCGAAAGTATCTTATTCACGTTAATAATCATTCCGTACACTTATTTGTATGTATATCAATAACATATATGCTACTTAGCATAATCAAGCAATTTAATGCATTATATCACGTATAACTCTCGTTTTTGGGGGGTCATTTTGTTTTTGGCAAATCTAACTCGTGTAGACTATGCTTTGGTTGGCACCTTATTTTAAAGGTATTCCTCACTAATGTCCTTGCCTTGTTACTTTTTGAAAAGTGTCTGACTTGTGGATCTTGGCGCTTTCGTGAATGCAATGAAACCCTTTTTATAAAATGTTTTTGTGAGAGAACTCTAGTGATTGTAGTCTAGACTCGAGAAAGAATCCTAGTTCACTACAATCGAAGCTCTGATACCAAACTGTCACACCCTGTCTTTTGCGGAAGCGTAAGATGTGTGACTAGCTTGTTATCATTGCATTCAATCATAATAAACAACTACGTGATCAAAACGATGTTCACCCATTCATGAAAATTTGAGTATTACAAACACTTGTTATTTAAGTTTTCAAAACACGACCTTTGACAAGGTTACAATTCAATAAAAGTGGATGACATCTAAACTTGTAGTCTACTTCTAGTTACGACACTTGCGCCCAAGATCCATCCTGTCACCTGAAATACATGTAATTTTGGAAAACATCAACATAAAGTTGAGCGAGTTCATGCGTTTTTGTATTTCACGTTTGTATACTTTGTACGAAAACATAGTGTGTGTCATGTATAATTCATGTTTTTCTTCAGTACCCCACGTACTCAAGTATAATTCCCGTTTTCTTGAGTACCCCACGTACTCAAGTATCATTTAGTTTGCTTGAGTACCCCACGTATAAAATGATTGTTTATACAAGGACATTAAGGCACGTGAGGACATAGGGAGCATTAGTATATTCTCCTTCAAGGCATGTGAGGACATAGGGAGCATTAGTGTTTTCTCCCTCAAGGCATGTGAGAACATAGGGAGCATTAGTATTTTCTCCTTTAACTGTGTCGATTACCCTGGACTGTGTCGATTAACCTCGACTGTGTCAATTTCCCTTGACTGTGTCGATTAACCTCGACTGTGTCGATTAACCTCGACTGTGTCAATTTCCCTCGACTGGGACACCGAAGCACTCAAGTGGTCACATAAGGACCATGAGTGGGGCTCGGGCGTACCCGTTAGATCTAACCCTCGTCCCTAATTAAGTATTAATGGCATCTCAATATCTAGTTTAAGCTCACATGATCAAGTATTTTCTAGGCATTCCTTAAAGCACATCATATTGCACTCACCAAGAGTGCTTCTCGTATTCTCAAATCATATTGCACTCGGTTCTCGTTCTCACCAAGAGTGCTTCTTGTATTTTTACCCTTTGTAAAAATTATAATATTTGTAACATGTATTTCACCCCCGAGAGTTATAAAACCAAAAACAGTTAGAGAAAAGGGGGAGCATGAACTCACAACTTTGCGTTCCTGCGTCGTAAACTTCACCGGATTTGCTTATCTAGCGTCGTGACCTATACGTGTTTTCTTAACGTTAGTCACTAGACTTGTATCGCACAAGTACAGTCACTATCTCTTGTACACATATTCTTGTGTTAAAAATAACTTATATTTTTAACTAAGTGTCAGACTTATATTATTTTCTCGAAAATAATTATAAGTCTCTTGTATTTTGCACTTTGCACCCGAATTATGTATTTTGCCTAAGTATGGTGTATGTGTATTTTTGTGTTTTCACTTCTCATGAGGATTTAGTGTATTTTTGAGTCTTATTACACTATCAAGTATAATACATACTACATACACTTAGCACAAAATATGGCGATCAATAAATATATATTTTTCCTCACAAATATACATACTTATATCCTTTCAGTTTAAATATACAAAATTGGGCTGTTTTCGGGCGTTTTAATAAAATAGTTATCTTATTCCAAAAATTCCCAAATTTTTACAGAACGTCTTAAACGATCCAAAAATTATTGTGTAAAAATATCGGGGTCCAGTTCATTACCAATATTTTATAAGAATTTATTTTCCGGACTGCAATCAGATTTGTCGCTTTCTGATTGCAGTTTACGAAAGAATTCATTAAAAATTCATCGTGAGTCCGATTTACGAAATTCCAGTGGGAGTATTACAAATGCATCAGTGGTCAACTATGGTATAAATTTCGTGATCAGACTCCACACAAAATACAAGTTATGACAGAAAACAATACACATATTTTTAGCAGAAAAATGCAGCTCAAGCTGCTGTTACGAAATGACGTTTTAAAAATAGTAAACGAAGTCCAAAAATTACGATTCCGGTGCCATTAGAACCGTATTTCATAATACATGAACCTAGACTTCAGAAAATACATTTTTTGTTTTATTAAAGTCCTGTTACAGCCAGTTTAAGTCGGCTGGAAAAGCGAATCAGCAAGCTGTTTTCAGTTTTGAGCCTTCTAAAGTGTGTTCGATTGATTCCGTTAATCATGTTTAGTTATTACAACAACATCAAACATCAATATTAACCAACAAACCATCAGATAATCAACAAGAATCATGATAACACAAGATCTACATGATTTACACACACATCTACTCTTTATCAAACATATTCATCTTATTTTCAAGTCTTTTTCATGTTCTTTAGAGTTTCTTAACTTTTCAACATACTATCATCTATTAACCACTAAATACATGAACAAGATGATGTTTTAGAACACTTACTACTAGCACAAAGCTAGGGAAGTTCAAGAGGGTAAATGAAGTGGATAAGAGCAAATGAAGAAGGTCCTTTGAGATCCGCTTGCACCGAGCTTCGTTAGTGACCTTCTTACGCCTTACTATCACCTTGGAATGGAAGGATGTGGATCGAAAATGAAAGTATATGTGTGTGTGAGTGAGGCCGTAACCAAGGGAGAAGGAAGAGGAGTTCTTGTTGCTTGAATGGTAAAGTGACAAGGGTGTGTAGGACTTATGGTATTTATGTAAAGTTCTTCCAACATTTGGTTATCCTATGGTCCCTATGTCTTCAAGATATCATACATGATCTATTTTTTTAATTCAAAGAAATTAAGGGGGTGTACCCCTTGTCTAGGGCCGGTTATGGGGGGTTGGGCATCTAGTTTGGTTGCAATTGCTAGTTACATAAGTTAGTTAGTGTATAAATGAAATATTTAGTGGTTCATGTATGTTAAGCAATCTATAGTGTGTTAGGGTGTTCGGGGACCCTAACTAGCTTAGAAAAATAAAAACAATGCTTCTAGCATTATTTTGGTGTTCCGGGTATTATCCGGTTGTTCGGTTAGACACTGATTCGTTAAAGTACTAAATCACACTTTTTAGTGTCTTTTAAGTACCTTTCTTGTACCCTTTTAATTCCCAACACTTAGGGAAACATTATGGATGATAAATCATCATTTCTGCACAATATTTCATTGTCATAATAATGCTGATTATAGCTGAATTTAAATAAATTCTGCGCTTAAAGTGCATTTCGGGTGCTTTTTAGTGCGTATTTTAGCTTCCGGAATGCCTATATTAAAACCCTTGTTTGTACTCTTGGGTTTGAATGCATTCTTGACGTTGGACCTACACCTAGGCTCCAATTCTAATGTCTGACTGCCTTCTGCAGTTCTGTTGACACGATGTGTCTTACCGGTGAGTTTACTAATATTTCTGACGCAACGCTCTCGTTTATGCATAAAGCAATATTTTGTAGTATAAAAATGTGCATGAATTCACTTGCATGGAATTTAGAAATTTATTTGTCTGGTAAACCAGATCATGCACAGTCATTTAAGCACAAATTAATGTTCATTTCGTGTACGGAATGTACGGAAAAGTGACGGTTGTCACAACGGCGGTGCAATTACATATACATAAACTTCTAGGTTCATGAAAAGCATTAAGTTCTAATTCATCTTCTAGCCATTTTACGTTGCTAGCAACCTAAAAAGGAAGGGAAAACACATAAAACTCATGTTCTTACCCGAAATGAAAATAATGATGACCAAACTAAAAATTTCTAGTCAGACATACAAGAGTTCTTTGAGATATGTGTTAAAGACAATAATTTAAAAAATGTATGAAAGTCAAGATCGATTGAAATACAAATGTTTTGCATTATTACGAAACATGACAAATAAGAACATTTACCTTCTACTTTTAGACTCAGCAACCAATCTCACGCCAATCTCACATCTGAGCATAAAAAAAGTAGACGATAAGTCAACTCCATGTTTTGCATTTGTAAGACATCTAGCTTAGATACAAACTCTGCAGGAGGGGAGTCTTTAATGAAATTGAACCAATGAGCATGTATAGTAAACTTAATTAAAAAATCTCGTAGTCATGATCAATGTAAACAAACTTGTTATTAAACACGAAGTAACTGAGTAAATTTATAGTATACGTACCTAAACACGTTAGTTATAGGCATCTGGTGGTAAGATTCTGCATATACTCAGCATAACATGGCATACCTGTTCACCAATAATATTTTGGGCAACAAATACAATTGACTTTTGAAGTCATCCAAAGATTGATTTACAGTATGTTTGCGTTAGCCATTGTAAAAAATAAAACCTAGTCCAGCTTTGACACCACAAATAACTAAATAAGCCCATCTACTAATCTTTACCATAGGATTTCGATGTATTCTTCCAACTAGTGGTATTTGATTGGTATATAAACAAAATCAAATTCTATACTCAATTCCAATGGGGTTAAGTTTCAGGTAAAATAATAATATAAACAGATTACATTATGTCGAAGTCCATTAAAGCAAAACTTATAATCACGAATTGCCCAGATAGTATATCATAAACCAAATCAAAGCTAGAGCTTGACTCCACTATCTTCTCAAGTTCTATCATGTAATGTTTTTTTATAGAAATAACAGATGCCCTCCAATAACAACATCTTTTGATAGCAAGGATTCATCAAGGAATATGTACCTAACCATACATGTTCACAAGCCTTCTGAAAGACAGCTACTGTCGGGGCCTCGGACCAACAAATCCTTCATTTTTAAAAAGCTTGCCATTTTTACCACAAGCACTCAAGTGTTATCCTAAAACAGAAAATTCAAAAACGAGTTCAATAATGTCATGAAACTAAGATAAATGTCTCTAAACTTTAGAACACTGCATCTAACATATCATCACGAATACGAGAAAATGTCATACAACAAAGATAGAATGTCCGGTACCTTCCCTATAACTCTACAAAAAGGTCTCCGGATGAAAAAAACAAACATAGAATGTCTGGTACCTTCACTATAAACCCCAAATACCCATCTTTAGTAGATAAACACCATATATTTCACAATTTCTATAATTTGGATTCTTATATCAAAATTCATTAGAAACCCCCAAATACCCATCTTCTTGATTTCATCATATAATTAAAATCTAGGACTCACAATGTCTGAGATGGATGAATCAAACAAAAAATGTTCTATGACTCGCCTGAAATAGCGACGGAGGTGGTGACGTGACGGGAATGGGGTGAGTGGTGGCCGTGGCGGCAGCGGTGGTGGTTGCGGTGGTGACGACGGCAAGGGGGTTGCGATGGTGACAAGGGAAAAATGTGGAAGTGGTGGTGACGGCGGCAAGAGGTGGGGATTGGTTGTTGGGGTTGCAAGACCTTGGAAGGGGGAAATGGGGTGAAGATTAGGAGGGAAATGAAAATAAGGGTAGATGTTTGGCGCTAGGGGACGAGATATGAAATTTTTTGATTGGTCAACACTACATAGGTTAATTAATTTAATTTAATTTCTTAAAACAATCCCAACAAAATGAAAATTGTATTTATAAAATTAAAAAAAAAAACTATTTTTTGCCTACAGTATTGATAATAAAATTAATTATATACACACATACAAAATATGCACACACGTACACACATATACACGCGTATACTATCTACATACATATACATTAGTACATACATACATATATACATTCATACACTAACACATAGGGATGAGCATGGTACCCGTTCGGTATCGAACTGGTACCGGTACCGAAAATCCTCAAAAGCGGTACCGTTACCGATAGCGAATATATACCCGGTACGGTTCGGTATCGTTACGGTACCGGTATTTTAGTGTAAAAACCGGTAAATACCGTACCGGACCGGTACCGTAAATATACCCGGTTCGGTAAATTCGGTACCGGTACCCGGTAAAATTAGCTCATCCTTACTAACACATAAAGACGTACACACATACTATGCAATTACATATACATAAACGCATACGTACAACTTCCGCCACCATAATCGTCGCGGTTACGAGCCCAATCACCACCAGATACATCCACAACTATAACATTAATCGTTGGCTTGAATCTTTTATTGGTGAATGAAGTCGTAACATTAACCGTCGTTGTCTGGCTTGATGAAGTAGTAACCCTTGTCGTTGTGGAAGCATATGACGACTCCGGTGAAGTCAGCATCCACCATTGTCAATGTGCCAAAAGGTGTGGAGAGTGTGGGGAATGAAAGATGAGACCCTAACTATTTATAGGTGCCTTTTGGGTTCAAGTGATTGGGGTGGGTTACGTAGGCGGCTGTTGGTGCAATCTAGGGTTCCGGTTAACTTTGGTTGGGGGTGGTGGCAGTGAGTGCGGACATTGTATTTGGTACGGTGGCCGGTGTGTAAGATGATGGAGTTTGGGGTTAGGGTTTGCGGTAGTGGATTGTGGCTGTGGGGGCTAATGTTGGCGTTGGGTTTAAGTGGCAGAGGTGGAAGATGGTGGTGGCTATAGGTTTAAATTTATATTTTTAGTTAAAAAACAAGAATAAATTAATAAACTTAATTGAGTTTATAGGGATGACATGTCGTCTCTATATGTGAATAACATTTTTTTTATTTTTAATTATTTATTAACCAAAACTAAAAAACAAAACAAAATTATGTTTCTCTATAGAGACGATACGTCATTTCTTTAGGTTACTTTATTTATTTTTTAAAATTTTTATTTCGAACATTTTAGAGACGATATGTCATTTCTATAGGTTAGTTTGATTATTTTTTTGAAATTTTTATTTCAAACTTTTTAAAGACGACATGTCGTCTCTATAAATTAAACTTTATTTTTTAGTTTTATTTTAATTTTCATACATATTGATCATTAATAAAATTAAATTAAAAGAAAAATATTTAAAGTTATAGAGACAATATGTCGTCTCTATAAGTTAAAACGTTTTTTAAAGTTTTCAATTCAACAAACTGGAGAATAAGAAAAAAGCAAAAAAAAAAAAAATATTTTCACATTATAGAGAGGATATGTCGTCCCTACAAGGTAACATATCTTAAAAGGCACGAAAACCCTATAGAAACGACATGTCGTCTCTATAGGGTGATCTATAGAGAGGACCTGTGTTGTCTCTATAGGTATCATCCCTATATATGTTTTTTCTTGTAGTGAGACTCATATTCTAGTTAATAACGTGCTTACCATAAACTAATAACTAAAAATAGTATGCCAATAGATATTTATCAAAGCTTATGGACATGGGTGACTGAAACTTACTATCATCACACTCGTTGGACAACATATTTACAATATGTGTAGCTGAAGCATCTAAGCCCTCTACATCATCTGTAGCACTAGTGTATTTTATTAATTGATGATGAAATCGTAGTCATACACGTGTGTAAATCAATGGCCAAGATTTGTTTATTCAGTTCGCAAATACACTAGTGTTCACTCTTGAACCCCACCCTGTCTATCTATACTAATAAATAAAAATCTTTGTTTTAACATATGTCAATATCTGGTGCTTCCTTACCTTACTTTTCAATTTCTTTTTCCTATTAAATAGTAATTTAACTAAATATAATTTAGATAAGGATAATAACTTTTTTTATCAACTTTTGAATTAATAATCTCCTTATCTTATTTTTTCAATTTTTTTCTTATTAAACAATAGTTTAACTAAATAAATTTAGATAAGAATAATAACCTTTTAGTAAATTTGAATTAATAATAATATATTTTTTTTCTCTTTAACAGTTTTCAAGTTTTTCCCATAATTTGCTATTGGAAATTAACCATGATGTCCATATTACATAAACAATAACAACTATAGGAAATTAACCTTTATGTTTATATAATGTTTTTTATGATGCTAAAAAGATAGACATACAAAAACAGTTTCATAAATTTATTAAATTTTGTACAACCATGACATTATTTTCTTGACACACATTTAAATGTCATAAAATAAACGTGTGTCATTAATCGCGTGTCAAGATAGATCTTGTTTTTTAATGACGCTAAAATGATGACACACAAAAAGTGTGTCATAAATTTTGTAAAACAATGACATTTTTTTCTTGACAGCCACTTTCGAATGTCATAAAATGAGTGTGTGTCATTGTTTGTGTGTCAAGATAAATCTAGCTTTATTTATGACGCTAAAAACATGACACATAAAAAAGAATGTCATAGATTTATTAAATTTTGTAAACCATGACATTTTGTTTCTTGACATACGCTTTTGAATGTCATAAAATATGTGTGTGTCATTGTTCGCGTGTCAAGAGGAGTGTATTTTCTAGTAGTGCTTCAAGTTTAACCATGGATCTTTCATGATCCATGCTTAAACTTGTTAGATCTAAGCTTCTAACAAGCTTAACATGCTAGATCTAAACATACACACAAGATTCAACAATAACAACTTCATCACATACATTACTTGTTTTCTTCATGATTATGTTAGATTCTTACATCTTCATCTTTTAAAGTTTAGTTTGTTAGATGGTGTGACTTGTACATAACATAAACATGAACTAAAATAGTGGTTAGGTGGCTTAAAACTAGTTCTATTGGCTAGGGAAGTGGCAAGAACGAAGTGAAGATGAAGATTGAAGAAATCAAGTGGATGAAAGCTCCTTAGCAAGGTCCTTCACCTTCCAGTGCTTCACACCTTCTTAGATAGCCTCCATACCCCTTTGTATATGCTTAGATTGCCTTGGAATGGATTGAAAATAGTGGATGTGTGGGTGTGTGTGGTCGGCCGAGAGCAAGGGAAAGGGAGGAGAAGAGTGTGGTGTGTTGGTGATTTAGGATGAAGTGAATGGTCCTTTAGTGTTTTATAATCAAACATTCTCAACACAAGTTTAACCAATAGTCAATATGTTCCATATCTAGATTACATTGATAATATTATAATCAAAAGATGGGGCGGGGCCCTTGGGGCCGGTTTTCGAATGAGGGGGGGTTAAATGAAAATTGTTGAAAGTTGGAGGTTATAAATGTAAACTAGAAGGTTTAACTTAGTTTTACTGTGTTTAGGTGTTTTTATGATTTTTAAGGTGTTCTATCACCAATACTAGCTTAATATCATGAAAACAATGCTTCTAGTTGAATTTTGGTGTTTTGGGTAGTGTCCGGTTATTCGTTTCGTTAACGGTTCGTTAAAGTGCTAAATTGCGCAGTTTTACTAGGTATTAGGCACCTTTTGTGATAGTTTCAATTCCTGACACTTTGTAAGTTATCCTGGACACTAAAACATCAATTCTGCCTAATATTTTGGTGTTAAAATGTTGTTTTTGTTGTTTTTCTGCTGAATTCTGCAGAATTCGGCATTTAAAGTGAGTTTCGGGTGGGTTTTAGTGCATATTTTAGTTTCCGGAAAGTGTATATGTTAACCCTTGTATCCACACTTGGGTTTTTATGTGTTTTTGATGTTGGACCTACTTCTAGGCCCTAAATCTATTATCTGACTGCTTTCTGCGGAAGTGCTGACACAGTGTGTCTTACCGGTGAGTTTACTAGTCTTTCTAACGCAACGCTTAATGTAATGCACAAGGCAATATTTGGAGTATAAAACTTGCATGAATTCATATGTAAGGCAAGTAGTCACACAATGTTGACGTTTAAACACATAATTGCAAATAATAAATAGTAAATAAAATAGTACGGAAATTACCGGTTTGGTGCCAGTTGTCACAGTCTCCCCCCGTTAAAAGAATTTCGTCCCGAAATTCAAGCTGAGTTATCTCTCATATGAGCTTTCTCGAATAGGTGGGGGTACTTGGCTTTTGTTGGTGCATACGTCTGTCGACTTCGTCTTCATTCGAGTCTTGTACTAGATGGTATAGATCAGGGCACGGAAAACGAGGAAATTTGTGATTATGGGTAATTTCGCTTGAAATGACACAAGGTCATTTCATGCGAAATCAAGTGGTTAATTCCACTCGAAATTAACATGTTAATTTCGTTTGAGTGATGATTCCGCTTGAAAGTGATTCCGCTTGAGCATGTTCAAGCGAAATCACATGCCTATAAATACCCTTGATCAGATTTCGTTTATAATGATTCTTGGTTCCGATGCCGAAGTGCTGTCGAAGTGTCTCTGGCCTGTAAACTGTTATTTGATCAATAAATAAGACAGATTAATGATATTCTAGTGTATACAAGCTAAACGAAGACTGAATCACTGAATTCCGCCTCTGTTTCTGTTTAAGAACTCTTCTGAAGGACTCGTTTGGGTCTGAAAACGATCCTACATGTGGTATCAGAGCTCAGGAGGAAGAGTTCTTACCGTTTAGCTCGTTTTCGCTGGAAAATTCTGATTTCTACACCTTCTTTTCAAAATTAATCAAGATTTCACGGATAAAATGGACTGATCTTTTGATATAATGTGTAAAATACAGTTTTAACAAACCCTTGAAAGAATCAGACCTAAATTCAGACTAAAAGTGACAAAAATGGGCCAAACAGTTAATTTCGTTTGAATGAGCCACTAATTTCGCTTGAAAAGTTGAGGTAATTTCACACGAAATTTCTGATTTCGTTTGAAAAACACCTTATTCCGTTTGAAAAAGTAATTCCGTTTGAAATTAGCACTTGATTCCGCTTGAAATTGTAATTTCGTTTGAAAGTGTGTTGTTTCACACGAAATCAGGAATTCCGTTTGAGAAATGATTTCATTTGAAAATCTAATTTCGTTCCAAAGGGTTATTTCGTTTGAAAACTTAATTTCGTTTGAAAGTGACTGATATTGTGAAACTTGTTACTGAAACATGGAAACTGAAGAAGCAATTGCATTGTATTACTATGCATCTCAACAAGATAGTTATATTGAGAATGAAAAAGAACCAGTTTTTGAAAAAATAATTTCAAGAGAAACCAGTTTCAATAAAGAAAGATTCAGAAATTGTTTTAGAAAAGTTGAAAAGGGTTTAGATGATGTTTTAGAAAATAATGAAAAAGATTCTGAAGTTGTTTCAGAAAGAGCTCCAGTTTTTGATCATTCATATTCATCTGATGAAGAGTGTGATAATGATAGTAGAGAAATTGAAAAACTTATATTTTATATAAAGTTATTTTCGTCTGAAATGTTTAATAAATCTTTTGCAGAACAAATTGAAAAGATCAAGAATAAACTAGCTGCGAAAAAGAAGAATCATGAAGCAACAAATGTGGAAGAAAATGTAAAATCTGAGAAGAAACAGGTTGACAGTATTCATCAAGAAACATCTGAACAAGATGAGACAACTGTGTTGTCACAGAATGATGAAGTCAAATCTGAGGAAGAAGTTCGAATGGTAGAAGAACAGGTTCAAAAAATTCCAGCTCTCATAATTGAGAAGAAAGCTGATGATAAGAAGATTCATGAGATGTGCTCAAACTGTGAAAAATCAAAGTCTGAAAATGTCAAACTGTTGAATTATGTTGACAGTGTGACATTGGAAATTAAAAAGTTAAAAGAAAAAGAAAAAAACTTTGAAAATAAAATAAAATCTTCAGAAAATGAAGATTTTTGGATAAAACTTGAAAATAAAAATTTGAAAGAAAATGAAACAAAATTTCAAGATCAAATAAAAGTTTTAGAAAATGAAAAATTTGTTCTTGAAAAGAATAAAAATGAGAATGAAAAAGCAATAACTTCTCATCTTGAGAAAATCTCTCAGCTTTAAAATGAAGCTGAGAGTGCAAGAAATAAAATTGATGAGCTTGAAAAGAAATTGAAAGGTTTTGTGACTTCATCAGTACCAGATTATATTTGTCCAAAACCGATCAATTCTATTCCAATAAGTGAAAATGTCACAAATTATGACAAGGTCATAATTGAAGATTGTGATGATAAATCTGATGATGAAAATGAGAAAAATTAGAAAAAGAAAATATTTTTGAAATTAAAAGAAAAATTTCAAGAAACTATTTTGCAATCTACAGAAAAAGGTGAATGTTCAAAACATAAACTTTTGAAGAAGATTGCAGAACAAAAACAAAGTGTTAAAAATTCAAAAAGTTTTCAAATAGAAAATAAAAGGTCATCAGTTCAATCATCCAATCGTGATAGAAAATAAAAAAAATATGAAAATCAAAACTCAGAAACAGTTGGTAATAGGTGGTACAGGTTTGACCACAGTGCTCAAAGGCCAAATCCAGTTTTCAAGAGGGGTGAGGATTACCACAGAGCCAAACAATGTTATGATCTAAGTGTGTGGTGTGAAAGTGGTGAATGGTACGATAACAGAGTGTGTTACACTTGTGGTTGTCAAGGGCACATTGCTGTTAATTGCCAAAGTTGGAGCTTTGAGACGAGAAGATGCTTTGAATGTCAAATTCAAGGCCACATTGCAAGAAATTGCTCAATGAGATCTAAGGGTGGATCGAGGGATGAATCTCAGAAAATGGCAAAGAAACCAGTCCATGTCAATGAAAAGCCCAAAGAACAGAAAGTTCAAGAACACAAAGTGAAGCTTTCACAAGGGCAGAAAGACAGACTGGGGAAGAAAAGAAAGAAAGCACGAGAGTATCTCGAAAGGATTTTGTCCTCGGATACAACAGGAAAATCAGATAGCAGTTCTGATAAATCGTCTTGCTCACCAAAGAATGACAAATCAAGCAAAACGAATTCATCAGATACAAATCTGAGGATGAAAGGGATATTAAAGAAAGAAAATGCAGTTAATCAAGAGATTGACAAATCAAAGAAAGTGAAATTTTCACTTTCTGGCGATGAATCTGACTTATCAAATTCAGACAAGCCACGATCAGGCAAGGAATTTGACTTGTCAAAGTCAAAGGAGCCATGTTCAGGTGATGAATCTGGTTTGTCAAAGCCAGAGGAGCCATTTGTTGAGGTAAAAGGTGATAATTCCGTTAAGACAATTGATGATGCAAATTTTCCATCATTGTTAAACGGAAAATTGAAACAAAAACGTGAAAAGAAATCGAGTGATGATCACTCAAAAACACCCAAGACTAGTCAGGCTTGGGTGGATCTCTTTAAATGAAAAACCTGACTTGCCGGAGCTCCCAAGTTGGTAATCGTGGAGCAGGAATCGACATCTTTCTTGAGAAATTCATTCTGATGATATTTCGACTTAAAAGTAGTAAATCAGGGACATTAAGTTGTACTTTATTTTCTACAAGTTATTGTGTTGTGAATATCGGGAAATGTTAAATTTTTACATATGATTGAAAGAACAATGTGTTGATACCCCAATTTTACAAGTGGTAAAATCAACAAAACTAATTTTTCTGGAAAAAAATCATTTTGATTAAAACAAACTTAAGTGTTTTGAAATCATAATGGGAAAATAGTTTGTTGTAAGGGGGAGTTCTGATTGTTTATGCCAAGTGGATGGCGATTTGAAGTAATTCGCATCATGTTGTCATTTTATTTGTACAGTCTATTGTTTTCAAATTTTCCTGAAAAATCAAAATTGAAACATATTTTGATTTTAGGGGGGGGGGGGTAAGAAAATTTTTATAAATTTTAAAAATTTGAAAAATGTCAAAAACATTGAAAAAGAAAAAAGGAGTTTTGTTGTGAATAAGAGGAAATGACAGTAAATCAGTGGACTATCACAGCATGCTAAAGATTTGGAAAGTCAAATGTGATAAACGGTCTCACTAAAGATGTGACGATAGGCTCAGCTAGATTAGTAGATTTGCGATAACGATACAAACATAAAGAAAAAAAGCCTAATTCTGGTGGGAAACATCGTCAAAAGCATAGTACTTAGTTTTGTCCTTCTTGATTGTGTGCCTGCTCGGTAATCGCTGATTGTCTTAGGACATAAAACTGGTTAAGTTTGTGAACTTTCACAACTTTGCTGAAAAGTCACTGTGATTTTGTGTTTTCTTTTTGCAAAGATTTAAACTTGTTTTATTTCTTTATTTTGTTTAAGCATTGGACATCCTCTGCGTATACGTGAGTATCGACCTGGATGTTATTGCCTAAACGTTCTGCTTTATTTTCTTTGGTGTTTCGTTTAAGCTTTGGATCACCTCTGCGTATACGGAAGTATCGACCTGGTGGTTAAAGCCTAAACAACTTCAACTTGTTTTTATTTCTTGTTTTGTTTAAACATTGGACTTTCTCTGCGTATACAGAAGTATCGACCTGATTGTTAATGTTTAAACATTCTGCGTTATTTTCGCACAAATCACAGTTGATGAAAGTTTAAAGGCATTACTTGAGTCAGTGTATTGCATGATGAGGGGATATGCTGAGATTGTGGGGTCCATAAGATTTTAGTGCAAAATTAATATACCTTAACATATCAGTAAGCATTTCGAAAGTTTTTAGATTGAGCTTAAGAGGACAAATATATCGTCAATCAACGTGAATCGTTTATAACTTAAAATGTTTAAAGCTTAACGGTGCTAGTGATTTCTCTCAAAAACTGATATGATCCTCTTACACAAGCTCACAAAAAAATAAAAAAATAATAAATAAATAAATAGTATTTGTATATATTTCTTTACTGCTTTCTTCTAAATTCTAAAATTCAAAAAGATTTTCGGAGTGTTTTAGCATAAATTTTGAAAAATAAAAAAAGATTTTCGACAACTGATGTTGAAGAACCGAATTTCAAAATTTCAAGTGCTGAACATGATGAACAGGCTTGGGAGTATGTGTTTAAATGAAGAAATTTGTTTTGAAAAAGAAAGTTTGATTAGTTAATCAAGATCATTAAGTTGAACTTGATGTAACTATTGTAAAAACTTATGTGATTATGAGAAAGTTTGTGCAGGAAATGTTGAACAAAGCAAAGTTTCGATTCCCGATGTTGAATTCCAGGCTTTCGTTACTATGCTACAAGATAAAGAATTCCAGATGGCAATCCCAGCTGAGTGAAAGGGGGAGTCTGAAGACAAAGAAGCCAGGTTTCTAATCCTGTTGCTATGGAAAGTCAGGAGAAGTTCCTGAAGTTGAGAAGATCGATCAAGACCGAAGAGTTGACATGCTGAAGACTCACACTGAAGACTCGTCAACATCCGAGGGGGAGTCTGTTGGTGCATACGTCTGTCGACTTCGTCTTCATTCGAGTCTTGTACTAGATGGTATAGATCAGGGCACGAAAAACGAGGAAATTTGTGATTATGGGTAATTTCGCTTGACATGACACAAGGTCATTTCATGCGAAATCAAGTGGTTAATTCCCCTCGAAATTAACATGTTAATTTCGTTTGAGTGATGATTCCGCTTGAAAGTGATTCCGCTTGAGCATGTTCAAGCGAAATCACATGCCTATAAATACCCTTGATCTGATTTCGTTTGTAATGATTCTTGTTTCCGACGCCGAAGTGCTGTCGAAGTGTCTCTGGCCTGTAAACTGTTATTTGATCAATAAACAAGACAGATTAATGATATTCTAGTGTATACAAGCTAAACGAAGACTGAATCACTGAATTCTGCCTCTGTTTCTGTCTAAGAACTCTTCTGAACGACTCGTTTGGGTCTAAAAACGATCCTACAGCTTAAACTGGTCTTCGCATTCCCACGTGTACTCGGGTCCGTGTTTAGAGTTCCAATGTACCTTGACAACTTTAATGCGACTCCTCCTTATTTTCTAGATTTTCCGATCTATTACCTCAATTGGCTCTTCAGTGAATCAGAGTTTGTCATTGATATGTACCTCATCCGCAGGGATGATAACTGTTTCCTGGGTTGGACTCTTTTTAAGGTTTGACACATGGAACGTATCATGTACACCATTCAGTTCTTCCGGTAACTCCAATTTATACGCTACAGTACCAATCTTTTACAAGATCTTGAATGGCCCAATGTATCGTGGATTCAACTTCCCACGTTTTCCGAACCTTGCTACACCTTTCCAAGGTGAGACCTTCAATGAAACTTTGTCTCCCACCTCGAAGTCTAAAGGCTTCCATCTTCGATCGGCGTAGCTCTTTTGTCGATCACGAGCCGCCTTGATGCGTTCTTGGATCTGCATGATTTTGTCAGTCGTTTCTTGAACAAGTTCGGGACCAATCAACTTTTTATCTCCTGCGTCTGCCCAACACAACGGTGAGCGACACTTGCGGCCATATAGAGCTTTGAACGGTGTGGCTTTTATGCTCTTGTGGTAGCTGTTATTATAGGAAAACTCAACTAAGGGTAGGTGAGTATCCCAGCTACCGCCTAAATCCATCACACATGCGCAGATCATATCTTCCAGTGTTTGTATAGTCCATTCGTTCTGACCGTCTGTTTGAGGATGGAAGTCCGTGCTTAGATCCAATTGAGATCCAAAGGCCTCTTGAAAGGATTACCAGATTCTTGATACAAATCATCCATCTCTGTCTGAAATAATCGAGATAGGCACTCCATGACATGCCACAATTTCCTTAAGATATAGCTCAACAAGCTTTCTAGTGCTATCTTTCTCCCGAATTGGTAGGAAATGTGCAGACTTCGTTAATCGATCCACTATTACCCATATCATATCGTGCCCTCTAGGGGTCCTTGGTAATTTCATTATGAAGTCCATCAAAATTTGCTCCCACTTCCATACGGGAATCTCAGGTTGTTGTAGTAGACCGGACAACTTCTGATATTCGGCCTTGACCTTAGCACAGGTTAGGCATTTTCTAACATAAGCAGCAACGTCGCTTTTGAGTTTTGGCCACCAATAATACTCTTTCAAATCATGATACATTTTAGTAGATCCTGGGTGGATCGAGTAGCTCGACTTGTGAGCTTCATCAAAGATAACTTCTCGAATACCGCCATAGAGTGGAACCCAAGTGCGTCCCACAAGATATAAGGTTCCCTCTTTGTTTGGCACCAAATGTTTCTCCATACCTCGGAGATATTCGGCATTAAGATTTTCCTTCTTAGGGGCTTCTTGTTGTGCGTCATGAATGAAGTGAGGTTTGTCTGAATCCTCATTTCCAATGCTCAAACTCTCAAGGTCTTAACCCTTTCCTTTCGACTCAAGGTGTCCGCTACCACGTTCGCCTTTCCAGGATGGTACTTAATCTGACAGTCATAATCGTTCAGCAACTCAACCCATCGTCACTTACGCATATTTAACTCCTTCTGATAAAATATATGTTGTAAGCTTTTGTGACCTGTGAAGATAGTACATCGAGTGCCGTATAGATAATGTCGCCAAATCATCAAGGCAAATACCACCACTCCTAGCTCCTGGTCGTGGGTGGTATAACTCTTCTCATGTACTTTCAATTATCGTGATGCGTAAGCGATGAATTTTTGGCATTACATGAATACGCAACCCAATCCCTGACGCGAAGTGTCGCAGTATACCATGAAGTCTTCAGTGCCTTCGGGTAGAGATAGTATCGGTGCATCGCATAGCTTGTCTTTGAGAAGTTAGAACGCTTCTTCTTGCTTGTCTCCCCAATCATACTTCTTATCTTTCTGGGTAAAGGAAGTTAGCGTTGAGCAATTTTGGAGAAATTCTCAATAAATCTTCGGTAATAGTCTGCTAATCCCAAAAACTGTCGAACTTCAGTCGGTGTCTTGGGGGCTACCCAATTCTTTATCGCCTCAATCTTCAACGGGTCTACATGGATACCATTCTCATTTACCCCATGGCCAAGGAACTGTACCTTGCCAATCCAAAATTCGCATTTTGAGAACTTTGCATAATGGTTCTGAGATGTTGCTCCTGTTCTTCCTTTGTTCGTGAATAAATCAGTATATCATCGGTTTATCAAGATATAATCACGAATTTATCAAGATACGGTTTGCATACCCGATTCATCAGATCTATAAACACCGCTGGTGCGTTCGTCAATCCAAACGGCATCACTAGGAACTCGTAGTGCCCATAACGAGTCCTGAACACAGTCTTTGGTATGTTCTCCTCTTGAATCCGCAACTGATGATAACCAGACCGAAGGTCAATCTTGGAGTAATAGCTCGATCCTTGCAACTGGTTGAATAAGTCGTTAATCCTCGGTAACGGATACTGATTCTTAACAATGAGCTTATTAAACTCTCTGTAATCAATATACATCTGCAAGGTTCCATCCTTCTTCTTTACGAACAATACTGGAGCTCCCCAAGGCGAGAAGCTCGGCCTTATTAATCCTTTATCCAACAACTCCTGGAGTTGTGTAGACAATTCTTGAATCTCGGATGGTGCAAGTCGATATGGTGCTCTGGCTACAGGAGCGGCGTCTGGAACCAGGTCAATATGGAACTTGACTTGTCTTTATGGACGTAATCCTGGCAAGTCTTCGGGAAAAACATTAGGAAATTCCTTTTCCACAGGAATGTCTTCAAGCTTCGGCTCCTCAACCTTCTTATCTACTACATGCGCCAAGAATGCAACACATCCTTTTCGCAAGCATTTCTGTGCCTTCATACAGTTGATGATCCGCTAGGGCATGTCTCGTTTCTCTCCATGGACTATGAGCGTTTCATCATTCGCAAGGGGAATGCGAATGATCTTCTCGTGACAAACAATTTTGGCTTTATTCTTGGATAACCAGTTTATTCCGACTACAACATCAAAGCTACCCAGCTGAACAGGCAAAAAATCGATTCTAAATATTTGTTCACCAAGTTCCAATGTACATCCTCTAACAACTTCGCCCGATTCAACTAGTTTACCGTCGGCTAGTTCTATGGAATAAGGAACATCTAATCTACTAGATTCTATTCCAAGCATACGTTTAAATTCCATAGATATGAAACTATAATCGGCACCAGTGTCAAATAATATGGATGCAAAGTGATTGTTAACGAGAAACGTACCGGTGACCACATTAGGGTCCTCGCGGGCGTTCCTTCCTCCTATCACAAATGCTCAAGCTTGAGCATTGTTTTCTTTTGGGCAGTCTTTCTTGAAGTGATCTTTGCTACCACAACTAAAGCATCCTTGGTTTTGTCCGTTTCCATTTCCATTTTTGTTACCAGTACCATTGCCATTTCCATTACCGTTCCCATTACCAGCACCGTTTCGGTTTCCATTCCCGTTCCTATTACCACTTCCATTTCCTTTTCCCCAATAGTCTTCGGTACGGTGACCTAGTTTTCCACACTTGTCGCATTTTGGAATGCGACAAACTCCATCATGGTGACGCTTGCACTTGTTACATTTGGGCATGGTGCCCTGGTACCCTCTAGTAGGAGTGTCATTCGCAGATGCAAAGGTTTTTGTCTCCTTGGGTGGATTGGGGTCACGTTTCTTATTGTTGGAACCCTTGTTGTTACGCGTCGCTTGATTCAAATTCGAATGTTTTCACTTCTTGTCACCAGATGACTCAGCATGCGTCTCCGTTTTCTCAGTAGCCTTCAACGATAACTTCATAATGCGAACAACATCTACAGTGAGGCTGACAACCAGAGTAACAGTTTGAGTGTGTGACAACCCTCACCAAACCAGGTATCCGTACAAATTAATTAATATTTAATTACTGCTTAATTACTGTGCTTGCTTACAACTGTGATTAAACTGCTTACTGATTTCTGATACATACATACTCATGCATCACATCTTATACTGTCACTCTATCATTTACACACAAACCATAGTGACAACCTTGATGCACAAAAGCACAGTGAGCACACTATACGGGATACCCAGTAAGCATGCTGACATAGCCAGCATCAGACAGACACTGTCTCTAAGGCCAGTATGAGCCGGGAATAGTTTACTACACTAGTAGTGAGTGTAGGGAGGTGAGGATTGTAGAACTGCGTCACTAGGTGATATTTATAGTGACCGGATGTGCCTAAAACGTACTTTGAGTACAAAATTCTGCACTTTAAATAAAAATTCAGCATTTATCTAAACTAGTAAAGTGCAAAAAGTTGGCAAAATAGTTCTAGACACTTTCCAAAGTGTTGGTGAATTAATGGGTCACTAAAAATAATATTAACGACACTTTAAATACTTATTTAGCACATTAACGGAGTAATATCCAACCGTACAACCGAACTTAACCCGGGACATAAAAATATTGTCATGGACATTGTTTTTCTTTTTCTGAGCCAGTTAGGGTCCCCGAATACCCTAACACCCGCTATAATTACTACACACATAATACTATAATTTAATTCCTAACTAAACAAAAAAAATGCCACTAACTATTAGTTGGAAATCAACCATGAACCCCCCCTACAACCGAGTTCGGTTCCCTTGTGGGACAAACCCTTACACATTTGTATATTTTATTCATTTATGTCTTATATATCTAGAAGACATCTTAACCAAAGATTAATGAGGATGCATGGATTATAAGTATGTCTAGGAAGTTAACCATTTCATTCACTAAACCACTTTACAAAAAAAAAAAAAAAAAAAAAATCAACTTTCCTCCCTCCTTTCTTTTTGCTTACTGCCGTGAGCTTTCACAACCATCCACCCACTTTCAAAATAAAATCTTGCATTTCCAAGTTTACTCAAGTGTGAAGGATCTCATACAAAGAAGCTTGGTGCTTACGGATTGCCAAGGACCTCTCTACGACGCTTTTAACCACCCGTTTTTTCGACTAGTTTCTTCCCTAGCCTCGAGCTAGTAGTAAGTGACTCTAAACGCCTTCTTGTTCATGTCTAAAGTGGTTAATAAGAAATTTGTCGGATACAAATCATGAACACTAGGGACAAAAACTAAAAGTCTACTAAAAATAATAAACATGGTGGTTAATGAATGAATGTTAGTGTAAAACTTTTGAAACTAGTTTTGTTATGATTATTTATTGTTGTTGATTGCTAGTGGTAGTTCGGATCGTCATCTAACCCGGCTAAGTCATGTTCATGGAACATGAACTAGTGTATGTTTAAGTGTGAAAATGATTAGATGACGAACACTACTACTCATTAACATGAACTTGTGTAAAAACAAATTTTCTTATGAAAAGGAGTTCTAAACTAGTAGATCTAAAGATCTACAAGTGGTATTTTCGAAGAACCAACCGTAAGACGAAACCATGTTTTAAACCGGATCTTTCCTAAACTAAAGGTGTTTTTGTGAACAACCAGGTGTGTAGACACTTGTGTAACGAAAGGTTTTAACAAAGAATTATTTTTGAGATTTTTGACAAGAAGTTGTAAACTTACACTTTCTTTAAAAATAAGATTTTTAAGAAACCGATTTCATTTATAAAACTAGAAAGATCTACTAAAAACACCGGAAGGTTACTACACACTTTTACATAACCCACAAGTTCATGTGTTTGCGACTTACGTATACTTTTGACTAGTTTAGTGTTGAAATATTGTTTATTGATGTTGGGAACATTGTTGGTTGAATTTATAAAAGAAAATGATACGCTTGAAAGCGTGGCCAACTCCAGTTACAGAGGAAACTCTGGCGAAATTTTTCCAGAAATATAACACTTGGGAAATATTTTTACGACAAGTGTTATGAATATATTTTCGACTTGTTTTCCCACACAAACTTCGCCATGAATTTTTATTACAAAATAACCAAGTGTCGGAGTTGGGATTTTCACAAATAAAACTTGTTAAATACATATTTAGGATATATATTCTTCATAATAGCACTTGTGTGAAATTTTTTATGATTATTTTGTGAACTATACAAATATTATTTTTAGGGTAAAAATAATATTACTAAATGTTAACGGCTCCAAAATAACGCGAACGCCTTCACAATAAATATTTAAGTTACACCGGTATTATTTATACCACCCGAACCTTACAACGTAACTTACGTATTTTCAGAAAATACTCATAAGTGTGTATTTTGACAGGGATATTACTTTGGAAAAATTATATGGAATAAAATATAATATTTTTTGGGAAAAAAAATTATATTTTGGAAATAAAGTATTTTGGACAAATGAAATAAAATATATTACATTAAGTGAGACTTAATATATATTTCGAAGTTATACGAACGCACATGTATTAAAACCCCCATCATTGGGAAGGAATATATTTACAAAATAATTACGAAGTGTAATTACGAAATAGTTGCCTAACTATTTCCCAAAGACATTAAACCTTAAGCTAAGGCACGGCCGTCCGTCTAATAGAAGTTAGTACGTGTAGGTCGTCGCACAGCAGGTTGACCAGGAGATTTCTTGTTAGAGACGCACTTCGGTGAGTTCATGTCCCCCTTTTCTCTTAACTGTTTTCAGTTTTCTAAACTGCGGGGGTGAAATACATATTACTATGATTACGAATACTTTTTACATGGTATGGTTAGCTTAAGGAGGGTTAGGACGTACAGATCATGTGGGTGAGTAGGCGCAACTTGAGGCCATTAATCCTCATGGTAGGACCGAGGGTCAGTAGCGGTAGATCTATCTGAGTGTAGCGAGCCTAGCCCCTGAGCCCGCCTAATGGACCAGGTGGTGACTTTGTACCCAACGCAAAATCTGCTAGGTTTGAGTCTTCCTACGGCACTTCACACATATCATTGGCTTTGCAACCCAATGGTGATCTCTTTTTCCTTATTGCTACATACCAGGGACATTTTTACATTGGGACGTACTTAAACCTTTTTACATTGGGACGTACTATAAAGGTTTTACATACTCACTACACATGAACTCGCTCAACATTTTTGTTGATTTTTCCAACTTACATGTATTTCAGGGAACTAAGGATCTGGCACGGTATGCTACGTTTTCACGCTGCGTTAGAGTTATGGGATCATCCAAGTTTAGGGGTTGTGGCTTTTACCTGGACGAGTCACAGTTCTTAAACTACGTCTATTTTAAGTTTGTGGTTGCATCTTAAGAACAATGTTTTATTTGGTAGTATTGTAAACTCGAAGCATGTGTCAGCGTTTCAAACAATATTGTGGCATTTTGTTTTTAAGACTTTAACTAATGGATGATTCTGCATGGTTTTATTTTCATATAGCTTTGTTGTGATTAAGCTATGGTATTAAGAAGTCACACCAAATAACCCCACGCTTCCGCAAAGCCAGGGTGTGACAGCTTGGTATCAAAACTCTCATCATAGTGAACTAGGATTCCTTCTCGAGTCTAGACTATGATCACTAGGGCTCTCACGAAAACATTTTTACATTGCCTACCTCTTAAGTCCAGATCCAGGTCATAAAACGTTTTTACAAACAAAAGTTGAGCACATTTTATTTGTTAGTTATGGCCCAGTCTGGGAGGCTGAGAGGAATTATCTAGTGGGACTAGGGAGTTAGTCTGGGAAGCTGAGAGGAATTATCTAGTGGGACTAGGGAGTTAGTCTGGGAGGCTGAGAAAATTGTCTAGTGGGACTAGGGAGTCAGTCTGAGAGGCTGGGAGGCTAGTGGGACTAGGAAAACTATTTGATTGCTTATTGGTGACTAATATGTTTATCTGACTATATGATTGAATATTTGTGCATATGTGTGTATGTATTACAGACGACATGGCTTCCTCTTCAGGCACCGGAGAGTCGGACGCCACGGACCCCATGCCTATAGTATCAGACAACATGGTGTCATCAGAGCGTGAGGTGTACACGTCAGACACCACCAGCACGGATGAGGACGATTTTCAGCCATTCACGTTGCCCGATGTCGTTGCTGAGCCCGCTGATGGCCCTATCGCCGGGGATTTGCCGCTCGTGGTGATCCCTGCCCCTGTACCCCTTGTCGCGTACCCTATTATTGACATGCCCGTTGACGACGACGTCGACTTGTTTGACGAGGATCCACTAGAGGACGACTTTGAGGGCGAGGCCTACATAGCTGCTGGCGATGTCTTACTTCTCGCGGATGCTCCTGCAGAGGAGGCACCCATCCATTCACCCATCCCAGACTCCTTTGAGTCTGTGGCATCTGCACCATCACACGCGCAGGGAGCGCAACACTATTCGCATGATACAGACCCTGATAGAGCATCGCCCGCTGCACCTGCCCCTAGTTTTGCTATCGATCATGACATTGATGATGATTCAGACCCCGTTTCCCACCTGGTTTTGATTCAGACCAGGATATTGAGTTTATTCACCTAGATCAGCCCATGGAGGACCCTGTTGACCCCATTGATCCCATGTTCGCTGATCCCGCTGATTTTGAGATGGAGTTTGATGATCCGGAGCCTGCTGTGGCCCCCGAGCCAGTAGTTGCTCCAGACCCCGCATTCGAGCATGACCCTATTCATGCTGATGTACCCGTTGTTGATCCTTTGATTGCTGATATACCTGTTGACGATCATCCTATTATTGCTCCACTGTTGGAGGGTGATCTTTGTTGTTGCTGATGCTCATGTTGATGTTCCATTTATGCTAGGGGATCCTGTTGTTGCCCCAATTCCTGACCCAGTGCCTGTAGAGCCTGATCATGCACCCTTTACGACACACGTTGACCCACGATATGCTGACACCCGAAATGGGTGGATAGACGATGATGATGACTACCCGTCTTTTGTGGTACATGTTACACCTGCTTCAGCACCTGTTTCAGTTCCTACTGATGTTCCTTTGCGTTCCGTTCATACTACCGGTGTTCACCACACCGACATACCTGTTATGTTCCATCAGTTTACACTGCCATCGCGCCCGGGAGAGGGTTACTCGACTCACCCCGTTGGTCATGTGCCGATATCTGTCCCGGTCATACCACAGTTTTCTTCTGCTGTTCCCCCTGTTTCACCATTTACTGTGCCACCCTTGGTTCCACCTGGCAAGCCTTTTCTCTGGACTTCACCACCCATTATGCCACCGACGGATCCGTATCACCCATATCATGTGGGGTCTTCTACCGAGCATGTCCTTGTTTCATTCATGATCCAGCAGGAGGCACTGACTCGTCGCGTGCAGGAGCTTGAGAGTGCACAGCGACCACCATGCCAGTGCCAGGGCCAGACTCACCCTGCGATATCGCACCCTCCTCGTCCGTTATCTCCCGACTCTGCTGCTCATTTTTGGACTCAGGAGCAGCAGTTAGCGTATATTTTGCGTTCTCATCGAGCCATGGTGGAGGATTGGCTTCACATGCGCCGGTTGCTCTTTTCTCATTTTCCCCCTCCTCCACCGCCATCAGCGTAGGGCTATTTTGTACGACACGAGTAGACTTTTGTTGAGAAGACGGCGATTGCACAGCTTTTGGGAGACTGCATATTGATCCTGACTTTTGTTGTTATGTATATTGGATATTGCTGACACTGATTTGATATTTTGGACTGGGGTGATGTAGCCCTTAGTCATTGATGTTGTACGATACAGTTGTGTACTTGTAAACTTTACATTATGGTCTCGATTTATGGCAATACAATCGCAGTATTCTCATCATATGTGATGTTTGATTGATTGTTTATGTTCTATAACATGAGATGTTATGTGTTTGGTTTATTTTAATATGAGATGTTATGTATTATTACTATCGTTATATACGCACACTTTACCTACCATGACCTGACTTACGTGAACACGATCCTCTTTTAGAAGATGCCACCAAAACGTGAAATGCGCAAGCCCACCTCGGAGGCGGAACTTCAAAAGATAATTGCTGCAGCTATAGCACAACACGAGGCCCTACGCTCCGAACCTAGCAGAGGTACCTCAGAAAATAACGGTTGTCCCTACTGGCACTTCCTCAACTACAAGCCTCCGAAGTTCGACGGCACTGGATGTGCCATAGCTTTTGTGAAATGGATTGAAAGTATGGATTCCATCTTTCGAATGAGTGGTTGTACGCCAGAACAACAAGTCCCATACGTTTCTGAGTTGTTTCAAGATGGAGTTCGATTATGGTGGAACCTTCAGGTTCAAATAATGGGCGAAACCGCAACATATGCATTATCATGGGGTGAACTGAAAGGAATGATGCATAAGAAGTATTGCTCCCAAACAGAAACCCAGAAGTTGGAAGGGGAATTCCAGAGCCTGATGATGGAAGGTCCAAAAATGTGGGGATACATGCAAAGACTTCATGACTTGGCACGAGTTGTTCCATACCTAGCGGAACCAGAAATGAGGAAATTGGGATAGTTCATTTGGGAACTGGCACCTCGAGTCTTGAGCTTGATGACATCATCTACGCCACCAACAACTATTGCTGCTAGTAAGATGGGTTTGGCACTCGTTACGGAAGCAATTAGACTAGAAAAACTTGCAAACCCCGACAGGAAGAAGGAGACTCAGGTAGAGTCGTCCGGAAAGAACAAAAGGAAGCTCACCGAAGATACCCGAACGAATAATGATGAACAAAGATCTATTCGAGGTTGTTTCGACTGCGGGGACAAAGGGCATTTCAAGAAAGACTGCCCTAACAACAAACAAGCCGATGATGAGATTTACTTAGAAACTAAACCAAGACGTAATGGGTGCAAGTATCACCACCATTGTGGATGTCGGAAGCCTAAGTGCGGTAGGTGTGGGAGGAATGGACACAACAAGGATGGTTGTGGGGTGAAAAGTCCCAGACAAGGAGAAAACAGTAACAACGCTCAAGGTGGAAAAGGGAAAGGAAATGGCCGAGGACCAGGATGCTTCCATTGTGGGGATGTTGGACATCTTAAGAGGGAATGCCCGAAGTTTAACCAAGACCGTGAAGGGACATCCAACATCGGAGCTTGTGAAGCATGCCAGGATCCAGGCGTGATTACTGGTACGTTCTCTATCAACCAAAACTTTTGCATCTATTCTGTTTGATACTGGTGCGGATTATACTTTCGTCTCATTAGAATTTAAGAAAATACTTGGGTTGACGCCTAGTAAGTTAGTCGTGCCGTACTCCATCGAATTAGAAAATGGGAAACTAGTTGAAACCAGTGAAGTTGTCCGAGGATATGTGATTGAACTAGGAGGGCACGAGTTTACGTTGGACTTACTACCTGTCAAGCTGGGAAGCTTTGATGTGGTAGTGGGAATGGATTGGCTATTAAGTAACAAGGCAGAAATTGTCTGCCACGAGAAGATCATTCGCATCCCAACCGAAGATGGTGAAACAATTGTGGTTCATGGTGAAAAGAGTGATACGCCTTTAAGAATCATCAGCTGCCTGAAAGCGCGAAAGTGTTTACAGAAGGGATGTGCGGCCTTCCTGGCACACATCGTGGATAAGAAGCTGCTGAACCAAAGATTGAAGACATTCCAGTCGTCAAAGAATATCCTGAAGTCTTTCCAGAAGACTTGCCAGGATTACCGCCTCAAAGGCAAGTCGAATTCCACATTGATTTGGTTCCAGGCGTCGCGCCTGTAGCCAAGGCACCGTATAGACTTGCACCGTCAGAGATGCAAGAATTGTCAACAAAACTCCAAGAGTTGCTAGACAAAGGATTCATCAGACCAAGCTTCTCACCGTGGGGAGCTCCGGTCCTATTTGTCAAGAAGAAGGACGGTAGTTTTCGTATGTGTATCGACTACCGGGAGTTGAACAAGTTAACGGTCAAGAATAGATACCCTCTGCCAAGAATCGACGACTTATTCGATCAGCTCCAAGGTTCAAGCTTTTACTCGAAGATCGATCTTCGATCTGGATACCATCAACTAGGGATACAAGAGGAAAGTATCCCGAAGACAGCCTTCAGGACTCGTTATGGACATTAAGAGTCCCTAGTTATGCCGTTTGGGTTGACAAACGCGCCTGCTGTTTTTATGGACCTAATGAACCGAGTCTGCAAGCCGTATCTCGATAAATTTGTGATTGTATTCATCGACGATATTTTGATTTATTCAAAGACAAAGGCTGAACACGAACAGCACTTAAGTGCTATTTTGGAGTTGCTGAAAAAGGAACAGTTGTATGCCAAATTCTCTAAGTGCAAGTTTTGGCTACGTGAAGTCCAATTCCTTGGACATGTGGTGAATGGAGATGGGATTCATGTTGATCCCACAAAGATCGAGGCGATAAAGAATTGGGAGACTCCAAAAACGCCAACCGAGATTCGACAGTTCTTAGGTTTGGCTGGCTATATTCGAAGATTCATTGAGGATTTTTCTAAAATCACTCAACCCCTTGCCGCGCTCACACGGAAGGATAAGAAGTTTGATTGGGGAATCAAACAGGAAGAAGCGTTTCAGTTATTGAAGAACAAACTTTGTGATGCGCCGATCTTATCGCTACCAGAGGGAACTGATGATTTCGTGGTATACTGTGACGCCTCACGTCAAGGATTGGGTTGCGTGTTGATGCAACGCCAGAAAGTTATAGCTTACGCCTCACGCCAGTTGAAAGTTCATGAAAAGAACTATACCACGCATGATTTGAAGCTAGGCGAAGTGGTATTTGCGCTAAAAATCTGGAGACATTATTTGTATTGCACAAAGTGTTCAATCTTTATGGATCATAAGAGTCTGCAGCACATATTCGACCAAAAAAAGAGCTGAACATGAGACAAAGACATTAGGTCGAATTGTTGAACGATTACGATTGCGAGATCAAGTATCATCCAGGGAAGGCGAATGTGGTCGCCGATGCCCTTAGTCGCAAAGAAAGGATCAAGCCCATAAGGGTTAGGGCTTTGGAGATGATTATACAGACAGATCTTTCCCCTGCGCATTCGTGCCGCGCAGAAAGAAGCTCTTAAGGAAAGAAACCTTGAAGAAGAATATCTCCGTGGGATGGAGAAGCAATTAGTGCCAAACGAGGAAGGAACGTTATGTTTTAAAAAAAAATTTGGGTTCCTCTGTTTGGTGGTTTGAGAAAAGTTATTTTTGATGAGGCACACAAATCACGGTACTCTATTCATCCCGGTGCGGATAAGATGTACCAGGATCTTAAGGATTATTATTGGTGGCCCAGGATGAAGGGCGACGTTGATGTTTATGTTGGCAAGTGTTTAACGTGCGCCAAAGTGAAAGCTGAATACCAGAAGCCTTCGGGACTTCTACAACGACCTGAGATTCCCAAGTGGAAATGGGAACAGATTTCAATGGACTTCATAACGAAACTGCCCAAGACGCCCAGAGGCCATGATATGATTTGGGTAATAGTCGACCTCCTAACAAAGTCCGCACATTTCTTTCCAATCAAAGAGAAAGACAACACTAGTAAACTTGCGGAAATATACATGCGGGAGATCGTTGCACGTCATGGAGTGCCTCTCTCGATCATCTCTGATAGAGACGGAAGGTTTGTGTCAAGGATATAGCAATCCTTCCAAGAAGCTTTTGGCTTACAATTGAATCTGAGCACTGCATTTCACCCACAGACCGATGGGCAAAGCGAACGAACGATACAGACATTGGAAGATATGCTGAGAGCATGCGTTATGGATTTGGGTGGTAGCTGGGATAATCATTTACCATTGGTCGAATTTTCATACAAAAACAGCTACCACACCAGCATTGGAGCCGCGCCATTTGAAGCTCTTTACGGACGCAAATGTCGATCACCCTTATGCTGGGCTGATGCAGGTGATAGACAACTCGTTGGTCCTGAAATAGTCCAAGAGACTACAGACAAGATCGCACAAATTCGAAAACGCATCGAGGCGGCTCGCCACCGACAGAAAGTCTATGCAGATCCAAAGCGGAAACCTTTGGAATTTCAAGTTGGAGATATGGTTTTATTGAAAGTTTCACCCTGGAAGGGTGTGGCACGCTTCGGAAAGCGTGGAAAGTTGAATCCGCGTTACATTGGCCCTTTCAGAATTCTGCAAAGGATTGGGCTTGTAGCCTACAAGTTGGACCTACCTGCTGAACTCCACGGTGTTCACGATACATTCCATGTATCAAATTTGAGAAAGAGTCCAACACAAGAAACAGTGATCATTCCTGCTGACGAAGTTCATATCGACGACACGCTCCACTTCACTGAAGAACCTGTTGAGGTCACGGATTGGAAAGTTAACAAAACTCGCAGGAGCAGTGTTAAACTCGTCAAAGTTTGATGGAATGCAAGACATGGACCTGAATTCACGTGGGAACGTGAGGATCGTATGAAAGAGAAATACCCCCATTTGTTTCCTAAGACCCCTGCAAATAGAAGCAGAACTTAAATTTCGGGACGAAATTTATTTAACCGGGGGGGGGGAGAATGTGACAACCCTCACCAAACCAGGAATCCGTATAAATTAATTAATATTTAATTACTGCTTAATTACTGTGCTTGCTTACAACTGTGATTAAACTGCTTACTGATTTCTGATACATACATACTCATGCATCACATCTTATACTGTCACTCTATCATTTACACACAAACCATAGTGACAACCTTGATGCACAAAAGCACAGTGAGCACACTATACGGGATACCCAGTAAGCATGCTGACATAGCCAACATCAGACAGACACTGTCTCTAAGGCCAGTATGAGCCGGGAATAGTTTACTACACTAGTAGTGAGTGTAAGGAGGTGAGGATTGTAGAACTGCGTCACTAGGTGATATTTATAGTGACCGGATGTGCCTAAAACGTACTTTGAGTACAAAATTCTGCACTTTAAATAAAAATTCAGCATTTATCTAAACTAGTAAAGTGCAAAAAGTTGGCAAAATAGTCCTAGACACTTTCCAAAGTATTGGTGAATTAATGGGTCACTAAAAATAATATTAACGACACTTTAAATACTTATTTAGCACATTAATGGAGTAATATCCAACCGTACAACCGGACTTAACCCGGGACATAAAAATATTGTCATGGACATTGTTTTTCTTTTTCTGAGCCAGTTAGGGTCCCCGAATACCCTAACACCCGCTATAATTACTACACACATAATACTCTAATTTAATTCCTAACTAAACAAAAAAAAATGCCACTAACTATTAGTTGGAAATCAACCATGACCCCCCCTCCTTACAACCGAGTTTGGTTCCCTTGTGGGACAAACCCTTACACATTTGTATATTTTATTCATTTATGTCTTATATCTAGAAGACATCTTAACCAAAGGTTAATGAGGATGCATGGATTATAAGTATGTCTAGGAAGTTAACCATTTCATTCACTAAACCACTTAACAAAAAAAAAAAAAAAAAATTCAACTTTCCTCCCTCCTTTCTTTTTGCTTACTGCCGTGAGCTTTCACAACCATCCACCCACTTTCAAAATAAAATCTTGCATTTCCAAGTTTACTCAAGTGTGAAGGATCTCATACAAAGAAGCTTGGTGCTTACGGATTGCCAAGGACCTCTCTACGACGCTTTTAACCACCCGTTTTTTCGACTAGTTTCTTCCCTAGCCTCGAGCTAGTAGTAAGTGACTCTAAACGCCTTCTTGTTCATGCCTAAAGTAGTTAATAAGAAATTTGTCGGATAAAAATCATGAACACTAGAGACAAAAACTAAAAGTCTACTAAAAATAATAAACATGGTGGTTAATGAATGAATGTTAGTGTAAAACTTTTGAAACTAGTTTTGTTATGATTATTTATTGTTGTTGATTGCTAGTAGTAGTTCGGATCGTCATCTAACCCGGCTAAGTCATGTTCATGGAACATGAACTAGTGTATGTTTAAGTGTGAAAATGATTAGATGACGAACAATACTACTCATTAACATGAACTTGTGTAAAAACAAATTTTCTTATGAAAAGGAGTTCTAAACTAGTAGATCTAAAGATCTACAAGTGGTATTTTCGAAGAACCAACCGTAAGACGAAACCATGTTTTAAACCGGATCTTTCCTAAACTAAAGGTGTTTTTGTGAACAACCAGGTGTGTAGACACTTGTGTAACGAAAGGTTTTAACAAAGAATTATTTTTGAGATTTTTGACAAGAAGTTGTAAACTTACACTTTCTTTAAAAATAAGATTTTTAAGAAACCGATTTCATTTATAAAACTAGAAAGATCTACTAAAAACACCGGAAGGTTACTACACACTTTTACATAACCCACAAGTTCATGTGTTTGCGACTTACGTATACTTTTGACTAGTTTAGTGTTGAAATATTGTTTATTGATGTTGGGAACATTGTTGGTTGAATTTATAAAAGAAAATGATACGCTTGAAAGCGTGGCCACCTCCAGTTACAGAGGAAACTCTGGCGAAAATTTTCCAGAAATATAACACTTGGGAAATATTATTACGACAAGTGTTATGAATATATTCTCGACTTGTTTTCCCACACAAACTTCGCCATGAATTTTTATTACAAAATAACCAAGTGTCGGAGTTGGGATTTTCACAAATAAAACTTGTTAAATACATATTTAGGATATATATTCTTCATAATAGCACTTGTGTGAAATTTTTTATGATTATTTTGTGAACTATACAAATATTATTTTTAGGGTAAAAATAATATTACTAAATGTTAACGGCTCCAAAATAACGCGAACGCCTTCACAATAAATATTTAAGTTACACCGGTATTATTTATACCACCCGAACCTTGCAACGTAACTTACGTATTTTCAGAAAATACTCATAAGTGTGTATTTTGACAAGGATATTACTTTGGAAAAATTATATGGAATAAAATATAATATTTTTTGGGAAAAATAATTATATTTTGGAAGTAAAGTATTTTGGACAAATGAAATAAAATATATTACATTAAGTGAGACTTAATATATATTTCGAAGTTATACGAACGCACATGTATTAAAACCCTCATCCTTGGGAAGGAATATATTTACAAAATAATTACGAAGTGTAATTACGAAATAGTTGCCTAACTATTTCCCAAAGACATTAAACCTTAAGCTAAGGCACGACCGTCCGTCTAATAGAAGTTAGTACGTGTAGGTCGTCGCACAGCAGGTTGACCAGGAGATTTCTTGTTAGAGACGCACTTCGGTGAGTTCATGTCCCCCTTTTCTTTTAACTGTTTTCAATTTTCTAAACTGCGGGGGTGAAATAAATGCTACTATGATTACGAATACTTTTTACATGGTATGGTCAGCTTAAGGAGGGTTAGGACGTACAGATCATGTGGGCGAGTTGGCGCAACTTGAGGCCATTAATCCTCATGGTAGGACCGAGGGTCAGTAGCGGTAGATCTATCTGGGTGTAGCGAGCCCAACCCCTGAGCCCGCCTAATGGACCAGGTGGTGACTTTGTACCCAACGCAAAATCTGCTAGGTTTGAGTCTTCCTACGGCACTTCACACATATCATTGGCTTTGCAACCCAATGGTGATCTCTTTTTCCTTATTGCTACATACCAGGGACATTTTTACATTGGGACGTACTTAAACCTTTTTACATTGGGACGTACTATAAAGGTTTTACATACTCACTACACATGAACTCGCTCAACATTTTTGTTGATTTTTTCCAACTTACATGTATTTCAGGGAACTAAGGATCTGGCACGGTATGCTACGTTTTCACGCTGCGTTAGAGTTATGGGATCATCCAAGTTTAGGGGTTGTGGCTTTTACATGGACGAGTCACAGTTCTTAAACTACGTCTATTTTAAGTTTGTGGTTGCATCTTAAGAACAATGTTTTATTTGGTAGTATTGTAAACTCGAAGCATGTGTCAGCATTTCAAACAATATTGTGCCATTTTGTTTTTTAGACTTTAACTAATGGATGATTCTGCATGGTTTTATTTTCATATAGCTTTGTTGTGATTAAGCTATGGTATTAAGAAGTCACACCAAATAAACCCACGCTTCCGCAAAGCCAGGGTGTGATAGAGTGATCGTTGTGGGTTCTGTCGTAGTCACCGAACTTCAAAACTCCGGAGCCAATCCCCAGATGTAGCACTCGATGCGCTTAAATTCAGAAGTCACCAAATAGGGGATCACTCTCGACAGATCAGGGAATCTCTGAGTATAACTAACAATGTCTGCACCAACCATGGACAGATTCCAAAACTCAGTTCCCAGTCTTTGAAGTTCAGCACGCGAGCAATATTTTTGCCTCATTCTTTCCTTCACCCAGAGTTTGGACTTGTAAATTCCAGTAACAAAAGTGACTTGTAAATTCCAGTAACAAAAGTGACTTGTAAATTCCAGTAACAAAAGTGACTTGCTGGTAAATTCCAGTAACAAAAGTTTGGACTTGTAAATTCCAGTAACAAAAGTGACTTGCTGGTCCGCAGTGCACTTGCTCATGCGGATTGTGGAATCAGTTTTCTCCATCTAGCGCACGAAAGCCACTGCACCTCCAGTTCCGTCGTAATTCAGTGGCCTGCAGTCGAGAAACTGCTTGTAGATGCAGCCTGGAATTTATCCAACCAATTCACACGTGAGCAATCAATGAAACAATGAAACAAAGACCGTTCATAAGTTTAATCAAATTATAGCAAATCAACTTAAGGTTACCTTGGGTTGGGTTTCCTCCAGATGAATCTCTATGTCCATTTCGTCCGGTACCGCCTGAGCCTCCAATGTGCTCAGCACGGTTCGCCTCGTACTGGGTGATAGCTTCAGAAATCCTTTCTTCCAGCAGAGAGTTCAATTCTTCAGCAGTCCTCGGCATCGGTGGAGGGGGTAGTTAGTCAGAACCTCGAGTGTTCACAGCTCTCCTAGGTGCCATGTTCTTCCAAAACACAACACAAAAGAGTTAGGTGTTTGTCTGATACCATCATACTAGATAGTAGTAGTTCATATACGTATACTTATACACACATAAGCAACATAAACAACCTACCAAACATATAAATCAATTCATACAACAACAAGTATGCATAAACAGATAAATACTGATGTGTCATAAGATATTCACCGAGTTTTTATACATATCAGGACAACTTGTTACATCATTGTTTGTGAAGAAAACAAAATGCATAAGGGTTACATCACCCAATAGTAAGTTTAATACATATACAAGAAAAATTATCTTTCTTCACATTGGCGGTCCTTGTCTTCAAGTTGTACCCAAAACTCTGTCGTAGTCTTCATACAAAAAATGCTGCTCCATTAAAGTACCTGCAATGAAAAACCTAATGGGCTAGCGGAGAGGGTAGGGGTGTAGGGAAGATCAAACTGCGAAGGTGAGCCACTTCATCCTCGAGCTCGTGGACTCGACGGATGAGGAAGCTGACCTGCTGCTCTACAGTGAGAAACCGAGCATCATGATCCTCAATAGGTGCCCGAACAGGTGGTGGCGGAGATGCTGGTGGGGGTGAAGATGGTGGTGAAGGTGTAACGGGTGGTGGATAATCTGGTGGAGGAGGTCGTCACGCATCAGCCTCATTCTCCAACTCGTAGACCCTACGACAAAGGATCTTAAACTGAAGCTGGAGCGATAGAAGGAGATCATCTCTAGTGTATCCAGTGTGATGGGAAGGGTGGTATGGATCGGATAATTGCATAGAATACGGAGGGAAAAATCGGGGCGACTGAACGTGTGGACTCAACACAGGTGGGGGTATATGTGGATGAAGAGAAGGCTCTCCTCCATGAGTAGGAGGTGTATGCGGAAAAGCTGAAGCATAACGGATACTACGTGCACCACTAGATTGGTCCGCCGGGACAGGTGGACGTGAAGAGCTGTCATTGGCTATGTGAGTGGGAGTGTGAGGAGGTGTATCAGTAGGTGTAGGAACGTGAACATGAGAAGCTGGTGCAATGGACATAGCATCATCATCATTAGTGGGGTAAGCCCCTAGTCCAGCAGCTAGAAGGGCTGAAGAGGTCACTGACTCAAAAGAGTCGGCAACAGAATCAGGGTCAGAATCAGAAGAGATGTCAATGACAGATACAGTAGGTGATGCTACGTCTAGGATGGCAATGTCGAACACCTCACCATCACCCAGGTCATCGTCAAGGTGATCTACCTCAATCACAGGAACATCGATATCATCGTCCAAGTCAACAACAAAAGGCCAATCCTCAGCAGGGATGGCAGAGAGGGGAACAACGTGGATCGGAATGGGCTCGACAGGATGCTCGCCATCGGGATGTCCAATGATGAGTTGATCATGAATAGGTAGAGGAAAAGCTAGAATGTCATCAACGAAAGGAATGTCGTCACCAAAGTCGAGTAAAGCAAAAGGCTGGAAATCATCAAGGTTGTCGTTATCAGACATAAGCTCGGGATCGGTCTCTGAGTCAGAAGTAAAGATCTTAGGAGCTGGTGCAATCTCGTCGTCAGAAACAATAGCCATGGGATCATGCTCCTCCGATAGACCACTACTCTCAGATGAAGACATGTGTACTTGTAACATAAGAGCCATAACATATGTACATATATTAATTATTACTACTTAATTAATATATATAGTTACACAGAAATAAGCAAGTAGTCCTTAGTTGAAGTTAAGTACTACTCCCGTGCACCCTAAGTCTCGTAGTGTCCTTACTTGACTTTTTGAAAACAAGTTCAAGTAGTGGATGTCGCAGAAAGTTTTATGCAATGAAAACTTTTGAAAATTTTCTTTAGTGAGAGGATCCTAAGGATTGTAGTCTAGACTCTAGAAAGAATCCGGGTTCACTACAATCGTAGCTCTGATACCAATCTGTCACACCCCTTTCTAAGGAAAACATGAGGTGTGATCCTGAAAGGTTCTCATTGCATACGAATGATAAACATACTACATGATCATAAAACAACTCCACAATGCCATTGATAATAAATATCCAAAACAAAAGTTCAGTTTAAGTTTACATCCCAAATAAGATAATTGTTTGAAAAGTATACAACTTCATTACAAAGACAAATATCAAGGTTTTGATCATTATATCACCACAGGGGGTGGGATATAACAACCAAATCCTACAAAAGTGGCACTGGAGCCTTGACACAAAATAACTAGTACATAAACAACATCCTTTAGCAAAGAGGGACCGCGCGTACATCCACTTAGTTACCTGAAATACATGTAAGTTTCGGAAAATTGTCAACATAAGTTGGTGTGAATTCATGCAGTTTTGTGTAAAACATTTAAGTATTTGTTGTAGGAAACATGGTATGTAATTGTACTTGAAAAAGTATTTCTGTAAATGTAAGGAAATCAAAATCGCTAATGGTTCGCGAGGCCACTAACATATGTAACGACATAGGAAGCATCCAAATCATAGGCATTTTACTTGTCGATTCATGACTAGAGACACAAAAGCACTCTTGGTAAAAATGTGCCCAAGAGTGTGGCTGCCTAAAATCCATTAGATCTAACCTTTTGTTCCGCGGTCTAGGACTTACGTTGATTAATGGTGCTTAAGACACCCTATTCGTGACATGATCTATAGTATCATTCCTTAGTTTATTTCTACATACCACAGTACATGTATTTTCCCCAAGTTTAGAAAACAAGAAAATGTTTAAAAGCGGGGACATGAACTCATAGTTTTGCGTAACTCGCATCGTAAACTTCACCGGTTGTGTTTGTAAGCGTTGTGACCTATAATTATTCTATCTACATTAGTCACTAGACTTGCATCACACAAGTACAAGTCACCATATTAAGTTTGTGTATTTGTTATTTGTATGTTTAACTCTTGTGAGGGTCGTGTCCTTGTTTGTCGAGTCTTTGCACTTTGAATCTGTATTGTTTATTTGTAAATATATATTTTACTTTTCAAAAATATATATTTATTTATGTAGAATTTGTCAAAGTAATAAGTGTTAAAATAAACTTTATTTTTATCTTGTCCATATATGTTACTTATATTATTTTCCAAAAATGAATATAAGTATTTTGTTAGTCAAGGCACAAGATATTAAGTTGAGATGGCAAACCTACTTCCATAATCTTTTCAACCACGTTAGGGCTTACCAACATGATAGCAGCAATCCCAGGATTCAAAGACGACAACAGAATAATGTCTACTGTGGGAGGATCACACATGGCGAGGTGAGGATGGCACTTAGGAAGATGGGAAGAGGCAAGGCAGTGGGTTTGGACAACATTCCGATTGAGGCGTGGAAGTGTTTGGGAGAAGAAGGAGTCCGATGGTTAACACTTTTGTTCAATTGTATTTTCAAGACTGGGAAAATGCCAGATCAGTGGAGGAGCAGCGTCATGGTGCCTGTATACAAGAATAAAGGAGACGCTCAATGTTGTGGGAACTACAGAGGAATCAAACTGCTAAGTCACACTTTGAAGCTCTGGGAGAGGGTTATTGAAACTAGAATTAGAAGAGAAACTCAGGTTTCAGTAAACCAATTTGGTTTCATGAAAGGGAGGTCAACTACAGAAGCGATACATATTCTAAGGAGGCTGATGGAGAAATATAGAGCGAAGAAGCAAGATTTACATATGGTGTTTATCGACCTGGAAAAGGCTTATGACACTGTACCACGACAACTGATTTGGGATAGTTTGGAGGGTCGAGGGCTACCGGGGAAGTATATAGACATAATTAAGGATACGTACGATAGAACAGAGACTACTGTCCGCGCGCCTGTAGGAGATACAAACTTCTTTCCTGTGGAGGTAGGACTACACCAGGGGTCTGCGCTGAGCCCTTTTCTTTTTGCGGTTGTCTTGGATGAGTTGTCCAAGTTGATTCAGGAGACAGTTCCATGGTGCATGCTTTTTGCGGACGATATTGTGTTGATTGCCGAGACTAAACAGTGCCTGAATGAGAGGATAGAAGAGTGGCGAGTAGGTCTAGAGGGCAAGGGCCTAAGGATTAGTCGATCTAAGACTGAGTATCTACACTGTGATTTCAGCGGTGTAGCCTTTGAAGATGAAACCCAAATCACCATTGAGGATCATTTGGTCCCGAAGGTAACTAGATTTAAGTATCTAGGGTCGTATGTTCAAAGAGATGGTGACATAGATAGTGATGTAACCCATCGCATACAGGCTGGCTGGTGTAGATGGAGGGCAGCCAGTGGGGTTTTGTGCGATAGGAGGTTCCCAATTAAACTTAAGGGGAAATTCTACAGGGTAGCAGTTAGGCCAGCTATGTTATATGGAACAGACTGTTGGGCTACCAAAAAGACACAAGCGCGCAAGATGGAGGTAGCAGAGATGAGGATGCTGAGGTGGATGTGTGGACACACGAGGTTAGATCGGTTAAGAAATGAGGTTTTTAGGGAAAGACTAGGAGTGGCTAGTATATCGGAGAAGATTAAGGAGGGGAGATTGAGATGGTTTGGGCATGTGAAGCGGAGGGAAGCGACGGCTCCAGTTAGAGTAGTGGAGACTATTACTGTGCAGGGGAGGAGAGGAAGAGGCAGACCCAAACTGACATGGGATGAGCAGATTAGGCATGATTTACTAGAGTTGCATCTTTCTGAGGACATGGTCCACGATAGGACTTCGTGGAGGCGTAGGATTAGGGTTAAGGACGTCTAGAGGATATTGTAGTAAGGTCTTAGGTGGATTTTCAGGGACGTAGGTTTTTCTTTTTCTTGTAGGGTCCTTTCCAGTGTTTGCCTTATTGTGTTTATGCCCAAATGATGTTGTATGCTATTATACATGATTTACTTTGTGTTTATGCCCAAATAATGTTGTATGCTATGATACATGATTTTACATTATATTGTGCGACCCAGACCACTTTCTTGCTAATGGGCGACTTCTTATTTCGGTATTCTTTCTATATTCTTTGACTTGTTGTGTTGGTTTGCTGTTCGTTTTCGAGCCGAGGGTCTCTCTGGAAGCAGCCTCTCTATCCCTAGGGATAGAGGCAAGGCCTGTCTACATCCCACCCTCCCCAGACCCTATAAGTAGCTATGCTATTTGTGGGACTTACTGGGTATGGTTGTTGTGATTGTTGTTAGATCATATTCTCAATATTATTTTTGTGCAAGTATACTTAGGAAAGTATACTTGTATTTCTATGTAAATACTTGTGTATTTTACATTATTTGCCAAAAATCAATACTTTGATTTTTATTACTTTCCAGAATTATATTTCTTAAAAATAATGTATTTTTAAGTCTTGTGTGGAATATATATATTTTGTCATGTTTGAATATATATATATATATATATATATTTGTTATTCATCCGATTTTTGTATAGTTTCCATTACTTGGTAATAGTTATATATTTGTCCAAATATATATAGTTATGTCCAAAAATTGTCCAAAGTCCATATGTTTGTTGAATATATTTATACAAATATATTTCCGTTTATTTGTCCATATTCTCTTCTTGTGAGGAATTTTGTATACTTGTATACTTAAGTATTCTTATGTATTTGTATGTGTATTTTAGTATTCATACTCCTTGGGAGTAATTAGTGTATTTTTAAAGTTCCTAATACACTACTACATATAATACACATAATATACACTTAGCACACAAAATTTGGCGATCACTAAATATATATACTTTCCCTAAAAATATACATACTTAATATTAATTTTAAGTTGAAGAAATCATCGTTTCTTAACTTGAATTTTCATACAAAAATTAGGAAACCTTGTTAAATATTTTTAGGTGGATTTTTGGGGAATAAGTTTCACCAAAACTTATATTTTTCTAAGTGTCAAAATTTTATATAAAATTTGACATAGTTTCCCCTAAAAATGGAGGTTTCCCATGTTTTCAAAACATGTGTTTATTTTCTTTTCAACACCAAAAACAATTTTCACAAGTAACATACACTAATTACTTCATGTAAAACATTACGGTGAACTTGATTTTTGCTAAAAATGTGTAGTCTTTTAGATCTACACTTTACATACCATGACCTTTCAAAATCAAGTGTTTTTGTAAATTTTACACAAACTTTGTATGAAACTTTAATTTACTAATCAAACCATCCATGAGTTTTATGGTTTCAAAGTCTTGAAAATCATGTTCTAACATCATTCCTATGTTCATTAAAAAGATCTTTATGTCTAAAACCATGTTTCATCATGGATCTTTCAAGATCCATACTGAACATCTTTAAATCTTTCATACACAAGCTTCATGATGAACCTTTAACAAACTTTTCATAGATTTTAGTTTCAAAAGCTACTTTTACATACACTTTGTTACTTCAAGAACAGAAGGTCATGCTTCAAAAATCATCTTTCAAGTTCACATAAGTGTTTCACAAGTTCATCTTCAAGTTTAACCATGGATGTTTCAATATCCATGCTTAAACTTGTTAGATATAAGCTTCTAACAAGCTTAACATGCTAGATCTAAACATACACACAAGATTCAACAACAACAACTTCATCACATACACTAAAAATCACTAGAATCACTTGTTTTCTTCATGATTATGTTATATTCTTACATCTTCATCTTTTAAAGTTTAGTTTGTTAGATGGTGTGACTTGTACATAACATAAACATGAACTAAAATAGTGGTTAGGTGGCTTACAACTAGCTCTATTGGCTAGGGAAGTGGCAAGAACAAAGTGAAGATGAAGATTGAAGAAATCAAGTGGATAAAAGCTCCTTAGCAAGGTCCTTCACCTTCCAATGCTTCACACCTTCTTAGATAGCCTCCATACCCTTTTGTATATGCTTAGATTTCCTTGGAATGGATTGAAAATGGTGGATGTGTGGGTGTGTGTGGTCGGTCGAGAGCAAGGGAGAGGGGGGAGAAGAGTGTGGTGTGTTGGTGATTTACGATGAAGTGAATGGTCCTTTAGTGTTTAATAATCAAACTTTCTCAACACATGTTTAACCAATAGTCAATATGTTCCATATCTAGATTACATTGATAATATTATAATCAAAAGATGGGGTGGGGCCCTTGGGGCCGGTTTTCGAATGGGGTTAAATGCAAATTGTTGAAAGTTGGAGGTTATAAATGTAAACTAGAAGGTTTAACTTAGTTTTAGTGTGTTTAGGTGTTTTTATGATTTTTAAGGTGTTCTATCACCAATACTAGCTTAATATCATGAAAACAATGCTTCTAGTTGAATTTTGGTGTTTTGGGTAGCGTCCGGTTATTCATTTCGTTAATGGTTCGTTAAAGTGCTAAATTATGCAGTTTTACTAGGTATGAGGCACCTTTTGTGACAGTTTCAATTCCCGACACTTTGTAAGTTATTATGGACACTAAAACATCAATTCTGCCTAATATTTTGGTGTTAGAATGTTGTTTTTGCCGCAGAATTCAGCATTTAAAATGAGTTTCGGTTGTCTTTTAGAGAATATTTTTGTTTCCGGAAAGTGTATATGTTAACCCTTGTATCCATACTTGGGTTTTAATGTGTTTTTGATGTTGGACCTACTCCTAGGCCCTAAATCTATTGTCTGACTGCTTTATGCGGAAGTGCTGACACAGTGTGTCTTACCGGTGAGTTTACTAGTCTTTCTGACGCAACGCTTAATGTAATGCACAAGGCAATATTTGGAGTATAAAACATGCATGAATTCATATGTAAGGCAAGTAGTCACACAATGTTGACGTTTAAGCACATAATTGCAAATAATAAATAGTAAATAAAATAGTACGGAAATTACCGGTTTGGTGTCATTTGTCACACCATCGTCATCAATTGTCGGAAAAAAAAAGTTTTGAACTATCACGGCCAACTCAACTCATATCTTTATTTTCAACACCGGCACCGCCGAAATTGATCGAATCATTCCGAAATTCAACTAAATTTTAACCAAAAAATGATCGAATCAATCCCAAATTCTCAATCAACGAAACTCGTTCGAATCGTTCAAATCTGTGTATCATATGCCTAGTTTCGAATCCAGATTCACCAAAAACAGAATCTTGTTGAAAATGTTCGAAATTTCAATCAAATCAAACCAAAAAACAATGAAAACAGTCCCGAATCCAACGTAAGAATGTCCACAAAATCACCAAAAAACAACCGATTTAGTCCAAATCATACCTAAACTTGTTCGATTCGATCAACGATTATACGCAGAACTTCCGTATCTCTGATTTTGTGTTTTATTCAACACAACATATCAAAATGACAAAAACAAAAAGAACAAAAACAACGGTTTCAAATAATATAAACATTAGAATGACAAGTTTCCATGACCGTCACTCTCTCTATCACAGAAACATCAACTGTCTGATGTTCAAAAAAATTCTGTTGAGAAGGTGGCCCGGCCGTGATTGTCACACCCCCAAAATCCACCATGCGGAGTACCACCGCTTGGAGGCGTGACGTGACCAGGATCGAGCCACCAATCATATTGAACATCGTAATTAAGTAGATAAGATCAACCATAATACGATTGGTGACCAAAGCCAGTTAACCATGTTTAGTTTAAACAGCGGAAGCATAAAAGATAAATCCAAGAGCACGTGTCCATAGTTTATAAGATTAAGTTCAAAACGCAAGTTTGATAAGTTTATAAGGATTTAAATTATGAGCACGGAACATAACAGTCCGTACACCACAACGACTCCTTCCTCGTGCAAGCTCCAAGCGTTTAGCGACCTGTAAGGCATGTAACAACTAGTCAACAACAAAGTTGAGTGAGTTCACGTTTGGTTGTTTAGTTTTAAGTTGTTTTCTGAAAAACGTGGTTTGACTTTCGTTGGCGTAATTGCCGTGGGGGTTACCCCGTAGTTGAAAGTATGTTTAACCAGTTCCTTTTTCATTACCCAAACCATAACCATAATCAGTGGGGGCTTTCCCCGTTTGAACTACTAGACGGTATGATATCGACTGCTACGCAAATAAGTTGTGCCCTATATCAGTGTCTATCATCACTGACAATCTGCCGTAGTCCATTAGTACACGCCCGTCCGACTGGCACGGTGTGAGGTTTGTTAAACCTAATAGCGCTATTAACTAATGACCCGCTCGCCATTGGCCTCGGCGATTAAGTCGATATAAATTGAGGGACTTCATGATAGAGTTTTGTCTAGCTAGTTTTAAGGTTGTTGTCCTGCACCAGGAGGACGAACGTACGTATTCTGCACCAGGAGAATTCGTAGGATTAATAATGGCATCCTATCTATGGAGGATGGCCGTACATATCCTACCCAAGGAGGATATGTAGATTTAGTTTTAAATTCTTTAACCCATTTCCAAACCACCGGAAATCCCATGCCTTGTAGAAAGTGTGAACTCACCTCGGTTTGCTCGGTTAGATTCTCAATATAGCTAACAGTCAAGGTTGGTCAATCACGTCCTAGTATGATTTACCAGTTAGTCATTTAGTGGCTTTCAAATAGAACACAAAGTTCCTACACGTATTTATCACACAACATGCATCACTTTAACGGTTTATGCCCATCTAAGTTTCCCATCCATTCCCCACTCAAAATCAAACATACGATAATGCACATAACATATATAACATGTTAGATCATTCACAGATAGCATACTCGACATTTAGACACGCGAGTCACACCTTATGTCATTTCAGCATTTATATTCAAAACCGGCTGTTTTCGGACATTTTAATAAAATAGTTAAATTATTCCAAAAATTCCTAAATTTTTACAGGATGTCTTAAACGTTCCATGTTTTATTGTGTAAAAATATCGGGGTCCGGTTCATTACCAATATTTTATAAAAATTCATATTCCGGACTGAACTCAGATTTATGTATTTCTGACCACAGTCCACGGAACAATTTATTAAAAATTCATCGAGTGTCCGATTTACGAAATTCCAGTGGGGTAATTACAAATGCATCGGTTGTCATCTACTATACCAATTTCATGGTCCGATTCATCACAAAACTCAGGTTATGACTGAAAGTACGACACCCATTTATTGCTGTCAAAATTCAGCTTAAGCAGTTGTTACAAATCGACACATTAAAAATAGTAAACGAAGTCCAAAAAATACGATTCCGGTGCCATTAGAACCGTATTTCATAATAACATATTTTAGATTCAAAATATCGGTTTTTTGTTGAGTTTATGACCTGTTTACAGCCAACTGAAGTTGTCTGTAAAACCGGGACAGATTCTGTTTTCACTTTCTAACTTACTAACTTGTGTTCGATCGATTCCGTTAATCATGTTTAGTGACCACAACAACATCACATATTAATATTAATCAGCAAAACATCAGATAATCAACCAATAATCATAATCACACAAGATCTACATGATTTACACTAATATTCATCCATTAACCACCTTGTTCATCACTTTAGTAGACTTTTAGTTGGTGATCTTATATGTTAGTGATTTTCAACCGACGAAACTCTTATTAACCACTTTAGAATAGATCAAGAAGATGTTTAGAGTCACTTACTACTAGCTCGAGGCTAGGGAAGATCAAAGGCGTAAAAGTGGTGGATAAAAGAAAACAAGAGCGGTCCTTCAACTTGCGAGTGCATCACGCTTCGTTGAACACCTTGATACACCCTTGAATACCTTGAAATGCTTGAAGCTTGAAACAAAAGTGGGTGGTGTGTGTGTGTGGGAAGTCAGCCGAACACAAGCAAGGGAAAGGAAGGAGGAGCTTGTTTTAGTTGGTGGTTTGCAAATGAGAGCTCTAGATCCTTAAGGCTAATTTATAAACCAATATTAGCTTTAACCAATATGTAAAGTGTCCACTTGATACTAGACAAGAATGATTATTTTATTCAACAAATGGTGGGGTGTGTCCCCTCTTGGAAGCCGATCGGTTGGGGGGGGGGGGGCTATATAGTTAGATTTTAACTAAATAGTTAAGTAACTAGTTAATTTAGTTAGGTGTTTAATTGGTGTATTAAGTGGGCTGTAATTTATAACGGGTGTTAGGGTACTCGGGACCCTAACTGGCTCAGAAAAGTATCAACAATGTTATTGGCAATATTTTTATGTTCCGGGTAAAGTCCGGTTGTTCGGTTCGATACTGTTCCGTTAAACTGCTTAATTAATTCGTAAGGTGTCCTACATATACATTTTTGCAACGTTTTTAATTTTCAACACTCAGGAAGATATAACGGACTATTTAGTGACCTTTCTGTACACTATTAGTATATTAACGAATACGTGTAAGCATAACACAGATATCAGAAAGCAGTTAAGTAATTCCACACAGTCGTCAAGCACATTAATTATTATTAATAAACTGTACGGTTACATGTAAATTTGAGGGTTGTCACATTCTCCCCCTGTTAAGAGAATTTCGTCCCGAAATTTAGCGCGTGGTTACTGAGGAAGCTAGTTAAGTTGCGTTGTTATCCTGATTTTACTGGGGTGTCACATCATCCCCCCGTTTATTTGGAATTTCGTCCCGAAATTCTGCAGTAGCTTCAGCCTCAATAGTGGTTGCGTTTTTCTTAAACAGCTAGGGATACTTGAGTTTCATTTGGTCTTCTCGTTCCCAGGTATATTCTGGGCCACGACGAGCATTCCAACGAACTCGGACCAGAGGTATCCTGGTATACTTGAGGATCTTAACATCTCGATCCGTAATTTCTACTGGTTCCTCGACGAATCGCAGCTGAGTTCCTTAAGAGGAACTATAAGGGTCTCATCTGACAGACACTTCTTCAGATTTGACACATGGAAGACATTGTGAACTCCGCTGAGTTCTTCAGGTAGATTCAACCTGTAGGCGACTTTGCCAATTTTCTCAATGACTTCGAATGGTCCGACATAACGCGGATTGAGTTTTCCTCATTTGCCAAAGCGGACTACACCTTTCCAAGGTGAGACTTTGAGTAGCACTCGATCCCCAACCTAGAGCTCGAGTGCTTTTCTTCCCTTATCAGCATAGCTTTTCTGACGGTCACGAGCTGCCACCATTCGCTGTCGTATCTGAGCAATTCTCTCGGTGGTATCTACCACAAGTTCTGGGCCAGTGATTTGGCTGTCACCAACTTCTGCCCAACAGAGAGGTGATCGGCATTTGCGTCTGTACAATGCCACGAACAGAGCGGCCTGTATGCTGGTGTGGTAGCTGTTGTTGTATGAAAACTCCACTAGCGGGAGGTGCTTTTCCCAGCCATTACCAAAATCGATTACACATGCCCTGAGCATGTCTTCAAGGGTTTGGATGGTGCGTTCCGATTGCCCATCCGTTTGTGGGTGATAAGCGGTGCTCATATCTAAACGTGAGCCAAAGGACTTGTGCATTGCCTGCCACAGTTCTGAAGTAAAACGCGCGTCACGATCAGATATAATAGAGGTTGGCACTCCATGCCTTGATACCACTTCCTTTAGGTAAATGTCTGCAAGAGTAGAAAACTTATCCGTTTCTTTGATAGCCAGAAAATGTGCAGACTTGGTCAGTCGATCTACGATCACCCAAATGGTATCGTTTCCGCATTGAGATCTGGGCAGGCCAGTAACGAAATCCATGGAAATTTGCACCCATTTCCATTTAGGTATCTCTGGTTGTTGAAGTAGGCCTGATGGTTTCTGATATTCAGACTTGACTCTCGCACAAGTCAAGCACTTACTGACGTAGGTTGCTATGTGGGCTTTCATGCCAGGCCACCAGTATGTGGTCTTTAAGTCGTGGTACATCTTATCCGAACCAGGATGTACTGAATAACGAGACTTATGTGCTTCATCCATCACAAGCTCGCGTAGGTTTCCATACAGTGGGACCCAGATGCGCCCTGTTACATAGTAAGCGTCGTCTTCCTTTTGTTCTAGCCGCTGCCTCGATCCTTGTAGGGACTCAGCCCTAATGTTTTCTACTTTCAATGCTTCAACCTGAGCATCGCGAATCTGAGCGGGAAGGTTAGATTGGATGGTAAGCTGTAGAGCACGTACACGCCTAGGTATGGTATCCTTTCGACTGAGGGCGTCGGCCACAACATTGGCTTTGCCCGGATGATACTTGATTGCGCATTCATAATCGTTCAAGAGCTCAACCCATCGGCGTTGACGCATGTTCAACTCCTTTTGCTTGAAGATATGCTCGAGACTCCTGTGATCGGTGTAAATGGTGCACTTGGTACCGTACAGGTAATGTCTCCATATCTTAAGCGCGAATACAACTGCTCCCAGCTCCAGATCGTGAGTAGTGTAATTTCTTTCGTGAACCTTGAGTTGGCGTGATGCGTAGGCAATGACCTTGTCACGTTGCATCAACACGCAACCAAGTCCTTGGATGGAAGCGTCGCAATAAACTACAAAATCATCTGTGCCTTCAGGCAATGAGAGGATAGGCGCGCTACAAAGTCTATCCTTTAGGTGTTGAAAAGCAGATTCCTGTGCATTACCCCAATGGTAGACGACACCCTTCTGGGTCAGTGAAGTGAGAGGTTGCGCAATCTTTGAGAAATCCTTGATAAACCTTCTGTAATATCCTGCCAAACCCAAGAATTGGCGGATTTCTGTTGGTGTGCGGGGTGCAGGCCAGTTCTTGATCGATTCAACCTTAGATGGATCCACATGAATCCCATCCTTGTTTACCACATGGCCTAGAAAGTGGACTTCGCGAAGCCAGAAGTCACATTTAGAAAACTTGGCATACAACTGCTCTTTTCGAAGAAGTTCCAGCATAAGTCGTAGATGCTGCTCGTGCTCCTCCTGACTCTTAGAATAGATCAGGATATCGTCGATGAACACAATAACGAACTTATCCAGGTAAGGCTTGCACACTCGGTTCATGAGATCCATGAAGACCGCTGGTGCATTCGTCAGCCCGAATGGCATAACCAGAAACTCGTAATGGCCGTAACGAGTTCTGAATGCTGTTTTGGAGACGTCCTCATCTCGGACCCTCAGCTGATGGTATCCCGATCTCAAATCAATCTTGGAGTAATAGCTCGACCCTTGCAACTGGTCGAACAAGTCGTCAATACGTGGAAGAGGATAACGATTCTTCACAGTCACCTTGTTAAGTTCGCGATAGTCAATACACATTCTGAAAGTACCATCTTTCTTCTTTACGAACAAGACTGGAGCTCCCCAGGGCGAAGAGCTAGGACGTATGAAACCCTTTTCCAAGAGTTCTTGTAGTTGTGTGGACAGTTCTTCAAGTTCTGATGGAGCTAGACGATATGGTGCTCGAGCTACTGGCGCTGCTCCAGGAGCTAGCTCGATTTGAAATTCAACTTGGCGGTGAGGCAGAAGACCAGGTAATTCCTCAGGAAATACCTCAGGAAAGTCGCGCACTATAGGAATGTCTTCAATTCTCTTCTCTTCCGTGGATGTGTTAGTAACGAGTGCCAGAATGGCAGTGTGGCCCTTTCGCAAACATTTCTAGGCCTTAAGGAAAGAGATGACGCCTTCGACAGCACCACTCTTGTCGCCACGAATCATGAGAGGTTCTTCACCAGAACGAGGAATGCGGGCGATTTTCTCCTTGCAAACAATCTCCGCTTGATGATGAGATAGCCAATCCATCCCAATAACGACGTCGAAACTACCCAGTGAGATAGGAATAAGATCGATAGAGAAAGTCTGACCAGCTAAGACGAGGTTACAACCTTTAACTACGTGTATGGCTTCAAGACTTTTACCGTTAGCTAGTTCTACCGTGTGTTTGGTGTTCAAAAGCGTTGGAGTGCGTTTAAGCATTTGGCTAACTTTTAAGGACACATAACTAGTATCGGCACCCGAATCGAATAAAACAGTAACAAAGAAGTCATCCAGAAGAAACTTACCCATCACAACGTTGGGATCGTTCCTTGCTTCTCCCTGACCAATCACGAACACACGACCCCTTGCTCCATTACCATTGTTGTTTCCCCCATTGCCGCCTCCATTGTTGCCTCCATTGTTATTCCCATTGTGGTTCCCATTTCCTTGGTTATTGTTCTGGTTTTGGTTCAGCTGGGGGCAGTTCCTCTTAAAGTGGCCTTCAGCGCCACACTTAAAGCATCCTTTATTTCCCTGCTGATGCTGCTGCTGCTGGTTCTGTGGGGCTTGTTGTTGTTGGCGATTCTGATTTGCTGGTCGGGCGCTCCTGCAATCCTTTGCTTCATGACCAAACTTGTTACACCTCAGGCAACGACCTTTGTTGCACTGCCCGCTGTGATGTTTGTTGCACCGGTTGCACTTGGGGTGGTTCCCTCGGTATCCACCCTGTCCTTGGTTACCAGAAGATTGCTGACCAGGACTCTGGTAGTCATCAGTCTTTCGCTGCTGAGACTGAACTGAAGTAGAACCCTTTACGGAGTTCCCATCCCATTTTCGCTTGTTGTCTGTAGGTGCATCAGAAGTAGTTGTGGCACTGATACGTTTGGGTAGTCTGTTTTGCTCCACCGCCTGGTCAGTGAGACGATGAGCCAACTTGATAATTTGCTGAATGGTACCCAGGTTGGCTGAAGTTACGTGACTTTGAATCTCTGGTACAAGGCCTTTGAGATACAGCTTAATACGTTTGATGGGAGGGTCCACCATAGTTGGACACAGGATGGCCAGCTCGTTTGACCTCTTAGTATACGCCTCAATCTCAGACCCCGTCATCTTCAGATTGTAAAATTCCACTTCTAGCTTGTGGATGTCATCCCGACTACAGTACTCTTCCTTGATCAGCTCTTTGAAACCATTCCAGGGTGTGGCATTAGCAACTGCCAGTCCTAGTAGTTGAACCTGTGCCTTCCACCAGATTAACGCAGCTCCTTCAAGTGTTCCGGTAGCATATTTCACCCTACGGTCTTCAGGGCATTCGCACATCTCGAAGACGGACTCAAGCTTTTCAAACCAATGAAGAAGGCCCACTGCTCCTTCGGTGCCACTGAAAGTAGTAGGTCGACAGTCCATGAACGTTTTGAATGTGCACACAGGATTTTGAGCATGTTGACCTGTTGCGCGAGAATAAAAGACAAGATTAAGCTCGAGGGTTGGTTTGCGAAGGTAGGATCTAAACGTCTAAAGGTGGGTTGATATGGCAGGTTATACCTCCTGCAGGGTTAGCTGCGAGTGCCTCAGCAACTCGTTCGTTGATCAAAGCCGTCAACTGGGCTTGAGTGAGGTAGATACATCCTTCGCGTCCGCTCATGATCTTCATAACGAAGCAACGTAAGTGAGGGAAGAGTCGCGAAAGTGCGTAAGTGTGGGACAATAGTAGAGCGTAAGCACACAAGGTTCAAATAGCAGTTATCACATTATCTAATGCACAGTGAGAACTATCTAACTGACAATATAACATAAATCATACCACTTATGGTGTCGAGTCTTGCACGTGGAGCGAAGCGTCGTTGTGGATCGTTGAGCACTGTACAAGTTATAGTCTGGTTTTTTCAGAAAGCCCTTTTCCTTTTTTTAAAACCAAGTTCACTATAACCAATGGCTCTGATACCAATCTGTCACACCCCCAAAATCCACCATGCGGAGTACCACCGCTTGGAGGCGTGACGTGACCAGGATCGAGCCACCAATCATATTGAACATCGTAATTAAGTAGATAAGATCAACCACAATACGATTGGTGACCAAAGCCAGTTAACCATGTTTAGTTTAAACAGCGGAAGCATAAAAGATAAATCCAAGAGCACGTGTCCATAGTTTATAAGATTAAGTTCAAAACGCAAGTTTGATAAGTTCATAAGGATTTAAATAATGAGCACGGAACATAACAGTCCGTACACCACAACGACTCCTTCCTCGTGCAAGCTCCAAGCGTTTAGCGACCTGTAAGGCATGTAACAACTAGTCAACAACAAAGTTGAGTGAGTTCACGTTTGGTTGTTTAGTTTTAAGTTGTTTTCTGAAAAACGTGGTTTGACTTTCGTTGGCGTAATTGCCTTGGGGGTTACCCCGTAGTTGAAAGTATGTTTAACCAGTTCCTTTTTCATTACTCAAACCATAACCATAATCAGTGGGGGCTTTCCCCGTTTGAACTACTAGACGGTATGATATCGACTGCTACGCAAATAAGTTGTGCCCTATATCAGTGTCTATCATCACTGACAATCTGCCGTAGTCCATTAGTACACGCCCGTCCGACTGGCATGGTGTGAGGTTTGTTAAACCTAATAGCGCTATTAACTAATGACCCGCTCGCCATTGGCCTCGGCGATTAAGTCGATATAAATTGAGGGACTTCATGATAGAGTTTTGTCTAGCTAGTTTTAAGGTTGTTGTCCTGCACCAGGAGGACGAACGTACGTATTCTGCACCAGGAGAATTCGTAGGATTAATAATGGCATCCTATCTATGGAGGATGGCCGTACATATCCTACCCAAGGAGGATATGTAGATTTAGTTTTAAATTCTTTAACCCATTCCCAAACCACCGGGAATCCCATGCCTTGTAGAAAGTGTGAACTCACCTCGGTTTGCTCGGTTAGATTCTCAATATAGCTAACAGTCAAAGTCGGTCAATCACGTCCTAGTATGATTTACCAGTTAGTCATTTAGTGGCTTTCAAATAGAACACAAAGTTCCTACACGTATTTATCACACAACATGCATCACTTTAACGGTTTATGCCCATCTAAGTTTCCCATCCATTCCCCACTCAAAATCAAACATACGATAATGCACATAACATATATAACATGTTAGATCATTCACAGATAGCATACTCGACATTTAGACACGCGAGTCACAACTTATGTCATTTCAGCATTTATATTCAAAACCGGCTGTTTTCGGACATTTTAATAAAATAGTTAAGTTATTCCAAAAATTCCCAAATTTTTACAGGATGTCTTAAACGTTCCATATTTTATTGTGTAAAAATATCGGGGTCCGGTTCCTTACCAATATTTTATAAAAATTCATATTCCGGACTAAACTCAGATTTATGTATTTCTGACCGTAGTCCACAGAACAATTTATTAAAAATTCATCGAGTGTCCGATTTACGAAAATCCAGTGGGGTAATTACAAATGCATCGGTTGTCATCTACTGTACCAATTTCATGGTCCGATTCATCACAAAACTCAGCTTAAGCTGTTGTTACAAATCGACACATTAAAAATAGTAAACGAAGTCCAAAAATTACGATTCCGGTGCCATTAGAACCGTATTTCATAATAACATATTTTAGATTCAAAATATCGGTTTTTCGTTGAGTTTATGACCTGTTTACAGCCAACTGAAGTTGGCTGTAAAACCGGGACGGATTCTGTTTTCACTTTCTAACTTACTAACTTGTGTTCGATCGATTCCGTTAATCATGTTTAGTGACCACAACAACATCACATATTAATATTAATCAGCAAAACATCAGATAATCAACCAATAATCATAATCACACAAGATCTACATGATTTACACTAATATTCATCCATTAACCACCTTGTTCATCACTTTAGTAGACTTTTAGTTGGTGATCTTATATGTTAGTGATTTTCAACCGACGAAACTCTTATTAACCACTTTAGAATAGATCAAGAAGATGTTTAGAGTCACTTACTACTAGCTCGAGGCTTGGGAAGATCAAAGGCGTAAAAGTGGTGGATAAAAGAAAACAAGAGCGGTCCTTCAACTTGCGAGTGCACCACGCTTCGTTGAACACCTTGATACACCCTTGAATACCTTGAAATGCTTGAAGCTTGAAACAAAAGTGGGTGGTGTGTGTGTGTGGGTGGTGTGTCATCCGAACACAACCAAGGGAAAGGAAGGAGGAGCTTGTTTTAGTTGGTGGTTTGCAAATGAGAGCTCTAGATCCTTAAGGCTAATTTATAAACCAATATTAGCTTTAACCAACATGTAAAGTGTCCACTTGATACTAGACAAGAATGATTATTTTATTCAACAAATGGTGGGGTGTGTCCCCTCTTGGAAGCCGATCGGTTGGGCGGGGGGGGGGGGGGGGCTAGTTAGATTTTAACTAAATAGTTAAGTAACTAGTTAATTTAGTTAGGTGTTTAATTGGTGTATTAAGTGGGCTGTAATTTATAACGGGTGTTAGGGTACTCGGGACCCTAACTGGCTCAGAAAAGTATCAACAATGTTATTGGCAATATTTTTATGTTCCGGGTAAAGTCCGGTTGTTCGGTTCGATACTGTTCCGTTAAACTGCTTAATTAATTCGTAAGGTGTCCTACATATACATTTTTGCAACGTTTTTAATTTTCAACACTCAGGAAGATATAACGGACTATTTAGTGACCTTTCTGTACACTATTAGTATATTAACGAATACGTGTAAGCATAACACAGATATCAGAAAGCAGTTAAGTAATTCCACACAGTCGTCAAGCACATTAATTATTATTAATAAACTGTACGGTTACATGTAAATTTGAGGGTTGTCACATTCTCCCCCTGTTAAGAGAATTTTGTCCCGAAATTTAGCGCTTGGTTACTGAGGAAGCTAGTTAAGTTGCGTTGTTATCCTGATTTTCCTGGGGTGTCACAGTGATCACCCAGCACACCCCGTGTCCACCATACTATAAGTTTTCTGAACAACATTGTTACTGGCACTTTGGCCACGGGGTGGTGTCCCCATAGCACGCCCCCGTGCTGCAAGTACCAGTAACCATAAAATTTGTTATTTTTACCCACTTTTTACACATTTAATCAAAATAAATCCTGTTTGGGACACATTGAGGACAAGTGTAATTTAAGTGTGTTGGATGATAAAACCTTGAATCGGTTGTCCTAAAAAACAAGACTTACACAAAACTCGCCGTGGAAACAGCTAATCACCCCAAACTTTTTTCAAAATTTTGTTTTATTTTCTTTCACTTATCTTGGTTACATCAGATAGGCATTGTTGGACAGCCTATCTGATTGCCATGTCAGCATTGTGATGTCAGCGTCATTTACCCTTTTATAGAAAGTATAGATAGATATAGATTTTCGAAAATAAAAGATAACCTAATTTTTTTGAAAAAAATATCCTTTTTATAGAAATATATACAATTTCAATTATCGAATTGCATAAAAATGAATTATGTTACAACTAATAGTTTTAATTAATAAATACTAATATTCACTAAAACGTCATTCAAAATGAAAAAAAAAAAAAAAAAAAAAACTATCATTGGTTAGCTAGTACACCATGTCAATCTAATACTATTATTTTGCTGTGTTAATTGGCATAACGTTAATCGTCGATTAAGAAAGGTAGTTAATACAATTTGTTAGCGTCTAAGGGATTTTTTTTTGTTGGTACAAGGTATTTGAATTCTTAGGACCGGCCTTGGTTATTGACTCTTATGAGATAAATACTAATGTTAAACATTGGAGGGTGGTTAAGAGACCCCAGTCTCTGGCTCCTTCTAATGGGTTCTTTCATGTTGGCAGGTACACGCTAGATGGTGATGAGGCTGACTACTAGAACATCCATACCAACCCCTGACGTTATTGTTGTTGTTTCAACAAGGGTAATTTAGGAAAAGGATGGCGTTTGTCAAAGTAGTTGATAACCACGTACGATATCATGATGATGATCTATGGTAGTTGTTATAACAGGGAAAATAGTGATGGTGTGATGATTGTCTGTAATGGTTTCTTGGATTAAAAAATCATCGAAGGTGGGGAGCGAAAAAGATCACAAGAAGCGATGGACATCTCAATAAGTGCGTTTTAGGATTTATTTCTTTTATTTTTATTTTTAAAAAGAGATATGAAGATCATTTAGTAATCGAAATTTTCTGTTATGTCCATTTTGATTATTTTATACATTTTATTAAAAGTTTCATCTACTCTCCTAAACACCAAATATATCTAAAAAGCTACAACTACTAGCTACCAGCTTTCAGCCACCAGCCACCAGCTACTTTTTCCAAACATACCCTATGTAGAAGAGAATAATAGGGGCTATTTTGTCTAAGTAGAATGAGAAAAATTTAACATTTCATTTTTCAAATCAATGGTTAAAATGAAAATGTTGGAAAAAAATAAGTATAACGGTATCTTTGGAAAATCATATTTATGTAAAACCACTTTTTAGTCTATCCTTCTCAAAAACAATAAATATTTAATGGTTTCTGTTACTCAGACAGTTATTGGCATAACAATGTTTTTTCATGTGAATGAACGAATAAAGTTAATTATCAATTTTTAATCTTATAAGTTTTTAAAGTATAAGAAAATGAATTATATGCAATATTTATTCAACTATCTTGAATTCAAAGACAAAATATCAGCAAATTTTAAAGTATAAGAAAATAAATTATATGCAATATTTATTCAACTATCTTGAATTCAAGGCAGTGACGGACTAAGGATTTTTTTCCTGTGTGACAACTGTGCCTACAGTTATCACTAACCAATCCCGAACAATTCTGTAAGCGATAAAACCTTGTGTTTTATTTCTTGGATTGTGTAATTATCTATGATACTTGCACAATAACAATCCTTGTTCAAATTCAAACCCTTAAACACTTTCGGAAAAGTTATACGCAAATTGATACGTAAACGTAATCAGTTTAATGCGACAAACCCACCGGAATACTGACCTATGCTTAACATACCTTAAATAACCTCTACATAACTTAGAAATAAGTTTTGAAGGGTTTGGTATGTCAAAAACAAGTTTATTCGACTACAGGGACTATGCGCTTATTTGATCCTAGGGATTAAAAGCGTCAAAAACTGCGTAAGTTTGCATTTAGGCGCATATCTTACGTCCTGACCACATCCGGACATCCCAAAAATTTTTGTAATCATTAAAATATTTTAGTTTAGTGATGAGAATGCAAAAATACCATTCGGCGTTTAATTTGGATCGTTTTCGCGTTCGTTACGACTTCCGTCGTAATTAACCGCAAAACGCGACCGTACGACCAAACGAACCGACATCCGTGATATTTCCAAGCATGTTTCAAGTCCCCTATACTTTGACGTCCTTGTAGAGCCTTGAAAATGGCTTAACGGAGGTTAAATACGTCAAATATGTAAGTATGTGTGTAGGGACTGAAAATGTAAAATTCTGAAACTAGCAGCCTAGTGCTCGCGTCACGCGACCCCTGGGGGGTTCTCCAGTCATGCCAGACGACGCCTTATATTCGACAGCAGGTTGATTTTCAGCCTGCAGCTTGTTTCTTGGGGGCTTTTATGCAAAATTTCATTGTTGTAGGCACCAAGTTAACACCTTTGCAAGGCTTTGAACCACAACCAACCACTTGTAGGGTCAAGATTATTGCTTGGGCATCACACATACACTTGTAATTGTGACAAGCCGAATTTCCGAGGTTAATCATATTCGCATCACTTCTATCTATATTTCGTTATACGTTGTGATCTTGTGCTATGGTGTGAAATTGTTATAGTTGTGTTTTATTAAATGATTATGAGTCTATGGGTTTCGAGAATAGAATGTATGTATATGATTAGTAAAGCCGCACATAATTCCCGGGTCACACACCCTTCCTACTTGGTTGCACATTCTTTTAAAACATTATGGGCTTCCGTAAACCCAAAGACCCAAAACCAAACCTTTGAAGCCCGAAGCAAACCCAATGGAATTACAAAGCCCAAACCGCTTACCCAATTGTTTTGATAGCTTAATCTCATGGGCTTAACCCCAGTTCGGCCGAGAAAGGGGCCCGATCGCCCCAAACCTTTACCATATTAGATGTGTATATTAGGTTGTTTCATAATACAAACTCAAAATAAAACCCTACCCCCTTCCCAAGTGTGCGTGCGACAGGAGACCCCCCCCCCCCCTTCGAGACATCATCCCATTCGAACAAGCTATTGGTTAGTAGATTCATGTTTATGTTATTCCTTAATAGTTGTTCTTGTATATGTGTGATACGTGTTATGCTATACTGGTGCATGAGAGTTCAAAGCATGGAGTATGGTCTGGTTAAATTAAGTTTGATTATAGGTTGTTTTAGAAACTGTACATAATGTGATTGAATGAGTAGATTCGCATGTTGGGATCGATAGATTGTTAGTATAATATTATGCCATGAACTATTATAAGATGAATTTGATTTATGTGATTATATGAGGATTGTCAGTGGAAAGAAATTCATGAATTAAAATGCATGACAATGAAGTAATTGATGTGTTGGTAACATAAAACGATTAAGGGCAATTCATTTATGTTCCACACTATTATATACAAACTGTTATATAGGGTTGTGCATGTGGGTGTGCGATGGGGGGGGGGGGGGGGATTGAAGGGGTACGGGTACACGGAATCGAAAATTATCAGTGATGTTAAATTCATGATGTAGGATTCATGCTAGCATTAACAAGTCCCATGTAATGATCGTTTGCTATGATAACCGTTCCGATGTGTGTGCACGTAATCGTCTGTTTAAGAACATATATTAGTTTAATGGAACCTTGATTTTTAATGAATAGATGGACGCATGGTTAGAACAATTGGACTTCAATGTTATTTCGAATCAATCGGATTTAGATGTGTATGCGAATGATTGCTTGTTAAAGATAGATAATTATGAAAATAATTATGTTACATAAATTGTTGTTGAATGTGGGCCAAGATGTAACCGAATATGGTGATGGGATTGGGTAATTTTGGAAATTGTAATTAACTTGATCCTTCAATTGTTTTAGAAACTGATGTTTATGAAAAATAAGGAAAATGGAATGGTTGACTTGTCAACTGCACATTATGTCACCTAAATCTCATGTGCATCCCACTCATGCAATTCAGTCGCATAAAAATCATTGATTCGCACTAGTCCAAAGGATTTGCATGAGTCGCACAAGCTGAACTCGGTCGCACAATTTGTTGGGCCAGCTTTGTAACCGGATCGCACACTCTCGGCCCAATTGCACCAGAGCATCTAACCGCACAATTCTCTGGTCGCACACTGTTTTAGATAGTCACACACTTTTCTTGTGACCGCACAGCCCATTGGGCTTTAGGCACCCTTGGACTTTCACACTATTTGACCGCATACTTCCTTGTTGGGCTATTTGAGATGGGCCACACACGCACACACTCGGATGAAATACATATCAATGGGTCGTTGGGCTGTGAAACTATTACCGGAACTAGGGGCTTGTGTTAGGAATGTTTTATGATGTGAATATTTTCAATATGTTGAGTGATGTTCATGGTCTAATACATGCAATAGGTTAAATGACATGAGTTTACAAATGCTTTCGTGAGACATGGACAACATTGATTAACTGATACAACTTGTACAACTTGTTTAATGCTAGTGCACTATTTGTGTAGCATGTGAAAAGAATATGTGATTTCTGTGAATACGAAACTGACTAGCATTAGAATCATATTAGGATTTGGGTGACCAACTGTAAACAAGTAACTAATCTTACCGAGCAAAACTAAGGTGAGTTCATTCCTCTTGAGCATGCGTCCCGGTGGTTGGGACAGTCATTGGGTATCCCTGAGAGGGATAGGTTTTTGGGTAAATCAATTGGGTATTCCTGAGAGGAATACGTCTCATGGGTAAAATCGGGAATGTTTGATAATATACTCATCCTATCACCATTAAAGTCCCTCCTTGTTGTTTGTTACCTGAGAGGTAACGGAGTATTAGTTGGTAGCGCTATCTAGGTTTGGCACCCTCACCCCGTACCTGAGAGGAAGGGTGTGAACTAATGACTCAGTCATGCCCAATGGTTTGATAGGAGCATTGGGAAAGGGTAATGTGAATCAGGAGCCGTCTTGTATTCGGGGTATTATCAACAATACTATCAATGAACTGGACTAAACACTTGGTAACTAACATTTTCGTAAAATTATGAAACTCACCAGCGTTGTCTGATACACGTATGTGCATGCTCGCGGGTTATTGATACGTGTGGATGTGGAGCTTGCTGTCTGGGATGCTGGAGTGGTCATGGGTCGAGGAACATGGAAACTTGAAACGAGACTAGCTGATTTCATACACTTGGGTTTTAGTTAAACTTGTATTATGCTTCCGCTAAACATAACGAATTATAAATAATGTTTTGTAACACTTTATCTTAATGAATGAAAGTTTTTATTAGAAATCTTGTTATGAGTTCAATTTGCCTAGAACTTTCCCCAACTTCCATCTTTGTTTGCCTAGAACCTTCCCCAATCTCCATTTCTATCTGCCTAGAACCTTCCCCGATTTCAATATTCTTTCCTTTGTCTATGGGATTTTCTATTTTGGGAATCTTCATAGTTGCTGGTTTCCTCCTGCGTACACGCCTCCATCCTACAATTCTTCTCCTTTTCTTAGGCTTGGGTTTCTCCGGAGGTGGAGCGTTAAATTCCATGGGTTCCTCTACATCGGCTATGTAACCAGTAAAGTCTCTAGAAACTTCTATTTTCACCGGATAAAGGTTGAGATTCTGAAGGGCTTCAGATAACTCATTCATGCTATTTAGCATATATGCAAAATACACACAAAAAAAACTAAGTTAAATTTTATAATAAAATTTCATAGATAACCTTTAAATATTATTGCATACCGTGTGACTAATTTAATACAAAAGACAACTGACAACTAAAACATATCAGGGTTTACTGTAACTTATTTATTTACTGGGTAAAGTTTCTGGCTTGTAGGTGATAAGGGTGCTAAAACTTGGGTTAAGTGTATTTAAAGATTTGCATTTACTGCTACAGTGGCTAGCATATAGAGATCTGCCCATTTTTCATCTAACTTGTCTTCCCATGGTGGATTACTGCCTAATTCTTGGGTTTTCTGATTAACTCTCTTTTCTTTTGGTTGTGATTTCTTTATTTTCTCCTGACTTTTCCTAATAATCAAACTTCTTTTATTGGGAGAAAGTGGTTCCTCATATTGTGCCTTTTGAACAAATATTCCTTCATCAGTATCTGTTGGGTACTTTGAGGAATTTGTTTGGGATGAACTTCCCTTCTCTTTTGATGACCTATCTAATTTAAGATAGATGTTTGAAAGCTTTTGCTTACCCATACTGTAACTAACAAATAGTTACTTAATAAAACACATAAGCACAAAATGAAAATCAAGAAAATTAAGTATTTTAAATACTTAATAGGCTTAAATCAGTGGCTCTGATACCACCTTTTTCTGTCACGGCCCCCGACCCGGTTTGACCCGGTTCAAGAGCCGCGGGACAGAAAATCCCGTGGTATTTATTTAATTAAGTTAACAGCGGAAGATTTTAACAGGATCTTTTTAGAACTGAAATTTCCCGATTATTTTATTTCATAATTCGGGATAAAACCCCGGTAATTTACAATCATATGATTTCACTGAGAAATCTTTATTTTACAAAACATGTTTCTTTATTTCTATTGAGCCACTTCCTTAAGCTTGTAGTGCTTCGCGGCACTTTTCCTGGATCACAACAGATCACCTGAAACATGTTTGAAAAAGGTTTTGTCAGCGGGAAATACTGGTGAATCATTCTTTTTACTAAAACGGCGCGTTTGTTATAATTTACAGTATTAAGAGCGATTACAATGTTTCCATATATCAACCAACTACCTACGGTATTTGTCACTCGACCATCCATTGGTAACCTCATTGTCCAATGGTGTCTGTGACTATGGTCATATCACCCCTTGGCTAACTCGTTGTCCAATGGTGAAGGTTATCAAGTATTGTATACAAAACCCCACATACCGGCTGTAATTTGGTGACTACAAAGACTTAATCCCTGTAATTATAACTTTGAAAACATTTAAGAATTTATAAAGCACTTTGATAAAAAGAGAATGACTCACCTTGCAGATTTATATGAGCAGAGCTTAGTCTACTGATTAGCCTTTTAACCCTAAATTTAATAACATGCACACGAACTCGGTTAGTAACTAATACAGCATTTACGATAACTCACGAGATTAAACCCTCACAAAGAATGACAAAGTGCGATACTTAAACATCCATCGATTTAACGACGAATGACAAAGCATAAACCCTAATGTGGGCAGCACTTAAACATCCATTGGATAGTTTAATCTATCGGACATTGAATCGTAGCAGCGATCGAGTTAATACCCGGTATCGGAGCAGCACCCCACTAAAATTGAAAGTAATTTCGACTTCAGAGTAATGAGAATTCGTTTTTACGAAAAGATCTCGACACCAGTGGACTGTGCATGCAAAAAGCTATATATAGCTGATTTTTAAGGTCCACGCGGCCCGCGTAAACCATAACCCAAATCTTACGCGGCCCGCGAGGCCGCCTAGTCTACGAGTAGGGTTGATTGGTCACGAGTAGGCTATCCAGGTGGATACCACGTGGATCCAGAACACTTATCCGGTCAAACATGTCTTGACGCGGCCCGCGTAAGACTATGCTTACTCTTACGCGGCCCGCCTGAGAACCATATTTCTTGTTTTCTTGATTTTGTATGCACAGTATGGTTTCAGGGGTCCGGGTTTTTACTTACGGGTATTTTTAGGACAATTTTGAGAGTCCTTACATTCTTCCCACCTTACTTAGAATCTCGTCCTCGAGATTCATCAGAATAAGTGAGGATACTTTCGCTTCATCTCCGATTCTAGCTCCCAAGTGTATTCAAGTCCTCTCTTTGAATCCCACTTGACTTTAACTAGCACTAGTTGCTTGTTCTTGAGAAACTTAATCTTTTTGTCTTCTATCTGCAGTGGTTTCTCCACAAATTTTAGTTTCTCATTTACCTCTATATCTTGAAGAGGTACTACTAGAGATTCGTCTGATAGGCATTTCTTGAGGTTGGATATCTGAAATACATCATGTACTCCAGCTAACTCCTCTGGTAGTTGTAATCGATAAGCAACTGGTCCTATACGTTGGATCACTGGGAATGGTCCTACGTATCTTGGGCTTAGCTTTCCTTTCTTACCAAATCGAACTACTCCTTTCCACGGTGAAACTTTCAATAGTACTTTGTCTCCAACTTGAAACTCAAGTGGCTTGCGTCTATTGTCTGCATAACTCTTTTGACGATCTCGAGCAGTCTTTAATCTTTCTTTGATCTGTGTGATTTTGTTAGTAGTTTCTTGCACTATCTTGGGACCTGATAATTGAATTTCTCCTATTTCTGCCCAACAAACTGGAGTTCTGCACTTTCGTCCGTACAATGCTTCAAATGGGGCAGCTTCAATGCTTGAATGATAACTATTGTTATAGGAGAATTCGATCAAAGGTAAATGATCGTCCCAATTTCCATCAAAATCTATCACACATGACCTAAGCATATCTTCCAGAGTTTGTATTGTCCTTTCACTTTGTCCGTCTGTTTGAGGATGATATGCTGTGCTTAAATTTAGTCGAGTTCCCATTGCTTCTTGGAAACTTGTCCAGAAGTGGGAAGTGAAACGACTATCCCTATCTGATATAATGGAGAGTGGAACTCCATGTAAGGATACTAATTCATCTACATACAACTTTGCCAACCTTTCCATACTAAAGGTTTCTTTCATAGGTAGGAAATGAGCTGATTTGGTTAATCGATCCACAATTACCCAAATCGCGTCGTTACCTTTTCTGGTTTTAGGCAACTTAGTAACAAAATCCATTGTTATGAGTTCCCATTTCCATACAGGCATTTCTAATTGTTGTAGTAAACCTGAGGGTTTCTGGTGTTCTGCTTTAACTTGTGAACAAGTAAGACACTTAGAAACATATCGAGCTATATCCTTTTTCATTCCTATCCACCAAAAGTTATTTCTTAAATCTTGTTACATTTTATTTTTTCCAGGGTGCATGGTATACCTAGATCTTGTTTCCAGCGGCCCGCGTAAGACTATGCTTACTCTTACGCGGCCCGCCTGAGAACCATATTTCTTGTTTTCTTGATTTTGTATGCATAGTATGGTTTCAGGGGTCCGGGTTTTTACTTACGGGTATTTTTAGGACAATTTTGAGAGTCCTTACAGTACGTCACACGTCCCGCGGTATTCCCGCATGTGGTGTTTTGGGGGTGTGACAGTTTGGTATTAGAGCCACAGGTTATAGTGAACTTGGTTTTAAAACGTTTTTGTAAAACCAGACTATAACCGAACAGTTCTGAATACGTGAATATAACCATGACACTCAGCTCCAGATTGCAAGGTTCGTCTTTCTCACATGTTGCATACATTACATGACTAGTACACATTTGTTTATGACGTAACATACTGATGTGCTAAAAGTGGTCAAATAAATATTAACTAATTTAACCCTAAATTAGACACCTAAATTTTAAATTTATAAAACTAAGACTCTCTAATCTAGACCACACAACCGGCAAGTGTAACGGTCAATGCAGTATAGCCTAAGTAAGTCCGAGTATCGAACCCACGAGACTCTCTAATTACGCTAATTAGACTCTATCTAGACCTAGACTGACACGGACTCTAACTGTTGATTGGGATTGGGGGGGGGGGGGGGGGTTCTAAAAATCCTAAATTTGCAATTAAGTATTAAACTAAATTATATTAACTAAATTAACGAAACACGAACTTGGATGAGAACTAAACCAGTGGCGAATGAAGACTACCTAGGCTAGATTCATGTTTAACTTGGAATGGGTTTCTATTCGAAAGTAATGTGGTATGGAACCGGGATCTTTTGATACTAAACCTATTAAGACACCAACTAAGCCCCTCAACCCTTCTCGAGGTGAAACTTATGGCACTACCTAGGCTGTTACGATTACCGGTTGTTAGATTTCCTTACAGTCCTCTAACTTCTTGAAAAGTGCCTTAATATGACAATCTACCTTACAACGCGAAAGTCTAAGGCAACTATGGATTCTAACTTGGTTTAATAGACACGAGATTGATTAGGGAACTAAAACCGATTTCTTACAAAACCTAATCCTAGATATATACCAAACCGAGACCTATTAACAACCCCGAGCCTTACAGCGACAAGATTGGTAGAACACTTGATTTTATGAGATTACCGAATATTACTTCTAAGGTTATTTCACGTGATTTCACCCTAAAGAATTAAAGATTTATTACGTGATATAGACACTCACCAAAATCTAAAACTCTAGCATGACCCTATTATGTGATAAACACCGTCACCAAGAATCATACGAAGCAAGAAACAGCGATCAAACAATATCAAACATGCATATACACCAAATCAAAATTCCATAATCGTTTACAATTCAAGAAAATCCATAAACCACATTATTAACGAATAAAAATCCAAACTTTTATTAAACCATTGTCATACCTAGGTAGTATGAAGTTTTTAGCCGCTAAACATAATAAAAAACGCAATGTCAATCAAAATCAATTCTGAATTCATCTTGTAACAACTAAGAACAAACGAAAACGAAGAAACAAGAAGATAAAACCCGTAAACTTCACTCCCGAGCGCTCCTGATTGTTACCCGACGATTCCTAGCGACCCGAATGCTTCAATAACCTTCAACCAGCCTCTTCAATGCTCCTGGAACTCCAAATTCGTTCCTACTGATGTTCGTTCGCGTCTGATCTTCCTTCTGTTTGATATGTTCGATCGTAATATATAAAAAATAGGGGTCGCCGCCACTTCTTGTTAATATATGGAATCCCTCTAAATATTTCTTGCGGCCCAATCTAACTTCCTCTCAAGATACATGTTGCCTTGTTATTTTATTTCTCTACGTGTGCTCCTTTCAATATTGATCACCTCATTAAATACCTCATATAAATATGTTTGTTTTTTTTCCTTCTGATCGATGTCAATGTCTTCAAAATATGACAACCTATTTTTAATGTTCATGCACATCAAAATAACAATTTTCTTTCTTTTTTGTCGTGATGTGTAAATTAATTAAGTTCCACCACTTTGACAATAATAGTCCCTCGATTTTAATGGACTATTTTTAAACAACCCTCAACTTTATTTAATTTGGCCATCCAACTTATAAAATAGAGAGAGTAGCCTTGGCCCACTCACAGAAAATAGCGGCAAATTTCATTTGGTCCCTGGCACCCCACTCTGCCCAACTCGCTGGTTATTTCCATATTACTCGTTTTTGATCCATTTGCACCAGAAGCTGCCAAAACACAATATAATATAATATAATAATAAAACTAAATAAAAACAAATAAAAACTATACAATAATTATACAATTTACACTGGACAAATATGTGTTTTTTACCTCATATCAAATATCCCCACACTTAACTTTTTTTCGTCCCCGAAAAAGAATTATGCAAAACGGAATCAGAGACGGAATAATCATTCGGGACAAAAGCTTAGTTACTTATTAAAAACCGAAACTTGTGTTAGCCGTGATTCCAAGTATTCGTGTCAACTTAAACCCAACCCCGGTTCCAAGCCCTTATCATGCAAGTTAAGTTCAAGTGCGGACAATCTACCCAGGGTCTCACGCTAAGAATCGCAGGTCCACCTAATCTCCCCTCAAGCTTATAGGACAAAAGGAACAACCACTGGGCTATTTCCTAACCGCCTTATACCAAGATCAAGAGAATTTAAAATCAAATCTTTTCTCATTTGTTTTTTCAATTTTTTTTCATTTTTTTTCCTTTTTTTTCAGCATTTTTTTTTCTTTTCATTCTTTTTTTCCCTTTTAACGAGCGTAGACGTTGCTTTCCCTAACCCAGACGCATTCCGGCTGTAGAGTCGCTATCCCCAACTCGGATTACTTAGGCTTCGGTACTTTTTACTTGCAAGTTCGATTTCACACATCCTAGAGGTATTCCGGTTGTAGAGTCGCTATCCCCAACCTAGATTACATAGAACTGCGCTACTTTCATTCAGTTTCTAGCTCATTTTTCTCTATTTTATTATTTTTTTTAATTTTTCAACGAGATATGAAAAGAAAATCTAACGATCTTAACTTATAACGGCATCCCTTATACTATTATCGGCGTTTTCAATTTTCCCACTTTCCCAATATGAGAACCCACTAGTAGACTGGCAATTAGGTATATTTAAGATCAAAGGAACCTAGAATCGAATCGAGCCTACCCGCACATCCCAAACTAGACACAAGCTCAATTATATTATCTCATATTATTATTATTTGAACCCGAACAAAAACCCAACTTTTCTATCATTTTCCACTTTTCAGTTTGCAAACTTCTTATTTCAAAAGACATTTTCAAATTTTTTTAATTCTTTTGGATTTTTGGAAATTTTTTGAATTTTTTGAATTTTTTTTTTGTTTTTTTGTTTTTTGTATTTTTCAAATTTTTATGACTCAAGACTCTACTAACTAGACACTAAACGATAGTTTCCCATCCCCACACTTAAAATCTACATTGCCCTCAATGTAGGATGGAAACCGACTCAAAAAGCTATAAAAAATAATAATAAAAGACAAAGGGCATAAATGGAACGGACTTAGCTGGTTATATAATGCGTAAGCTTCCACGGTCTCGTCCAATCCAGCTCGATCGTATAGCATTTCATTCGCGATCGGCTTTTGACACTGACTACTACACTCGATAAATGCCTGGAATTTGATAAGCAGCTCCAAAATCACCCGAATGGAGATTGAGTACGGGTGGTACATATTCAGACCTGCATAAACAAAAACAAGCAAAAACCAAAGGAGTACCGACTCTAAACAAAAACTGACTCAAAACTTCTAAATTAGACTCATGGTACAAAATAAACGACTCAACGCCACAAACTACCGAAAATATATAAAATTACAAAACTCTACAAAACCTCCCCACACTTGAATTTAATCAGGAGGCTTCTCTTTGACCTGGACCCTATCTAACCCGTTTAATTCCACTCGGTCCTCGAAAATAACTAAAAATTTAATGGTGGAATAATAAAATATTTTAAAATTCTTAAACGAGTCAGACCACCAAAATTTAAACTTACCTGGCATTAATCGAATGCGTGGCATGTAGCAAGAAGACTGATCGTGCGTGAACTGTAATGTCTTCATCTTTTTCATCTTGCACCATGTGACACCTGTGTCACTTCAACCATCAAACAAATGCCAAACCAATGAAATATTGTATTTCATACTTGGGATTTGTAAAAATATGTGTATCGTTTGCACATATCAACTCTTGTTCGATTTTAAGCTTTACATCGCTTTCTGGAGGGTTATACGCGCTCTGATGCGTAAATATAACCAGTTTAACCCAAGAACACTCCGGAATAGTGAAATAGGCTTAACATACCTTAAATAACCTTTACATAACTTAGAAATAAGTTTTAAAGGCTTTGGTATGGCCAAAAACGAGTTAATTCGCTTACAGGGACTAAACTTGACAAACTGCGAAAGTATGCCAATTTGAACTGTAACGAACATTCCGGAACATGACCATAAGTTAAACATACCTTAAATATCCTTTACATAGCTTAGAAATAGGCTTTGAGGGGTTCGGTATGCTAAAATAAACTTTTGGGTCATTAGCACAGACTTGGGCTGAGCTTAGGGCTCTTATGATGAAGGAGTTTTGCCCTCGTCATGAACTGCGAGCTTTGGAGAGGGAGTTTGATGATTTGAAGCAAGACAGTGGTGAACATCGAGCCTATACTGACCGTTTTGAAGAATTGAGCCTGTTGTGTCCTGCTATGGTTACTCCTGTGGATAAGGCGATCGAGAAATATACTGATGGTCTTCCTGACCTAGTTCAGGATATTGTTACTAGCAGCAACCCTACTACTGTCAGACAAGCCATTGAATTGTCTGCTACTCTAACTGAATCCCACATCAGAAAGAAAAAGCTTTTTCGAAAAGGCGACCCAAGACCATCTGACAAGACTGCTCAAGTGGAACCAAAGGAAGAACATGCTGAGGTATCCAAGAAGAAGAAGCGCAAAGCCTCTCAGAACTGCGCTGTAACTGCTCAAGACAAACAGGTTGCACCAAACCAACCAGCACCACCTCGCAAAAGGCAAAACTATGTTGGTACTGCACCTTTGTGCAACAAGTGCAACCGTCATCATCTAGAGCAAGAGCAGTGTCACAAATGTACCCACTGTGGGCGGTTGGGACATTTGATCAATGTTTGTCGTTATGCAAATCAAGATGCTGCAAACCCTGCTGCTGTTCAAGCACGGTTCCCTCCAGGGTCATGTTATAACTGTGGTGACCTTACCCACTACAGGAACAATTGCCCAAGACTTGTTAACATACCTCCAGCACGTGGACGAGTGTTTAACATCAATGAGGCAAACATGAACAATGATGCGGCAGTAAACAACTAGTGTTTTGTTATTTCCCTTGGTTGTTATCTTTGACGTTTAAAGACAAGTCAGTTGTTATATAAATAAAAAGTCATCGTTTTTATTTTTGCAAAACTGATACAATTGTGTGAATGTTTGATACAACCTTATGATGTCAACCCAAAGACAAACTACTCGTATGGTTCTGTCATTTTATGATCACTTGTGATCTCCCCAAGAACCTTAAACACTTGTTTCTTTTAAGAAACAAAGACAAACTCTTATTGAAAATCCTTCTATCTTTATAGATGGATCCTTGAAAATCATTAAAGTGCCAAATGAAATCCATGGATTGGATTCCTAGTGTGCTTAAGATAACAAATTAAAGAATCAAGTTAACTAATTTTGTGCTTATGTGTTTTCTTACATGTTTTGTAGTTGTTTGTGATCTATCCAAATCCTCATAGAATCTTCCATATCTCATATGAGAGATCCATAATAGGATATCCAAAGTTACTATCTTAAATCCTTAATGGACTTCTACGTTGTAGTCAAGTCCCTGGGGTTTTAAAAGTACTATTCTAAATATGACCCCTTGGGAGGTCTAGATAAACAGATTGATTATGAAAAATCCGATTAGAAATATCATGTGATGATATAATTAAAAAGATCCCTTGAGTGGTCTATTTAAGGAGACCGTACGGCGGTCTAGTTAAGAAGATCATGCGTTGATCTAGTTAAAAGGCTCGTTCGTTGATCTAATTAAAAGGACCCTTTGGTGGTCTAGTCGAGTCGTTTCATGTTTATTCTAGTGATTTCTTTTCCTACACATTATGAAATGAACTGTGCGGACTGTGCAAGGAATTACGTAATTATGGAGGCCTACATAATTATGGAATTCAGTGCACAGAAACCACATGAAGTTTTGTCATGTGTTAAGACCTATAGTGACAAGAATAATGATACGGGAGAAGTCTTGGACCTTGACCGATGTCATTTTATCTTACACTTCCCAATTCTGATCTCAATCACACACCAAGTTTCCTATGATAAGTCTTCATAAGAAACGTTCTTCTGTCCGTAGTTCAAAAATTCCATGTTTTACAACTACAAGGAATTCACTCTGAGGGTTAACAAATTCGCTAAGATTCCTAACATGGCCCAGAGTTTTACTTAAGGGTTCAATGGATCTATTTGAAGGCGAAACCGTCACAGTTGTCTTCACAAGTTTCCTCTAGAATTAAATTTCGGGACGAAATTTCCTAAAGTAGGGGAGACTGTGACACCTGTGTCACTTCAACCATTAAACAAATGCCAAACCAATGAAATATTGTATTTCATACTTGGGATTTGTAAAAATATGTGTATCGTTTGCACATATCAACTCTTGTTCGATTTTAAGCTTTACATCGCTTTCTGGAGGGTTATACGCGCTCTGATGCGTAAATATAACCAGTTTAACCCAACGAACACTCCGGAATAGTGAAATAGGCTTAACATACCTTAAATAACCTTTACATAACTTAGAAATAAGTTTTAAACGCTTTGGTATGGCCAAAAACGAGTTAATTCGCTTACAGGGACTAAACTTGACAAACTGCGAAAGTATGCCAATTTGAACTGTAACGAACATTCCGGAACATGACCATAAGTTAAACATACCTTAAATATCCTTTACATAGCTTAGAAATAGGCTTTGAGGGGTTCGGTATGCTAAAATAAACTTTTGGGTCATTCAGGGGCTAAAAGTGTCAAAAAGTGCACAAGTTTGCATTTTTGCCCATAACTTACGTTCTGAATACATCCGGACATCCAAAAATTTATGTAAGCATGACTATATTATATTTTAGTGTTCGCCATAAGAAAAATCCATTCGTCGCGTCATTTGGATCGTTTTTCGCGCTTATGCGTATTCCGTCGTAATTAAGCGAACATCGCGATCGTACGGCCAAACGAACCGACATCCGACATATTTTTGAGCACATTTTAAGTTCCCTATACTTTAACTTCATTTTAGAGCTTTGAAATGGGGTTAACGGGCCTTAAACGTGTCGAAAATGGGCTGAATGCATGACAGGGACTAAAATGGTAATTCTGCCAAACTTATGCCCTACGATGCGCAGGCATTTTTGCCCTACGATGCGTATGGGGTTTATCAAACCAGATTCACTGCTTTTAACAGCAGATTGCAGCTGTTTTATCCTCCACCACATGTTCTAAATTGCTTAGTCATCAGATAAGGACCATTTTTAGCTTCCATAACCTTCCAACAAGTGTTCGGATGTGATCGAATCATGGTTTCCATGAAACGATCTTAACGGTGGACCGAAAACTATATATACCCCATACCCCCCCATTGCTCAAATCACTAGAATTTTGATTTGAGAAACTCTAAGTTGAAACTATTGTTTCATACCTGAGATTTTTGAATCGAAATTAGCATTCGGGGACCCTTCGTAAGTATTCTTTCGTTCTTTTATTGCTTTTCGAGTCTTTCGAGTCTGAAAGTCAAACTTTGTTTGACTTTCTGCGTTGACCAGTTTATGGTCAATGCGAAGTTCGTTTGAACTTCGCAACGTGAGTGTAATCACGTTGGTTATAGTCCCTTGGGACTATGCCCACTGATTACCACGTTGTCTAGGGTCGTAGGGTAAGCGATCTGATAAATCGCTTATACCTCAAACCCGACCCATTTGGTCGATCATTAGGATCCGACCAAACACATTAGGTGACCATAGTAGGTAGGGAATAACCTTCCGAGGTTATACCCTATGGTCACATCGTTTGAGTAGTTGTATGATAGGTAGTTTATATGCCTTAGGTAAATTACCAGAATACCCTTTTCATGTATAATTGGTAATTAAGCATATGTAACCTAAACCTTTGTCACATAACTGATTATGTAACATGTTTAGGCATATTCTACTTGTCATAGGACTAGTTAGGCGGTCCGAACGCGTTTCACGCGAACGACGCGTTAAAGTAGCATAAGCTACCTAAACGGGTCATAATGAGTCGTAAACAATTATGTTAGGTTTCATTTAGTATGTAGGCTTTGTTGAACCATATTACACGAGTCTCCATACTCGTTTGGTTTACAAACCCTCATGCTACCCGATCTTCCGATTTAGGTCCGGGTTATTAACATAGTTACCTATATTAGGTGTCGTTTGATTCCGAGATCTCTAGCATTGCTTGGTGGTTATCTTAGGACTACTGAACAATCTCAAGTGAGTACATAGACCCCTCTTTTACTGTTTTCCAAACTGTTTTGGGGTGAAGCATGTGTACCTATCTGTTACTTTCATGTTTTCCAAAAGTATAATTGATTATACATGTTATTACTTATCATTTGACAAACTGAATGACTAACTATGGTTTAAACATTGATTTCTCAAAGAACATAAAATAAATTGTTGAATTGTACTTATTTTATGTTCACCAGACCGATTGTTAGTATGATATAGCGCTATAGGATTTGACACCCCATTCCTGTTGTCATGGAATGTCTGAAACCAATTTGTTGCTCCATCCAAATAGGGATTGCCTTTGTGGTATTTCTATAGTCTCAAAGGTGTATTTTGATGCACCAGGTCTGAATGAATTCTTAAATCACACTGTTAAAGTATAGTTTGATATACTCCCATGTGTGATATTGTACAAAACCAACATATATGTTATTTATCACATCTAAAGCATATTTTGATATGTTATTTATTAAACCAAAACATAGTTTAATATGTTACTTACAAATCCAAAGTATACTTTTAATATGCTACTATAAGGTTATTTGTTTAATCTTACATTTATTTATACAAATCACATTGGTTACACATTACATTGGACACATAAACATTTTGACATATTATTCAATACATTTGGCAATTGGTTTAAACATAGACATCTTACATTGTTGGTTTGGTTTGAGTAAGTGATTAAGTAACGAGGCGTGTGTAATATGATACAAGCATGGTGGATACGCCGCTGGTACTTCCTATATATAAGTGTTTGTATGGTATTACATATTATAGCGTTATTTGAATCATTTCAGTTTGATACATATAACATTTTATACAAATAACATACTTTTCACAATACATTGTTTTACAAACAACTTATCTTATACAAACTCAGTTTAAAATGGTTATTCATTTAACCATACATTATTCTCTTATTTATACATATCATCTGATCTTATCGATTTTCAAATGATTTACAAAACAAAGCAAACTACAAGGTTCATGACTAAACATTTTCTTAAATATAAGTCATGAATCTTATTTTCACAAAACCTATGTATCTCACAGGCATTTTTATGCTGACGTACCTATTTTTACACATGTTTCAGGTACTGCTTTGCAATGATTGTTGATACATGCTACATATAGGACGGACTCGTGCCTTAGCAACTTTAAAACTTGGAAGATCATAGTTGTACTTACTTGATTATATTAAAACAATGAGTTCATTTATGCAATAAAACAAAATTTATTTATGCCATGGTTATGAAACAATAATTCTGTTACAACACTCCCCGACGTTTCCGCCACGTTTCGTTGTCTCACGTGGTCGGGGTGTGACACACCAACCTTCAATCCTCTTCCGATTTCGATCCTTTCTCTTTCTTTTCTTTGCCCTCTCCCTTGGTTTTGTTGATTTTTCAGTTTCACTTATTACTAACACCAGGGGCCAACTGTGGTGCTCTTCCTCTTCCACCACTCTCGCAGGATGATCCCCACACTTAGTCTCTTCATCTGGGGTAGGTTTGATTACCTCTGTCATTTCACCTTCAAGTGGGGCATCAAAGTATGCTATGTCCCCATCAGGGTCCAACACTCTGTCACACCCTGGCTTTGCGGAAGCGTGGGTTTATTTTGGTGTGACTTCTTAATACCATAGCACATATTATAACCATGCTATATGAAAATAAAACCATGATGTTCATCCATTCATTCAAATTTAAAAAGTAAGATACGACAACATTGTTTTAAAGTCGACACATGCACCGAATTACAACCATAACATAATTAGAACTTGTTCATGAGACACAACCAAAAGACATGAATGAAAACACAGTTTAAGACTTGTGACCCGTCCAGGAAAAGATCACACTTCCTAAACTCGGATGACACCATTATTCTTACGCAGCTTGACAACATCGCATACCCTGCCAGATCCCTTAATTTCCTGAAATACATGTAAGTTGAAAAATCAACATAAAGTTGAGCGAGTTCATGTAAAAGTGAGTATGTAAAACCTTTGTAATATGTCTGTATGTATGAAAAATCCCTGGTATGTAGCAAATAAGGAAAAAGAGATCACCATTGGGTTGCAAAGCCAATGATATGTGTGAAGTGCTGTAGGAAGACTCAAACCTAGCAGATTTTTGCGTCGGGCTCAAAGTCACCCCAAGGTCCGTACAGTGGGCCTGGAGTTGGGCTCGCTACACCCAGATAGATCTATCGCTAATGACCCTCGGTCCTACAATGAGGATTAATGGCCTCTAGTTCCAGCCTACGCACTCACATGATCTAAGTAGTAAACCCTCCTTAAGCAAACCATACCATGTATAAAAGTATCCGTAATTTCTGTAACATGTATTCCACCCCCAAAGTATAAAAACTGAAAACAGTTAAGAGAAAAGGGGGACATGAACTCACTGAAGTGCGTCTCGAAATAGTCAATCCCAAATCAACCTGCTGCGTGACGACCTACACGTACTAACTTCTATTAGACGGACGACCGTGCCTTGGCTTAAGGTTTAACGTTTTTGGGAAATAGTTAGACAACTATTTCGTGTTTACACTTCTTAATTATTTAATAAGTATATTCCTTCCCAAGGATGAGGGTTTTAATACATGTGTGTTTTTATAATTCCGAAAATATATTTTTAAGTCTCACTTGGAAATATATTTTAATCACTTGTCTAAAATATTCTAACTCCAAAATATACACATTTTTCCCAAAAATATTATATTTTACTTCATACCATTTCCAAAATAATACTTTATCAAAATACACATTTAAGAGTATTTTCCGAAAATACATAAGTCACATTTTAAAGTTCGTGTTGTAATAATAATACCGGTGTAACTTAAATATTAATTTGTGATAGCATTGGTATTATTTTGGAGTCGTGATTTCGTAATATTCCCAGGTTATATTATTTTTATCCTAAAAATAATATATGTAGTTCACAAAATAATCACATAATCACACAAGCGTTTTATTATGAAATATATATTCTAAATATATATTTAACAAGTTTTATTTACGAAAATCCACCTCCGATACTTTGTAATTTTTGAAATAAAAATCATGGCGAAGTTTATTGTGAAAACAAAGTTAAAAATATATTTTGTAAACATTTGTTTAGAAAAATATTTCTAAGTGTTATATTACTGGAAAACTTTCGCCAGAGTTTCCTCTGTAACTGGAGGTGTCCACGCTTACAAGCGTATCATTTTCTTTTCAAACTTTCAATCAACAATCATCAATCAACAATATAAAATCTTTATTCATCAAACTAGACAAAATATGAATAATCATAAACTCATGAACTTGAATGTTTTGTAAAAATATGTAGTAACTTTCTAACATATTTAATAGATCTTGTTATCTTTAAAAATTAGTTTCTTAAAAACTTTATTTTTTAAAGATCTTGAAGTTTCACAACTTCTAGTCATGATTTACCAAAAATATTTCTTGTGACACAAGTGTTTACACACTTGTTTAGTTGCTATAAATGCTTCTTGTTTATAAAATATTCGGGTTTTAACAAAACTAGCATTTTCCGCTTGGTTCTTCCGAAAAACCACTTGTAGATCTTTAGATCTACTAGTTTAGAACCTTATTTTACAAGAAAAATTACATTTACTCAAGTTCATGTTTCATGAGTGGAAGGGTTCATCATCTTTTATAATTTTAACACTAACATACTACTAGTTCATGTTCTTGAACATGATCTAGTATGGTTAGATGATGATCCATCCCACTTCTAGTAACAAACAACATCAAATAATCACAATCATACAAGATTTACATGATTTACACAACTAGTTTCTCTTTATCCAACTTATTCATCATATGATCAAGACTTTATGTCATGTTCTTGTGTGTTTTTGATTTTTAACCATTACATCTACTATTAACCACTTTAAACAAGATCAAGATGATGTTTAGAGGCACTTACTACTAGCTCAAGGCTAGGGAAGAAACAAGATGTAAATGAGGTGGATAAAAGAAATCTAGAGAGGTCATTGCATTTCCGAAAGCACCGAGCTTGTTTATTGGACTCCTTGCACCCTTGTATATATGTGAAATGGTTGAACAAGACTTGAAGGTAGTGATGGTGATGATGGTTGTGTTCGGCCGAAGGTAAGCAAGAGAGAAAGAGGAGAGTGAGTTTGAGTTGTGATTTGTGAAATGAAAGTGATTATCTCAAGGGTTTACTTATAATCCAATTTGCTTATTATCCACCATGTAATATGTCATCTAGATACTAAACAAGAGTGATTAAAATAATCAAGGTAGGACAAGGGGTGGGTCACCCCTTGTGACCTTCATTTTGAGGGGGGGGGTATGGTTGGGTTTTGATGATATAGTTAAGATCTAGTTAGGTTCTAAATGATATTAGTTAGTGTATTAAGTGTGTAGTATAATATAAAGGGTGTTAGGGTGTTCAGGGACCCTAACTAGCTCAGAAAAGTATAAACAATGTTTTTGGCAATATTTTCATGTTGCGGGTAAAGTCCGGTTGTTCGGTTGGATATTGATCCGTTAAAGTGTCAAATAAGCTTTAAAATGTCTTTAATAGTGTTTTTAGTGACACAATAAATTACCAACACTTTGGAAAGTGTCTAGAATTATTTTACCAAGTTATTGCATTTTACTAGTTATGTTAAAAGATGAATTTTTGTTTAAGTGCAGAATTTTGTAATTAAGTTACGTTTTTGGCACTTCCGGGCACTATAACTATCACATAGTGATGTAGTTTAATGATCCTCACCTCCCTACACTCCCTACCAGTGTAGTAATCTATTCCCGGCTCATACTGGCCTCAGAGACAATGTCTGTCTAGTGCTGGCAATGTCAGCATGTTTACTGGGTTATCCGTATAGTGTGCTCACTGTGCTTTTTTGCATCAAGGTTGTCACTAATATTTGTATGTAAATAATAGAGTGACAGTATAAATGTGATGCATGAGTATGTATGTATCAGAAATCAAGAAACAGTTTAACCACAATTGTAAGCAAGCACAGTAATTAAGCATTAATTAAATATTAATTAATTGTACGGATACCTGGTTTTGTGAGGGTTGTCACATTCTCCCCCCGTTAGAGAAATTTCGTCCCAAAATTTTAGACTCTGCTTCTAGTTGCAGGGGTCTTAGGAAATAAATGGGGGTATTTCTCTTTCATACGATCCTCACGTTCCCACGTGAATTCAGGCCCATGTCTTGCATTCCATCGTACTTTGACGAGCTTGACACTACTCCTGCGTGTTTTGTTAACTTTCCAATCCCTAACCTTGACGGGTTCTTCAGTAAAGTGGAGCGTGTCGTCGATGTGAACTTCGTCAGCAGGAATGATCACTGTCTCTTGTGTTGGACTCTTTTTCAAATTCGATACATGGAATGTATCGTGAACACCATTGAGTTCAGCAGGTAGGTCCAATTTGTAGGCTACAATCCCAATCCTTTGCAGGATTCTGAAAGGGCCAATGTAACGCGGATTCAGCTTCCCACGCTTTCCAAAGCGTGCCACACCCTTCCAGGGTGAAACCTTCAATAAAACCATATATCCAACTTGAAACTCTAAAGGTTTCTTTCTTCAGTTTGCATAGGCTTTCTGTCGGTTGCGAGCCGCCTCGATGCGCTTCCGAATTTGCGCAATCTTATCTGTCATCTCTTGGACTATTTCGGGGCCAACAAGCTGTCTATCACCTGCATCAGCCCAGCATAATGGTGATCGACACCTGCGTCTGTAGAGAGCTTCAAATGGCGAGGCTCCAATGCTTGTGTGGTAGCTGTTGTTTTATGAAAATTCGACCAATGGTAAATGATTATCCCAGCTACCACCCAAATCCATTGCACATGCTCTCAGCATATCTTCCAACGTCTGAATAGTTCGTTCACTTTGGCCATCAGTTTGTGGGTGAAATGCAGTACTTAGATTCAACTGTGAGCCAAAAGCTTCCTGGAAGGACTGCCAAATCCTTGATACAAACCTTCCGTCTCTATCAGAGATGATCGAGAGAGGCACTCCATGACCTGCAACGATCTCTCTCATGTAAATCTCAGCTAATTTGCTCATGTTGTCTTTCTCTTTGATTGGCAAGAAGTGTGCGGACTTGGTCATACGGTCAACAATTACCCAAATTGTGTCGTGACCTCTGGGCGTCCTTGGCAATTTAGTTATGAAATCCATTGAAATCTGTTCCCATTTCCACTTGGGAATCTCAGGTTGTTGCAGAAGTCCTGAAGGCTTCTGGTATTCAGCTTTCACCTTGGCGCACGTTAAACACTTGCTAACATAAACAGCAACATCGCCTTTCATCCTAGGCCACCAATAATAATCCTTAAGATCTTGGTACATCTTATCCGCTCCTGGGTGGATACCGTGATTTGTGGGCTTCATAAAAAATAACCTTCCTCAAACCACCAAACAGAGGAACCCAAATTCGTCTCATGAAACATAACGTTCCTTCCTCGTTTGGCACTAACTGCTTCTCCATTCCACGGAGATACTCGTCCTCAATATTCCTTTCTTTCAAGGCTTCTCTCTGCGCAGCACGAATGTGTAAAGAGAGGTCTGTCTGAACAATCATTTCCAAAGCTCTAACCCTTATGGGCTTGATCCTTTCTTTTCGACTCAGGGCATCAGCGACCACATTCTCCTTCCCTGGGTGGTACTTGATCTCGCAATCATAATCATTCAACAGCTCTACCTAGCGTCTTTGCCTCATGTTAAGCTCCTTTTGGTTGAATATGTGCTGTAAGCTCTTGTGATCCGTGAACATTGTACATCGCGTACCATACAAATAATGTCTCCAGATCTTCAATGCAAATACCACCGCGCCTAATTCCAAGTCGTGCGTGGTATAGTTTCTCTCGTGAACCTTCAATTGTCGTGACGCATATGCTATAACCTTCTGTCTCTGCATCAATACGCAACCCAAACCTTGACGCGAGGCGTCACAATATACCACAAAATCATCCGTTCCTTCGGGTAGCGATAAAATCGGTGCGTCACAAAGCTTGTTCTTCAACAACTGAAATGCTTCTTCTTGCTTGTTACCCCAATCATACTTTTTGTCTTTCTGTGTGAGCGCGGTCAAAGGTTGAGCGATTTTAGAGAAATCCTCAATGAATCTTCGATAATAACCAGCCAAACCTAAGAACTGTCGAATCTCGGTTGGCGTCTTTGGAGTCTCCCAATTCTTGATTGCCTCGATCTTTGTTGGGTCCACATGGATTCTATTTCCGTTAACCACATGTCCAAGAAATTGGACTTCACGCAGCCAGAACTCGCACTTCGAGAACTTGGCGTATAATTTTTCCTTCTTGAGTAGCTCTAGAATAGCTCTTAAGTGCTGTTCGTGCTCGTCCTTCGTCTTTGAATAAATCAAAATGTCGTCGATGAACATAATTACGAACTTGTCCAAGTACGGCTTGCAGACTCTGTTCATTAGGTCCATGAAAACTGCTGGGGCATTTGTCAGCCTAAACGACATAACTAGGAACTCGTAATGTCCATAACGGGTCCTAAAGGCCGTCTTCGGGATACTTTCCTCTTGTATCCTTAGTTGATGATATCCTGATCGAAGGTCAATTTTTGAATAAAAGCTCGAACCTTGCAGCTGATCAAATAGGTCATCGATTCTCAGCAGAGGATATCTGTTCTTGATAGTCCACTTATTAAGCTCGCGGTAGTCTATGCACATACGAAAACTACCGTCCTTCTTTTTGACGAACAGTACTGGAGCTCCCCAGGGTGAGAAGCTTGGTCTGATGAATCCTTTGTCCAATAGCTCCTGGAGTTGTGTCGACAACTCCTGCATTTCGAGGGTGCAAGTCTATAGGGTGCCTTGGCTACAGGCGCGGCGCCTGGAACCAAGTCAATGTGGAACTCGACTTGTCGCTGTGGCGGTAACCCTGGCAAGTCTTCTAGAAAGACTTCAGGGTATTCTTTCACAACTGGAATGTCTTCGATCTTTGGCTCAATAGCTTCTTTGTCCATGATGTGTGCAAAGTAGGCAACACATCCCTTCTGTAAACACTTCCTAGCTTTCAGATAGCTAATAATCCTCAGCGGCGTATCACGCTTCTCTCCGTGCACTATGATCGTTTCTTCATCCGTCACAGGGATACGAATGGTCTTCTCATGACAAACGATCTCGGCCTTGTTGCTGGACAACCAATCCATTCCCACTACCACATCAAAGCTTCCTAACTCGACAGGTAGCAGGTCTAGCGCAAATTCATGTCCTCCCAATTCTATCACGCATCCTCTTATAACTTCACCCGTTTCAACTAGTTTCCCATTCGCCAATTCGATCGAGTACGGAACATCTAACTTACTAGGTGTCAACCCAAGTATATTCTTAAATTCTAATGATACGAAACTATAATCGGCACCGGTATCAAATAGAACAGATGCAAAATGTTGGTTTACAGGAAACGTACCGGTGATAACGTTTGGATCTTGGCACGCTTCCCTTGCGCCGATGTGAATACTCTCCCACGGGCTTGATTCAGTTTCTGGCATTCCTTCTTAAAGTGCCCAACTTCTCCACAATTAAAGCATCCTGGCCCTTGGCCATTTCCGTTTCCAGCTTGAGTGTTGTTTTGGTTGCGATTTCCATTACCAGCTTGATTCGCAACGTTCCCACGGTTTCCATTTCCACCATTGTTTCCTTGCGGACGGTTCCTATTGCCACCACGGTTGTTGTTATTGAACCCCTTTGGCCACCCTGGCCAGCACTAACCCAGCAAGTATCCTTCAAGTGGCCAATTTTCCCACAAGCTTCACATGTTTTTGGTCCGCACCGGCCAGTATGATGGCGCTGGCATGTGTTACACTTGGGCAGCGTGCCCATATAACCTTTTCCTTTGTTTTCAGCACCGGTTGCAGCTCTAGCCGGTGTGCTTGATTCACCCTTCTTGATCATATGACTGGTTCCTTGTTTGAAGTTCGAAAACTTTCGCTTGTTTTCACCAGACGACTCCACGTGAGTCTCTTTCTTCTTCTGCTCAACATTTGAAAACTTGTTCAATCGAATGGCCTCCTTAGTAAGCGCCACACTAAGATCGATTGCTTCCGTGATTGTTGCAGGCTTGGATGTGGTAACCATACTCATAATTTGGGGAGCCAATCCCCAGATGAACCTGTCCACACATTTAAACTCGGGTGTGACCATGTACGGTACTACGTGAGACAAGTCATGAAATCTTTGGACGTATTCTGCAATCTTGGGACCATCCATCCTTAAATGCCAGAACTCAGTCTCTAACCTTTGTATCTCAGTATGAGAGAAATACTTCCTTCGCATTAACTCTTTTAACTCAGCCCATGTCAACGCATACGCAGCAGCTTCTCCTAAAGTCTGTACTTGTAAGTTTCACCACGATAGGGCTCCATCCAGAAACAACCCTGAGATGTAAGTCACTTGTTGATCGGGAGCGCATTTGCTCATTCTTAAGACAGAGTCTGTTTTCTCAGCCCACCTCACGAACGCAACAGCACCTCCAGTGCCGTCGAAGTTAATGGGCTTGCAATCGAGGAACTGCTTGTAAGTGCACCCTGCACATACGTTAGTATTTACAAATGGTATTAGCGGACGTGCTATAAATATCCAAATGTATCGTAATAAGTCTCAAACGACTTAACATTACCATGGGGTGGATTGTTATTGCCATTATTGCTTGAATGGCTCCCGCTCGTTCCTCCTTGTGAGGCTGCATACTGCGCTATGGCGGCAGCAATGATTCCTTGGAGTTCCGCCTCCGAAGTGGGCATGCGCATCTCGCGTCTTGGTGGCATCTTCTAAAAGAAGATCGTGTTGGTCAGGTCATAGTAAGTAAACAGCATACGTACGTAATATCATTCAAACACATAACATCTCATGTTACAATTTAACCAAGCATATAGCATCACATGTTACAAAATGTATTCAATCAATCCAATATCACATATAATGAGAATACTGCGATTGCACTATCATAAATTGAGACCACAATAATGTTTACAAGTTTTGTATCTGTATCGTACATCACAAATGGCTAAGGGTCACTTCGCCCTTGCCCAATCTGGCTAATCAACTACAACAAGCAAAAGCTGAACATCAAAAGTCATGTCATCAAAATGCGGTCTTCCAAAAAGCTGTGTAGTCTGCACAATCGCGGTCCTCTCACCAAAAGTCTACCTGCGTAAGACCAAAAATATGCCTATGCTGATGGCGGCGGCGGAGGAGGAAAATGAGAATAGAGTAAACGGCGCATATGTAACCAGTCCTCCTCCATAGCGCGATAGGCGCGCAACAAGTATGCTATCTGCTGCTCAGGAGTCCAAAAACGAGCGGTAAAATTAGGGGATAGTGGCATAATAGGGGGCGTAGTCCATAAAAATGGCTCGCTCGATGGTGCAGTGGGTGGTGCAACAGAAGAAAACTGTGACGTGAACGGTAAGGATGATGGCAGCACAGGGGGAACAAAAGGAGGATGAGAAATCTGGGGTATGAACTGGCTGCCTACTGCCATGAAAGATGTATGACCAAACGGCTGTCATGAAGAACCCTCCCCAGGAAGTGGTGGAGGAATGTCCTGGAGATAGGTGATCGGGAGATCTGTGCGGTGAGCATCTGTGGTGTGTGGGGGAATCAAGGGAATATCAGTGTGTGCCGAAACAGGTGTGACGGGTACCACGTGTGGTGGGTAATCGTCATCGTCATCAATCCACCCATTGTGGGTGTCGGCATAAAGTGGATCCACATAAGCAGCAAAAAGTGCACGGTCAAGCAGTACCGGCATAGGATCAGGAAAGGGTGCAACAACAGGATCCTCTATCAAGAGTGGAGCGTCAACAGCCGCGTGAGCAACAAGATCATCCACCAACGGTGGAGCAACAACAGGATGATCGGCCATAGGTATATCATCAACAAAATGGGCAACAGCGGGTGCATCGTCATGAACAGGGTCATGCTCTAACGCAGGATCAGGAGCGACGGCTGGCTCAGGGGAGGCTCCGGATCAACCAAATCCATGTCAAAGTCAGCGTGATCATCAAACAAAGGATCGATAGGGGCTACAGGCTCCTCTAGGGGCTGGTCTAAGTGAATGAACTCAATATCCTGGTCAGGATCAAAACCAGGAGGAAATATGGGGTCTAAATCATCGTCAATATCGTGATCAAACTCGAAGTCGTGTGTGGGAGCAGGTGCAGCTGATAACGCCATGTCTGGGTCGGCGTCATGAGGGTGATGCTGCATTCCCTGAGTGTGCAAAGATGCGGATGCCACAGACTCAAAGGAATATGGGACAGGTGAATCAGCAGGTGCCTCCTCAAAAGGGGCCTCAGCGATGGGAAGAATATTATCAGCAGCAATAGGGGCCCCACCCTCATGGTCAACCTCGGGTGGGTCCTCCTCAAATAGATCGACATCGTCGTCAGAAACATCAACAAGTGGCATATCAACGACTGGATAAACAGCAAGCGGTATAGGAGCAGGTATCACCGCAAGTGGGAAGTCCCCGTCAGGAAGGCCATCAGCAGGCTCTACTCCACCGTCCGGCAGCGCAAACGGCTGGAAATCGTCGTCATCGGTGCTGGTGGTATCTGAGGTATACACCTCTCGCTCAGATGGAACCTCGTCATCTGAAACAACTGCCATAGGATCTAAGGTATCTGAAACTCCCGTGTCTGATGAGGATGGCATGATATCTGTAACACAGTCACACATATGCACAAAGAATCAACATACAATCAAATAAACATGTTAGTCACCAATAAAGCAGACAAGTAATCATCCTAGTCTTCCTAGACTACCCTCCCAGCCTTTCAGGCTGAACTTCCTAGCCTCTCAGACTAACTCCCTGGTCTCTAAGACCAACTCCCTGGTCTCTATGACCAACTCCCCCAGTCTCTCTGACTGGACTCCCTCAGCCTCTATGACTGAACTCCCTCAGTCTCTAGGACTGAACTCCCTCAGTCTCTAGGACTGAACTCCCTCAGTTTCTCCGACTGAACTATAAACCTTTGAAAAGTGTACTTGTTCCCTTTTGTTAAAAAAAATGTTTGTGCCCTGGATCTGGAGGTTTTAGTGTATGCAATGTAAAAATGTTTTCGTGAGAGCCCTAGTGATCATAGTCTAGACTCGAGAAGGAATCCTAGTTCGCTATGATCGATGCTCTGATACAAAGCTGTCACACCCTGGCTTTGTGGAAGCGTGGTTTTATTTTGGTGTGACTTCTTAATACCATATCACATATCATAACCATTCTATATGAAAATAAAACCATGATGTTCATCCATTAATTCAAATTTAAAAAGTAAGATACGACAACATTGTTTTAAAGTCGACACATGCAACGAATTACAACCATAACATAATTAGAACTTGTTCATGAGACACAACCAAAAGACATGAATGAAAACACAGTTTAAGACTTGTGACCCGTCCAGGCAAAGATCACACTTCCTAAACTCGGATGACACCATTATTCTTACGCAGCTTGACAACATCGCATACCCTGCCAGATCCCTTAATTTCATGAAATACATGTAAGTTGAAAAATCAACATAAAGTTGAGCGAGTTCATGTAAAAGTGAGTATGTAAAACCTTTATAATATGTCTGTATGTATGAAAAATCCCTGGTATGTAGCAAATAAGGAAAAAGAGATCACCATTGGGTTGCAAAGCCAATGATATGTGTGAAGTGCTGTAGGAAGACTCAAACCTAGCAGATTTTTGCATCGGGCTCAAAGTCACCCCAAGGTCCGTACAGTGGGCCTGGAGTTGGGCTCGCTACACCCAGATAGATCTATCGCTAATGACCCTCGGTCCTACAATGAGGATTAATGGCCTCTAGTTCCAGCCTACCCACTCACATGATTTAAGTAGTAAACCCTCCTTAAGCTAACCATACCATGTATAAAAGTATCCGTAATTTCTGTAACATGTATTCCACCCCCGAAGTATAAAAACTGAAAACAGTTAAGAGAAAAGGGGGACATGAACTCCCTGAAGTGCGTCTCGAAATAGTCAATCCCAAATCAACCTGCTGCGTGACGACCTACACGTACTAACTTCTATTAGACGGACGGCCGTGCCTTGGCTTAAGGTTTAACGTTTTTGGGAAATAGTTAGACAACTATTTCGTGTTTACACTTCATAATTATTTAATAAGTATATTCCTTCCCAAGGATGGGGGTTTTAATACATGTGTGTTTTTATAATTCCGAAAATATATTTTTAAGTCTCACTTGAAAATATATTTTAATCACTTGTCTAAAATATTCTAACTCCAAAATATACATATTTTTTCCAAAAATATTATATTTTACTTCATACCATTTCCAAAATAATACTTAAGTCACATTTTAAAGTTCGCGTTGTAATAATAATACCGGTGTAACTTAAATATTAATTTGTGATAGCGTTGGTATTATTTTGGAGTCGTGATTTCGTAATATTCCCAGGTTATATTACTTTTATCCTAAAAATAATATATGTAGTTCACAAAATAATCACATAATCACACATATTTTTATCTAAATATATATTTAACAAGTTTTATTTACGAAAATCCACCTCCGATACATTGTAAATTTTGAAATAAAAATAATGGCGAAGTTTATTTTGAAAACAAAGTTAAAAATATATTTTGTAAACATTTGTTTAGAAAAATATTTCTAAGTGTTATATTTCTGGAAAATTTTCGCCAGAGTTTCCTCTGTAACTGGAGGTGTCCACGCTTACAAGCGTATCATTTTCTTTTCAAAAATTCAATCAACGATCATCAATCAACAATATAAAATCTTTATTCATCAAACTAGACAAAATATGAATAATCATAAACTCATGAACTTGAATGTTTTGTAAAAATATGTAGTAACTTTCTAACATATTTAATAGATCTTGTTATCTTTAAAAATTAGTTTCTTAAAAACTTTATTTTTTAAAGATCTTGAAGTTTCACAACTTCTAGTCATGATTTACCAAAAATATTTCTTGTTAAATTTTCTTGTGACACAAGTGTTTACACACTTGTTTAGTTGCTATAAATGCTTCTTGTTTATAAAATATTCGGGTTTTAACAAAACTAGCATTTTCCGCTTGGTTCTTCAGAAAAACCACTTGTAGATCTTTAGATCTACTAGTTTAGAACCTTATTTTACAAGAAAAATTACATTTACTTAAGTTCATGTTTCATGAGTGGAAGGGTTCATCATCTTTTATAATTTTAACACTAACATACTACTAGTTCATGTTCTTGAACATGATCTAGTATGGTTAGATGATGATCCATCCCACTTCTAGTAACAAAAAACATCAAATAATCACAATCATACAAGATTTACATGATTTACACAACTAGTTTCTCTTTATCCAACTTATTCATCACATGATCAAGACTTTATGTCATGTTCTTGTGTGTTTTTGATTTTTAACCATTACATCTACTATTAACCACTTTAAACAAGATCAAGATGATGTTTAGAGGCACTTACTACTAGCTCAAGGCTAGGGAAGAAACAAGATGTAAATGAGGTGGATAAAAGAAATCTAGAGAGGTCCTTGCACTTCCGAAAGCACCGAGCTTGTTTATTGGACTCCTTGCACCCTTGTATGTATGTGAAATGGTTGAACAAGACTTGAAGGTAGTGATGGTGATGATGGTTGTGTTCGGCCGAAGGTAAGCAAGAGAGAAAGAGGAGAGTGAGTTTGAGTTGTGATTTGTGAAATGAAAGTGATTATCTCAAGGGCTTACTTATAATCCAATTTGCTTATTATCCACCATGTAATATGTCATCTAGATACTAAACAAGAGTGTTTAAAATAATCAAGGTAGGACAAGGGGTGGGTCACCCCTTGTGACCTTCATTTTGAGGGGGGGGGGTATGGTTGGGTTTTGATGATATAGTTAAGATCTAGTTAGGTTCTAAATGATATTAGTTAGTGTATTAAGTGTGTAGTATAATATAAAGGGTGTTAGGGTGTTCGCGGACCCTAACTAGCTCAGAAAAGTATAAACAATGTTTTTGGCAATATTTTCATGTTCCGGGTAAAGTCCGGTTGTTCGGTTGGATGTTGATCCGTTAAAGTGTCAAATAAGCTTTAAAGTGTCTTTAATAGTGTTTTTAGTGACACAATAAATTACCAACACTTTGGAAAGTGTCTAGAATTATTTTACCAAGTTATTGTACTTTACTAGTTATGTTAAAAGCTGAAATTTTGTTTAAAGTGCAGAATTTTGTAATTAAGGTACGTTTTTGGCACTTCCGGGCACTATAACTATCACCTAGTGATGTAGTTTAATGATCCTCACCTCCCTACACTCCCTACCAGTGTAGTAATCTATTCCCGGCTCATACTGGCCTCAGAGACAATGTCTGTCTAGTGCTGGCAATGTCAGCATGTTTACTGGGTTATCCGTATAGTGTGCTCACTATGCTTTTGTGCATCAAGGTTGTCACTAATGTTTGTGTGTAAATAATAGAGTGACAGTATAAATGTGATGCATGAGTATGTATGTATCAGAAATCAAGAAACAGTTTAACCACAATTGTAAGCAAGCACAGTAATTAAGCATTAATTAAATATTAATTAATTGTACGGATACCTGGTTTTGTGAGGGTTGTCACACACTCCTACCTCTTCATAGACTAATTCTAACTCTAAAAACTCATCCTCCCCAGACGACTTAATTTCTACCTCTTCAATTTCTCCCTCTACCTCAACACTCTCTCTAACTACCTCTCCTAAACTCTTTCCACTACAGGTAGTGATAGCCTTAGCTGAATGGTTAGCCGGGTTTGTGTGAGTGTTACTCGAAAATTGACCAGGAGGGTATTCTTGTAACTGTTTAGCTATACCATCTACTTATCGCTGAAAATCTAAGAGTGCAAATTGTTGATTTTTAATATAAAGCTCTTGATTTTTATTTATCTGCTCAATTTTAGGTAGGGTCTTCTGGGTAACCTGATCTCTCGCCATCATCTGAGCGAACATCTCTTCCATCCCACTCAAAGTACCCCCTAAACCTCTATCGCTAGTCTGACCCTGGGTATGTTGTGGTTACTGATACGGATCATCGTAATATGGCTGATTATCATAATAATTCAAAGAATACCCCTGTGAAAAATATGGCTGTGACTGCACAAAAGGGTTAGCGTAACATTGTGCAGAGGACCCCTCATATTGTGGGCAATTAACAGTAAAATGAGGTCCTCCACAAATTTCACACATATTTACAAGAAGCAACAAAAATAAAAGACACGGATAATTAGACTCCGACTCAAACAAACAAATAGCACGTATGATATCAGTTAAGTGCAAATAAAATAATTAACGCAATTGCCAAAGAGTCCCCGGCAACGGCGCCAAAAACTTGATGTGCTAAAAGTGGTCAAATAAATATTAACTAAATTAACCCTAAATTAGACACCTAAATTTTAAATTTATAAAACTAAGACTCTCTAATCTAGACTACACAACCGGCAAGTGTACCGGTCAATGCAGTATAGCCTAAGTAAGTCCGAGTATCGAACCCACGAGACTCTCTAATTACGCTAATTAGACTCTATCTAGACCTAGACTGACATGGACTCTAACTGTTGATTGGGGGGGGGGGTTCTAAAAATCCTAAATTTGCAATTAAATATTAAACTAAATTAAATTAACTAAATTAACGAAACACGAACTTGGATGAGAACTAAACCAGTGGCGAATGAAGACTACCTAGGCTAGATGCATGTTTAACTTGGAATGGGTTTCTATTCGAAAGTAATGTGATATGGAACCGGGATCTTTTGATACTAAACCTATTAAGACACCAACTAAGCCCATCAACCCTTCTCGAGGCTAAACTTATGGCACTACCTAAGCTGTTACGATTACCGGTTGTTAGATTTCCTTACAGTCTTCTAACTTCTTGAAAAGTGCCTTAATATGACAATCTAACTTACAACGCGAAAGTCTAAGGCAACTATGGATTCTAACTTGGTTTAATAGACACGAGATTGATTAGGGAACTAAAACCGATTTCTTACAAAACCTAATCCTAGATATATACCAAACCGAGACCTATTAACAACCCCGAGCCTTACAGCGACAAGATTGGTAGAACACTTGATTTTATGAGATTACCGAATATTACTTCTAAGGTTATTTCACGTGATTTCACCCTAAAGAATTAAAGATTTATTACGTGATATAGACACTTACCAAAATCTAAAACTCTAGCATGACCCTATTATGTGATAAAGACCGTCACCAAGAATCATACGAAGCAAGAAACAACGATCAAACAATATCAAGCATGCATATACACCAAATCAAAATTCCATAATCATTTACAATTCAAGAAAATCCATAAACCACATTATTAACGAATAAAAATCCAAACTTTTATTAAACCATTGTCATAACCTAGGTAGTATGAAGTTTTTAGCCGCTAAACATAATAAAAAACGCAATGATAATCAAAATCAATTCTGAATTCATCTTGTAACAACTAAGAACAAACGAAAACGAAGAAACAAGAAGATAAAACCCGTAAACTTCACTCCCGAGCGCTCCCGATTGTTACCCGACGATTCCTAGCGACCCGAATGCTTCAATAACCTTCAACCAGCCTCTTCAATGCTCCTGGAACTCCAAATTCGTTCCTACTGATGTTCGTTCGCGTCTGATCTTCCTTCTGTTTGATATGTTCGATCGTAATATATATAAAAAATAGGGGTCGCCGCCTCTTCTTATTAATATATGGAATCCCTCTAAATATTTCTTGCGGCCCAATCTAACTTCCTCTCAAAATACGTGTTGCCTTGTTATTTTATTTCTCTACGGGTGCTCCTTTCAATATTGATCACCACATTAAATACCTCATATAAATATGTTTGTTTTTTTTCCTTCTGATCGATGTCAATGTCTTCAAAATATGACAACCTATTTTTAATGTTCATGCACATCAAAATAACAATTTTCTTTCTTTTTTGTCGTGATGTGTAAATTAATTAAGTTCCATCACTTTGACAATAATAGTCCCTCGATTTTAATGGACTATTTTTAAACAACCCTCAACTTTATTTAATTTGGCCATCCAACTTATAAAATAGAGATAGTAGCCTTGGCCCACTCACAGAAAATAGCGGCAAATTTCATTTGGTCCCTGGCACCCCACTCTGCCCAACTCGCTGGTTATTTCCATATTACTCGTTTTTGATCCATTTGCACCAGAACCTGCCAAAACACAATATAATATAAGATAATATAATACTAAAACTAAATAAAAACAAATAAAAACTATACAATAATTATACAATTTACACTGGACAAATATGTGTTTTTTACCTCATATCACATACGAACACACACTCGTCACTATAGCATGATAACATGGATTGCTTGCTTACTTTATGATGCGTTGATAGTATGCCATAGTCCTTGGATTTTTGTGATCTTATTACTTTGACAACCTCCGTTGATACCTGGGTTTGAAGAACCATTTGACACGAGTTAGGAGGAACTGAGATGAGCATGCAAATCACAATATTAATGTGGGTGCACACATAATAATAATAATGTGGGGTGCAGGCGAATCTCAGGGAGGCTTAACAAGTGAAAAAGGGGTTCTGTTCTGTTATTTAATCAGTGAGGAACGTAACAAATCTATAGGAGTCCTAGCAATGATTGCCTCCTACTTGACGTGATCTTCTCACTCCTCTCAGAATCCTTACGAATCTCGATGCTATCGAGTATCACCCGAACACTCATCTGAACGCCTAATGAACTGTGTAGAATGTTAGGTGCTTGTACGAACGTCCCTGAGTTGGATGTTGCAGTGACAATGATTAGTCTATACCTCTCTCACTCCTCTTTGTTTGCTGGAAATCAATGTACTGACATCTTAGAACCCGAAGTGTGATCACTTCTGCAACACTCTGGAACTATACTGTGTATTACTCAATCAACTTGCTAGGTCGATAGACAAAAGGATGAGCTTAGTATTTTACCGGTCCCAGTATTTGGACAACCCTAATTACCGGCAATGATCACCAGCGAATTGACTTCAATCGAATCCTTAACCCTAGTCAGCAACTTGTGGGGGTCAACTCTTACGAATCAATCGGGATAGGAACAATGACAATTGACTATAGAGTGGAGTGTGTAACTCCCCACGCAGTGAGTAGTGCCTTAGTACGTGAAATGGGATGTGAAAGATGTACCCTGTTGGAGAGAGGTCACAGGACCTCGTCACAAGCAGTAACATTAGAAGCAACATCCATGGCGACATCAAGGTGCTCGTAATCATAGCTTATAGTATGGAGACGAAGGTGACTTCAACAGTGACTAACTGTTGTTATGTCAAAATGTCAACAACCAAGGGAACAATGACAGAATTGGTGAATCCATGTGACCGTAACAACAACACTGGTGGTAGTGCTCGTGGAGGGGCACTTAGGGTTGGCGTAGTTTGTATGGGTAGCTAATTGCTTTGCCTCCGTTTTTGTTTAACTCTGATGCTTCTTAAAACTGAACCTGTTGTGGAATCGGCTGATGGCAAATCAATTGAAACCTCATATGTCTGTTGGGATGCAAACTCGACCTTGTGGGACAAGTGTTCGACATCTACCCTTGATAGTTTTGTCGTAGCAGTTAGTGTGGAAGGGTTACCTAGATAACGCGTGGATATACCTTGTGAGGAGAAAATTTTGAGTATCCCTCTCCCTAGTGGCGAATCGTCGTTAGTTCTAAAGCATCACTGTGGTGTAAAGGTTAGTATCATTCCAACAATGAAAGCCAAGAACGTCTACGGAGGGACTACCCCGTTATGTTGGCAACCGTTGCTAATGATTGGGCTAAGGAAAGAGGATCGATGATCCACCAATTGTTCGTGATTCCTCTCAGCGTGCAACTTGAGGAACTTTCAGGTTTACTTCCACAACTGACTAGGTAGAGTCTCAGATTGATCTCACGACCAGAGGCAGCCTTGATTACTCGTACTCCCTATTGTCTGGCGCCTGGAAAGTTGCAAGAACTGTCCAATCAACTTCAGGAACTACGGGATGGGAGTTTTATCGATCCAGCTCCACATTTCGAGGAAACCGAGCTCTATTGTGGAAGCGAAGGACGAGTCCTTTCGTACGTGTACAGACTACCACAAGGTGGCCATCCTAGACTATCACCCTCTATTTCTCATTGACGATCTGCTTGACCCGTTGCAACAATCAAGATTCTATCTGGAAACAGACTTAAGATCGGACTGTCATCTGATGGAAGACCATGGGGAGGATGATTCCTAACACGGCGTTACAGATCCAGTAGGGCCACTCCGATTTTCTGTTCAAGCTATTGAAGGTATCCAACACCCTAGCAGCCTCAGGGATCGCATGAGTAGTATGCGTCAACCTCGTTTCGCCAGATTCATCGACCGCATTTATCTATGATGTTTAGAATCACTACCAGGGTAAAGAAACACCATAATCGACACCTGTATTATGTCCTAGAGCTCCTAGGGGAGGAGCCACTCCACGCGAAGTCTACTTGAGTGTGACTTCAGGATTTGGGAGATACACCTTCTTGGTCTCGCTAAAGACCCATTTCATTAGATATTGATCAGCACCAGAGAGTCCATCGGGGATACAGTAATTTCTTGGTCTAGCTAGATACTATCATAGATTTATCATAGGATTTTTGAGGATTTCACAGCTTTAATCTCTTTAGCACAACAGGTTGCTGAGTATTCGTGGGAGACAACAGGAGAACGTCTTTCAGCTTTTGAAACTCAACTCTACAATGTACTGAGTATTGTCTTTACCCGATGGTACGGGTGATCTGGTGGTATACCATGAAGGTCCGAATCAGAGTCTCAGTTACACACCTATGCAACATGAGATGGTGATGGCTTACGTGGTGGATTAACAGGAAGGATTACACGACTCACAACCTGGGGTGGAAGTCACGATCTCGGATTTGAGCTGGAGGCATTACTTGGACGGTACCAAATGCACTACTTAGACCGATCACAAGGGCCTCCCGTGTACCTTTGTTTCGGAAGCGCTAAACATATAATAACATCGTTGGATGGAACTTTTGAATGATTACGACCGTGAAATCTGAACGTGTACGAGCTTTGCAGCTCACTATCGACTTTAATTTACCTGATCAGACTCGTTCTGTTCAAACTGGGGAACTGAAGGAAGAGAATTTTCAAGTTAAACCCATGCGGGGCATGGAGAAGCAACCCTTTACAGGTCGGACGATATTCGCTACCTCTTGGAACGAATGTGGGTCTCATTATACGGAAACTGTAGGGAAACTCGTGTTGAGCAAAGCACACCGGCCATGATATTCTAGTCATCTGGGTTTAGATGTGAGATATTAGGATCTATAAATCTTGCACTGGTGATCGGGCATGAAGGCCCACCTAGCTATGTATGTGAATGAAGTTTGAATTGTGGGAAAGTCAAGGTTAAGTATCAGCAACCAGAAACACCCATATGGAAAGGAGAACATATTTCCATGGATTCTGTCACTAGTCTACTTACAACTCGAAACGGAAACAATATCACCTGAGTGATCGTTGATTGTCTCACGTTACTAGCACACCTTCTTGCAATCAAGGAAGCTGACGAATCTTCACAGCCGTGAATGTTCCTCTGAGAGAGGCGACTTTTAGGCACGAGGTGCCAACTCCTGTTACCTGTGATCTTGATCTATACTTTATTTATGGCAGGCAACACACAACCCTCTTGGCTCACATCTAGACATGAGCATTGCTTATCACCATAGGACCAACGATCAGAGTAAACGAACCATCCTGACACTCGAAGGCATGCTGCAAGCACGTGTATGATTGACGTTAGTAAAAATTGGTAAGACACATACCTTTGGCTGAGTTCTACTGTAGCAGTTATCATTCTATTATTCAGACAACTCTGTTTGATGCATTGCATGGACAGTAACGCTAATCTCCTTGTTGGATTAAGGTGGGTGACAACCTAATCATAGGTCCAGGACTTGTACTCGAAACTCTTGGGAAGATTGCTTAGATCGGAAATCGTTTTGTGGCAACGAGCGACCGTTAGGAAAGTTGATAAGCTTAGGAAACATTGGGAGTTCGATGTAGGTGATCGTATCATGTTGAAAATCTCACCGTGGGAGGGTGTGGTACGCTTGGGAAGCGTGGCAAACTTAACTTACGTTACGTTGAGTTATTCAGAATTTTGGAAAGAATCAGTCACGTCGCCTACAAACTCGAGTTACCCGATGAATTGGCTAACGATCACGATGTCATTTATGTCTCGAACCTAAAGAAGTGTTTGTCCGATGAAACACTTGTGATACTTTTGCTAGAGCCTAAGATTAACGACAAGTTGCGGTTTGTCGTGGAATCCACTGAAAACATGGACCAGGAAGCCAAGGTCCATAAGCATAGCCGAATCCCAATCCTGAGAGTTCGTTGGAACTCAAGACGTGGACTGGAGTTCACGTGGGAACGCGAGGAGCAGGTGAGGCTCAAGTACCCTTAATTGTTCAAAACTACAGAATCAAATCTTGATGTGACTTGCGAATTTCGGGACGAAATTCCCTTTCAAGTTGGGGATGATGTGGCAACCGAGGGAAATCCACAATCATCTTGAACTACCATTTCATTTCTCTGTTATCACTTATCAAATTTCGGGACAAAATTTCTTTCAAGTTGGGGATGATGTGACAACCCGAATTTCCGAGGTTAATCATATTCGCATCACTTCTATCTATATTTCGTTATACGTTATGATCTTGTGCTATGGTGTGAAATTGTTATAGTTGTGTTTTGTTAAATGATTATGAGTCTATGGGTTTCGAGAATAGAAGGTATGTATGTGATTAGTAAAGCCGCACATAATTCCCGGGTCACACACCCTTCCTACTCGGCTGCACATTCTTTTAAAACATTATGGGCTTCCGTAAACCCAAAGACCCAAACCAAAACCTTTGAAGCCCGAAGCAAACCCAATGGAATTACAAAGCCCAAACCGCTTACCCAATTGTTTTGACAGCTCAATCTCATGGGCCTAAGCCCAGTTAGGCCGAGAAAGGGGCCCGATCGCCCCAAACCTTTACCATATTAGATGTGTATTAGGTTGTTTCATAATACAAACTCAAAATAATACTCTACCTCCTTCCCAAGTGTGCGTGCGGCAGGAGACCCCCCCTTCGAGACATCATCCCATTCGAACAAGCTATTGGTTAGTAGATTCATGTTTATGTTATTCCTTAAAAGTTGTTCTTGTATATGTGTGATACGTGTTATGCTATACTAGTGCATGAGAGTTCAAAGCATGGAGTATGGTCTGGTTAAATTAAATTTGATTATAGGTTGTTTTAGAAACTGTACATAATGTGATTGAATGAGTAGATTCGCATGTTGGGATCGGTAGATTGTTAGTATAATATTATGGCATGAACTATTATAAGATGAATTTGATTTATGTGATTATATGAGGATTGTCAGTGGAAAGAAATTCATGAATTAAAATGCATGACAATGAAGTAATTGATGTGTTGGTAACATATAACGATTAAGGGAAATTCATTTATGTTCCACACTATTATATACAAACTATTATATAGGGTTGTGCATGTGGGTGTGAGATGGGGGGGGGGGGGGATTGAAGGGGTACGGGTACACGAAATCAAAAATTGTCAGTGATGTTAAATTCATGATGTAGGATTCATGCTAGCATTAACAAGTCCCATGTAATGATCGATTGCTATGATAACCATTCCGATGTGTGTGCACGTAATCGTCCGTTTAAGAACATATATTAGTTTAATGGAACCTCGATTTTTAATGAATAGATGGACGCATGGTTAGAACAATTGGACTTCAATGTTATTTCGAATCAATCGGATTTAGATGTGTATGCGAATGATTGCTTGTTAAAGATAGATAATTATGAAAATAATTATGTTACATAAATTGTTGTTGAATGTGGGCCAAGATGTAACCGAATATGGTGATGGGATTGGGTAATTTTGGAAATTGTAATTAACTTGATCCTTCAATTGTTTTAGAAACTGATGTTTACGAAAAATAAGGAAAATGGAATGGTTGACTTGTCAACTGCACATTATGTCACCTAAATCTCATGTGCATCCCACTCAAGCAATTCAGTCGCATAAAAATCATTGAGTCGCACTAGTCCAAAGGATTTGCATGAGTCGCACAAGCTGAACTCGGTTGAATACTCTCGGCCCAATCGCACAAGAGCATCTAACCGCACAATTCTCTGGTCGCACACTGTTTTAGATCGTCACACACTTTTCTTGTGACCGCACAGCCCATTGGGCTTTAGGCACCCTTGGGCTTTCACACTATTTGACCGCATACTTCCTTGTTGGGCTATTTGAGATGGGCCACACACGCACACACTCGGATGAAATACATATCAATGGGCCGTTGGGCTGTGAAACTGTTACCCGAACCAGGGGCTTATGTTAGGAATGTTTTATGATGTGAATATTTTCAATGTGTTGAGTGATGTTCATGGTCTAATACATGCAATAGGTTAAATGACATGAGTTAACAAATGCTTTCGTGAGACATGTACAACATTGATTAATTGATACAACTTGTTTAATGCTAGTGCACTATTTGTGTAGCATGTGAAAAGAATATGTGATTTATGTGAATACGAAACTGACCGGCATTGGAATCATATTAGGATTTAGGTGACCAACTGTAAACAAGTAACTAATCTTACCGAGCAAAACTAAGGTGAGTTCATTCCTCTTGAGCATGCGTCCCGGTGGTTGGGACAGTCATTGGGTATCCTTGAGAGGGATAGGTTTTTGGGTAAATCAATTGGGTATTCCTGAGAGGAATACGTCTCATGGGTAAAATTGGGAATGTTGGATAATATACTCATCCTATCACCATTAAAGTCCCTCCTTGTTGTTTGTTACCTGAGAGGTGACGGAGTATTAGTTGGTAGCGCTATCTAGGTTTGGCACCCTCACCCCGTACCTGAGAGGACGGGTGTGAACTAATGACTCAGTCATGCCCAATGCTTTGATAGAAACATTGGGGAAAGGCAATGTAAATCAGGAGCCGTCTTGTATTCGGGGTATTATCAACATTACTATCAATGAACTGGACTAAACACTTGGTAACTAATGTTTTCGTAAAATTACGAACTCACCAGCGTTGTCTGATATACGTGTGTGCATGCTCGCAGGTTATTGATACGTGTGGATGTGGAACTTGCTGTCTGGGATGCTGGAGTGGTCATGGGTCGAGGAACATGGAAACTTGAAATGAGACTAGCTGATTTCATACACTTGTATTATGCTTCCGCTAAACATAACGAATTATAAATAATGTTTTGTAACACTTTATCTTAATGAATGAAAGTTTTTATTAGAAATCTTGTTATGAGTTCAATGTGATTAGTGGCTAGATCCTGGTACGTCACACGTGCCGCGGTATTCCCGCATGTGGTGTTTTGGGGGTGTGACAGTAATGATCTTACAACACTTCCACAACTATAAATACCCATCCATTTCACCTCCTTCTTTGCTCATTTCCATCTTTTCTACTCTCTTGAACTCTAAGTGGAGGATTCCATCTTTGGGAGCCACCTACCTAGGTTCTTCTAGTTCAATCTTTCAGCCATAGAGCCTTGTGAGTGTTCTTTCATGGTTTAGTTGTTATTTTCAGCTATTTAAAGCTGAAAGTCAAACAGTTTGACTTTCGGTTTTGACCATCAACTAGTCAAATCAAAGTTCAATTGAACTTTGCAACGTGATTATAATCACGATGGTTATAATCCTTAGCGATTATACCTACCGATTACCACGTTGACTAGGCGTAGTGACGAGTCAAAGTTTCGGTCAAAATGCGTATTTATGCGCATTTTACGACGGAACTACTTTTAGGAATCAAAACACTTTGTTTTGATACCAAATCAGTTTTCTAACTTAGTTAAACATGTTTAGACATGTTTAACTCGTCACAACTAGTTTAGTGCTTGTTTAGGGTCGTAAGTCAAGCGGTCTCGACAACCGCTTAGACTTTCGAACTTTACCTGTTTGGTCAATCATTAGGTTCCGACCAAACTTATTTAGTGACCATAGATATATAGGGAATAACCTACTGAGGTTATACCTTATGGTTATCTTGTTTGGTTAGTTATTCGTTAAGTCGTTTATATACCCATTAAAAATGTCCCAAATGCCCTTTTTGAGCATAAATCCATATTTAACATAGGTGATCAAGTTTTTTGACATCTAAACTGATTTAGTAACATTTTTAAACATAATTGGGCATGTAAGACTTAACAAATGACATAGATAACCATCCGACCTTAGATTTACGCAAACGACACCTTAAAGTAGCCTAAACTACCTTAACGGGTCGAAACGGGTCAAAAGCACTTAGGTTAAGTTTCTAATTAGAATGTTAGGTCTATTAAATCATGCCATATGAGTTCCAATACTCATTTGATTTATAGAACTACATTCTGTAGGTCCCCTTGATGTATGGATCTTTCACAGAATTGTTTATCTAACCTAGAGTGCGGAATCCTCTAGATCAGATTTATTACAGAAACGAGTAGAAACAGAAATTCCAATTAAACGGGTCTTCTATTGATTATCCAAACAAACAGTTTTACAATCAACTCAAGACCTCACAACCTCACAGCCTATCTCTGTGATCTTGTCTACAAACCCTAAATTCGTTTTCTCTCTCTAAAACTCTCTAACCTCCAAAAACCCTAATCACAAAACATGTTTATATACCACATGTCTGTGAACTGGGCTTCCTACATGGACTAGGCCATTTTCCAAGCCCATTACAATAATAAACTCACTAACCAATAAGCTAAGCCCAATACAAAATATCCAAAGACTAAATAATCAAACTATTAAGCTGTTGTCATCGAATATGCACCAACAGACTCCCCCTTGACAATAGCTTCATAGTGTAACTTTGTCTTCAAACATCTTGTGTTCTTTTGGTCTTCGGATAGCGTCAGCTACACAGCTCCTGACATCAACAGAATCCCCCTTAGCTGATGCTTCCAATCTCCAAAACTTTCATTCATTTGTAGATCAGTTAGCTAGCAATCCTTGGTTAAGTAAGTAAGCTCCAACTCTTCATATCTCTTTCTCTCTGCTATGTAGTAGAAGGATCCTACCATGCATCTTCACACATCTTCACGTCACTCTTAATCTGCACTTTACTTATATCCTGCACTTCATTTTGATAACTGCATCAATCTGTTTAGCAACATAAGCAAGTATCTCGAAAAACCATTAGTCTTTTTCACATTTAAAGATAAACCAATATTTTATCTTAGTTTGCAAAAACAACTACCTGTCAATTCAAAATGGAAGTCCTTTTAAAAGGAAATATTTTTGGTATTTTTGATATTTTAAGAAAGCAGTAAACTATTTACAAAAGCAATAAACACTCTATTTTTGTGAGAATCACTGGTAAGAAGATCATATCAACACAATCAAACTGTTTTCACACTATTAGATAATTTTGTATTTAATTTTTTAGTGAAAAGCAGTTCAAGACGATTACCATTATTTTTGTCCACTTAAACAAAATGCATGAACATTTCAAGTTCCATTACCGTATGATACGTTAAGGTAATATTAATACTGATATACTAGTGTGTCCCACTTCAGGATATACCCCCGCGATCAAGGTATGCACAAAGATTCATCGTAGTAGGTGAGTATACTGAATTCATCCGTTTTATTTTTCAACGTTTAGACAATTGGTGAACAGGTCAGTACTTCCGTACAGCAAAGAGACCAAAATATCTAACGAGGGCTATGACAAATACCATTTTTGGTACGATTTATGCATTTTGCACATTTTGAATGACTCTCTATGAGAGCTTCTTCATTTATGGGATTTGGCATTTTTTGCTCTTTTAAGATATCCTGGTTGTGCCTAGGTCAGCATGTATCTGGATGCAGCAGAAGGACAACCCTTATATCCCCAGATGAAATAACAGTATAAAGACCCAAAACTTTAGATTTTGGCAATCTATCAACGCAAGATTTAAGGTCATTAAACCATACACCACTGATGTGTTCCCCACTCATACACAGTTTATTTAGGTTTATATCACATTGGTAAGTTGATTATTTCATGCTTTTTGCCTACTGATACATCGTATGATGAAGCTGCTATCACACTTAAGCATTTTAATTTCATTTTCAGTGTGACAGTCTAACATGCTGATGTACTATCATTTCTTCTTTTTCACACGGTGATAACTCATTTTTGATTTTCTGTTTTTTTTATGTTTTTGATTTTTCAATGTTTTTGTATTTTTAAAATTTAATATTTATAACTTACTCCCCCTAAACACACGCACTAACTAAACTCTTTTTGGCTTAGGGAAAATTCTCCCCCTAAATTTTTGTTTTTATGGAATAAGTTTTGAAAACACAAATTTACAAACAAACAGACTCCCACTTAAATCTGACAATAAGTTTTTCACTTTTGAAGTTTAGAAAAATCACAACCATCACTGAAGTAAATAATTTGTTACCCATGTTAACCTACTATTCACCTCAGACACTTTACAGGAACAACCACTGTCGAACACATCAACAGTCCTTCTTGGTCATCCTGCACACACTCAACAACTCAGTTAGACTTAACAACCCAAACTTGACCAGTTTTGGGTTGACCATGTAAATCCACATAAGATGCTTCTAACCAATATCCATCACACCTTACTGGTGTCTTGGATGTCTTACCTGTTGTTGAACAAGATTTATAACTTCCACTAGGTCTTTTATCACGAGAGTTCCAATAAAATCTCGGATTTTCTGACCTCTGAAAATTATTATCTTGATACCTTCTTCTCCCATTACCAAACCATGAATTTTGAAAAAAATTTGGATGTTGTTGAACATTCGAGTTACTAAAACCCCTATGTTCGTTTCTTCTTTGAAAATTTCGATTACCAGAAGTCTGGTATCGATTTTGATATCCAAAATTTCTATTTTGACTTTGAAACTGATTTGATTTACCATTAAAATGACTAAAATGTGTAAAATTGCTTCTTGGTCTATCAAATCGTCTTGTTGTTGAAGTCTTAGATTGAAATCTTGATTGATTATATTGACAATGTTGTTGAACATTATTATCAAACCAACCCTATTCCCTTCCTTAACCTCATCAACTTTTTCTTTATTTGTCTTCAAAGGACAACAACTCCCCACGTGCCCTTTGTTGTGACATCTAAAACAAGATTTTGTCTTGTAATTTCTCTTTTTCTTAAATCTCTTTTTAAATGTTTTCTTCTTTTCGTCTTTAGTATCCTCATCCGATTTATGAGGTGTACTGTCAGACTCAACAGATTCTTTCAAAGAAACTGGACTACTTGGCAAGTCCACAGCTATCGAATCCACTACAGCTGGTGTAGTAGGCACAAAATCAATTAACTCATTTTCATCAGGTAAAAAAGAGTAGTCTTGATTTTTAGAAGATGAGGCTTTACTGAACCCCAAACCCTTTTTATCATTACTCTTTTTCAAACTTGCTTGAATTTGAGTCCTAACTAATGAAGATTTTCCAAATTTGTCTAACTTTCCTTTAAGTTCAACAAATTGGTCTTGTGCAACGGCCAATTCCCTGCACTTATCAGAAAATTCATTAGTTTTATCTTTCACAGTTTCACGAGCCAAATCAATGACCTGTAACAGTTCATTCACTTTGCTTGTTAAACTGCTAATTTCCTGTTCATTTGACTCTTTTTGTTTTTCCAATTTAGCTAACAAAATTTTGTTCTGCTCCGATAGTCTGTTAACTTTACCTTTACCTTGTAGTTCAGTGCAATTATGACATGTATGACTTACAGATTCTGATGATACCTTCACCTCTGCTGAAAGTCCGTTCACATCAGTCAAGCCCTTTGAAACTTCTGTATCCTTCCTCTCCCCATTCTCCTTATCATCTTTCTTCTTCTCTTCTACCATAACATCTGCTTTTTCATCTAAAGCACGACCTCCTACACTGTTCCTTGATGAATTCTAATAACGTTTTTCTAAACCTTCCCACAGATCTCTAGAAGTCCCATAGTGCTTGATGGTATGTTTAATTCCCTCAGGCAAGGACTTCTTGATCACTGCTAAAACTTGCTTCTCAGCATCAACCATAAGTTTCTCAGATTCATCCATCATCTCATAAGAAATCACCTTAACCCTTCCTTCAACACGACGTGTAGGAGCAATGTATCCATCAATCATACAATACCACATTCTGATATCTTCACTTTTCACACATCCCTCAAATTCCTCTTTCCAAACAGAATATTCTTTGACGTTTCTCAGCTTTGGCCAATTCTTAACAGTCTCACTGACCTTATCCATTTTAACCATCTTTAAACACACTTTTACCGTAACCGTACTGATAAAAACCGTACAATATTTTTCGAAAACTGTTTTTACCAAATTATACCGTTAGAATCGTCTCGAAAAAACGAATCCAACGATATATGATGTCGAAAACCAAATTCGGGATTTTCCAGAGTTTTTTTTGTCCTAAAAATCCAACGAGTTCAACGGTGCAAACGGTTTGTCGAGATGAGCTACGGATCAAATTCTATTCACGAAAACGTTAATTCCTCTATGCGTATCTAATTCCTCCACAAAAATAAATACTCCACCTTTTAATTCCTCTAGCTAATTTTGCTGGCAAACCAAGTTAATTATGCTAGGTCACGCTAATTATGCTGGCAAACCAAGTTAATTTTGCTGATAGAGTGATTATAATTATGCTCGTAGAGTAGATATAATTATGCTGACTTTTTAAACTCGCTGGAACAAATTCGCTGATTAATTCCTCTGATCACTTAAATTCGCTGGGTAATTCCTCTGATCACTTAAATTCGCTGGGTAATTATGCTAGCTGATCAAATTCGCTGGTAAATAATTTCGCTAGCACGACGTCTAGTAACTTCGCCGATCACCGTAATAATGTCGTTGAGGACAATTAAAACGGTCACCAATGTCGCCTTTGGATTTTAATTTCGCCGGTCACCAATGTTAAATTTGATGGATCAGATAATTCCTCTGATTTGTCAGCGGAATTGATAATTTTGCTAGAAAATTTTGGAAACTCAATATGTTTGAAATTTCTGAAGATTTTCCAGATTCTTTTAACAATTTCCTGCAAAATCAAACAACCAAAATCAGTAAAATTTTGATAAAAATATGAAGAACACAATGAAGAACACGAAGAACACGAAGAACAAATCTTCAAGTTTTTCTTCAAATCTTCAAGTTTTTCTTTAAAATCTTCAACTTTCCTACAACCAAAACACTAAAAATAGCAAAATTAAATACGCAATAAGATCAAAATACCCAAAATTTCGAAAATCCCAAGAACAAAACTCAAAAATTTCGAAATTTTCCAAAACCCTAGTTTTCAGATTTAAAATTTTCGAAAATTCCACCCAAATCTGTAGACACAATTCTGAACCGAGCTTCTTCAAGAGCCTAATGCTCTGATACCAATTGTAGGTCCCCTTGATGTATGGATCTTTCACAGAATTGTTTATCTAACCTAGAGTGCGGAATCCTCTAGATCATATTTATTACAGAAACGAGTAGAAACAGAAATTCCAATTAAACGGGTCTTCTATTGATTATCCAAACAAACAGTTTTACAATCAACTCAAGACCTCACAACCTATCTCTGTGATCTTGTCTACAAACCCTAAATTCGTTTTCTCTCTCTCTCTCTAGACTTTCTCTCTCTAAAACTCTCTAACCTCCAAAAACCCTAATCACAAAACATGTTTATATACCACATGTCTGTGAACTGGGCTTCCTACATGGACTAGGCCATTTTCCAAGCCCATTACAATAATAAACTCACTAACCAATAAGCTAAGCCCAATACAAAATATCCAAAGACTAAATAATCAAACTATTAAGCTGTTGTCACCGAATATGCACCAACACATTCTATCCTATCTCCCGATTTAGGATCCGTTTATTAACGTAGTTACCTATATTAGGTGCCGTGATGATTCAATGATCCTTGAAGCTTTATTTGGTCTTAATCCCAAGACTAATAAGCAATCCCAAGTGAGTACATAGTCCCCTCTTTTACCGTTTTCAAATGTTTTGGGGTGATACACATGTGTCTACTTGTTACTTTCATGCTTTCACCCTTTCATGACATATACTTGCTATGATCATCTAGTACACGTGTAGTATATGATTTAACTTATTCTTTGCTATGTATGTTTACTAAGCATGCTAGCACATTGATTTATATTACATTCCTACTTTGTATGTTTACTTAGCATACTTAGTACGTGGTTTTCACATGACATTTAGTTATACATTGACATTATACCTATGGTTTGAGTAAATACTTTTTATTCAACGTACATGACATTTAGTTATACATAACATTATACTTAACTTATGGTTTGAGTAAATACTTTTTATTCACCATACATGACATTTAGTTATACATTGACATTATACCTATGGTTTGAGTAAATACTTTTATTCACCATACATGACATTTAGTTATACATTGATATTATACCTATGGTTTGAGTAAATACTTTTTATTCACCATACATGACATTTGGTTACACTTGACAGTTGATTATACACGAAATTTTTGGTGGTTTATTTGGTAAGTGATTTAAATAACGAGGCGTGTGTAATATGATAAAAGCATGGTGGATACGCCGCTGGTACTTCCTATATATAAGTAATTTTATGATATTACATATCGCAGCGTTATCTAAACCACTTTGACAGAAACAAAGACATGATACATTTTATACAAAGACACGACACATTGTTTACAAGACACCGTTTTACAAATAACATATTTATTACAAACTCGTTTTTACTTGGTTATTTATTTAACCATATATCATTCTTTTATATCATCTGATTTCATATCGATTTTTCACATGATTTTATAAAAGAAAACATTTTACAAGATTCATGACTGCTTTTTGTTAAACACTTATTTTAACTTACAAGTCAAGAATCCTGCTTTAACAAAACCTATGTAACTCACAGGCATTTTTATGATGACGTACATATTTTCACACATGTGTCAGGAATTATTGTATGATGATGATCGTGCTACACTTAGGCGGACTTGGGACTTAGTGACTTAAAATGAAGCAAGATAATTTAATTTACGTTATGATTTCGGTTAAATTTCAAGACATTGTAAACAATTATTATAATAAAACCAAACTTTAAATACCATGTGTTGTGAAACAATGATTGTGTTACTACACTCCCTGACGTTTCCGCCGCGGTTTGTTGTTTTACGCGGTCGGGGTGTGACAGAAGAGTTGGTATCAGAGCTCATGGTTATAGGGAATTAGGTTATTAGTAATGCTCTTGACCTAGTCTATAACCTTCCTAGGACCCTTACGCGAGTTAACTTGCGTTTAGATTCTAAAACAATACCGTCACCTATCTTAAGGTGACAACCACAACAAGAACACAAAATACAAATCCATTTTGAAAAATAAATCATCTATCCTTAGATGATTTGTTATAAGGTTTTAGACCTTCAAAGTTTTCAAAATCTCGTCAAAGTTTGATCTTTACAATGTGAACACGTGCAATCCGGAAGGTGGGTGCCTGTACCTCGAGCTTTCTGTCTAAGGCTAGAGTGTTCATACAAATCCGTAGTATCGGACCAGTCACTCTTACCTGGGAACTTTTGGGGTGAGTGTCCACTTATAGGCTAAAGCATGTCTTCGCGATACATTGTTATGACCCACTTACTTTGATTAGTCACAGTGTCGTTTGTTTGTTTTAATTAATAAATAAATGGTCACAATCCTCATGTTTCGCCGATATTTCTTTAACATTCAGCTTTGATTATCCGATAACATCCCACTTGTTATTCTCTCATACTTTCCACTATCTTTAGAATGTCTCCTCATCACAGCGATACTCAAAAGTCTGAACTGGCTGCTACTATTGCTCAACAAATAAGCATAGTAATCTGTGGGGCCATTGAGTTAGTTGTTGCCTTATCTCATCTTAAGGATGAAACTGCTCTTGAGGCACCTAAGAAGACGAAAACCAATCCTTCAAGAAAATTAAAGAAGCATAAGGCTTCGCAGAATTTCGTTAGGGCTGCTCAAAACAATCAAGCTACACCTAACCAACCAGCTCAACCCCCTACAAAGAAACCTTATGCCGGTACTGCACCACTATGCAACAGGTGTAATGCACATCACCAAGGCTTACCTACAGTGTCGTTAGTGCACATCATGTGGGCGACTTGTCCATTTGGCAAGTGCTTACCGAACTATCCCGAGCCATGGTGGTCCAAACCAACCTCAAACCAACCCTGCTCAAGCTCGTTTTCCACTTGGTTCTTGCTACAACTGTGGTGAGATGGGCCATTTTAGGAACAAGTGCCCAAAGCTTGTTAATGCAAATCTAGCCCATGGATAAGCATTTGGCTAACTGGAAGACGATGCTGCTTTGAAACAACTGAACTCTATGTTTTGTTTCTTTGTTATCCAAGACTATGAAACAATTATTTTGGTTATGAATAAATCTTTATTTGCAATCTCGACGTACAAAAACAAATGTGGTTACATATATATATGACATACCCCTACGATACCGACACTAAGGGACCATATTCCTTGCAAATCAAACTACCCATGTAGTTCCTGATCGCTCGCGATCTCCATGAGAATCCTAAGTACTAGTTTCTTTTAAGAAACAAAGTACAAGGTACAAGTTACAACTCTTGACAAATACTTAAAGTACCACTCTAAATCCCTGCTTGGATATCTGAGGATACTTTTCATAAGTCCTTAATTGGTCTTATACCATATGTCTATGTACATATCATTACATTCTTATTTTCATAACAATATACATAGTAAATGATTTCAAAACATCATTCATGATTTCAAAAGACATTTCATATGGTTTAAAAACATTTTAACATAGTATATTTACCTAATATACCAAGTGCATAATTTCAAAAACATTATCCATGTTTTCGAAAACCTCATAAATGATTTCAAAAACATTAAACACATTTTCAAAGAATCCCATGCATAGATTTCCAAAGACATCCTTTTTCATATTGACTTAGCACATCCAGCCCCTTGACTTCGTGAACATTTCACTTCGCGTGTCGACTTAGCCCACCTAGTACAAGGGTTTCAAAACAATTTCTCGCTACTCAAATTCCAAAAATCCTTATAGGATCTTCCCATCTTCATAGTTAGACCATTGTGGATGTTTAAAGCGCAAAAATCAAAATCCTTAATTGGATACTTTGTGGGCTTTAATACATATGTTACGATTCAATGAGAACAAAATCGAATCCCTATAAGATCTTCCTAATTTCATAGTTAGAATCCTTGTGAATATTTAAAGTACTAATTGAAATCCACTTGATTGGATTCCTGGTATACTTTAAATGCATATAAACAAATCAACGACAAGTTAATAGCAAATGATAACAAGATTAATAACAAGCTGATAACAAGTTGATAACCAAATCGACAGTTATTTGATTATATGATTATGTGAGTAGATGTTTATGTGTTTATATGTTGACCTAATTAAAGAAACTCTAAGGTGATCTAGTCAAAGTATTCACAAGACTATTCGTTTGATTCAATTCCCAACACATTATAGAATAAGTTGTGCGAACTGTGCAAGGAATTACGTAATTATGGATGCATACATAATTATGGAATTCAGTGCACATAAACCACAACAAGTTTTATCATGTGTTATTTTAAACCAGAAACAAAAGTTATCTATATTCATTTCCGTTTCTGATGAAGTATCCACTGAGGAAAAATGAATTAGCTACTCATTTTTTGCTTCTGAAAGAAATATCCACTGAGGGAAATGAATAATCTATTCGTAAACAATGTTCATTTTCATTTCTTATGAAGTACCCACTGAGGAAAATGAATTATCAATTCATTTTTGCTTCTGAGAAATATCCACTGAGGAAAATGAATTGTTCATTCATTTTTGCTTCTAAAGAAATATCCACTGAGGGAATGAATAGTTCTGTATTGATTCTTTCATTTCCACTTCTGACGACGTACCCACTGAGGAAAATGAATTATCCATTCATTTTCGCTTCTGAAGAAATATCCATCGGGGAAATGAATATTCTTTACGATAATCCTTCATTTCCACTTCTAACGAAGTATCCACTTAGTAAAATGAATTATCCTTTCATTTTCTATTCTGAAGAAATATCCATCGGGGAAATGAATATTCTTTATGATAATCCTTCATTTCCACTTCTGACGAAGTATCCACTAAGGAAAATGAATTATCCATTCATTTTCGCTTCTGAAGAAATATCCATCAGGGAAATGAATATTCTTTACAATAATCCTTCTTTTCCACTTCTGATGAAGTACCCACTGAGGAAAATGAATTATCCATTCATTTTCTCTTCTGAAGAAATATCCATCGGTGAAATGCATATTCTTTACGATAATCCTTCATTTCCACTTTTGACGAAGTATCCACTGAGGAAAATGAATTATCCATTCATTTTCGCTTCTGAAGAAATATACATCGGGGAAATGAATATTCTTTACGATAATCTTTCATTCCCACTTCTGACGAAGTATCCACTGAGGAAAATGAATTATCCATTGATTTTCGCTTCTGAAGAAATATCCATCGGGGAAATGAATAATCTATTTAATTATCTTTCATTTTCATTTCTGACGAAGACGCCATTGAGGAGAATGAACTATCTAATCATTTCGGCTTCTGAAGAATATCCACTGGGGAAAATAAAATACAAATCCTTACAAGACCCTTCTGTTTTAATAGTTATATTCTTAAAGGATGCTTACAAGTACTATTGGTTGAATTAGTTTTACATTAACAGAATCCCTCATTCTCACTTCCTGCATTATCTAAGGAAGCATCCATTAGGGAATAATAAACTTATGCCTTACGTGGAGATCCTTGAAGAAGTTATTCTATGAGAATATATGAAACTCTAGATTCCGCGCAAGACAATTACTTAAACAGACTCCTACGAATAAATTTCGGGACGAAATTTCCTAAAGTAGGGGAGACTGTGACAACTGTCCCTACAGTTATCACTAACCAATCCTGAACAATTATGTAAGCGATAAAACCTTGTGTTTTATTTCTTGGATTATGTAATTATCTATGATACTTGCACAATAACAATCCTTGTTCAAATTCAAACCCTTAAACACTTTCTGAAAAGTTATACGCAAATTGATACGTAAACGTAAGCGGTTTAATGTGACAAACCCTTCGGAATAGTGACATATGCTTAACATACCTTAAATAACCTCTACATAACTTAGAAATAAGTTTTGAAGGGTTTGGTATGTCAAAAACAAGTTCATTCGACTACAGGGACTATTTGCATCAAACTGCAAAAGTCTGTCGTTTCGTATGGCAACGTACATTCCGGAACATAATCATAAGCTAAGCATGCCATAAATAACCTTAACATAGCTTAGAAATAAGCTTTGAGGGGTTCAGTATGCGAAAATGCACTTATTTGATCCCAGGGACTAAAAGCGTCAAAAACTGCGTAAGTTTGCATTTACGTGCATATCTTACGTTCTGACCACATCCGGACATCCCAAAATTTTTTGTAATCATTAAAATATTTTATTTTAGTGATGAGAATGCAAAAATACCATTCGTCGCTTAATTTGGACCGTTTTCGCGTTCGTTACGACTTCCGTTTAATTAACCGCAAAATGCGACCGTACGACCAAACGAACCGACACCCGTGATATTTCTAAGAATGTTTCAAGTCCCCTATAATTTTACGTCCTTGTAGAGCCTTGAAAATTGCTTAACGGAGGTTAAATACGTCAAATATGCAAGGATGTGTGTGCAAGGACTGAAAATGTAAAATTTTGAAACTAGCAGCCTAATGCTTGCGTCACGCGACCCCTGGGGGGTTCTCCAGTCGCACCACGTGATGCCTTATATTCGACAACAGGTTGATTTTCAGCCTGCAGCTTGTTTCTTGGGGGATTTTATGCAAAATTTCATTGTGTAGGCACCAAGTTAACACCTTTGCAAGGCTTTGAACCACAACCAACCACTTGTAGGGTCAAGATCATTGCTTGGTCATCACACATACACTTGTAATGATCTTACAACACTTGCACAACTATAAATACCCATCCATTTCACCTCCTTCTTTGCTCATTTCCTTCTTTTCTACTCTCTTGAACTCTATGTGGATGATTTCATCTTTGGGAGCCACCTACCTGGGTTCTTCTAGTTCAATCTTTCAACCATAGAGCCTTGTGAGTGTTTTCTCATGGCTTAGTTGTTATTTTCCGCTATTTAAAGCTGAAAGTCAAATAGTTTGACTAACAGTTTAACTTTCGGTTTTGACCATCAATTGGTCAAATCAAAGTTCAATAATTGAACTTTGCAACGTGATTGTAATCACGACGGTTATAATCCTTAGCGATTATACCTACTGATTACCACGTTGACTAGGTGTAGTGACGAGTCAAAGTTTCGGTCAAAATGCGTATTTATGCGCATTTTACGACGGAACTACTTTTAGGTATCAAAACACTTTGTTTTGATACCAAATCAGTTTTCTAACTTAGTTCAACATGTTTTAACATGTTTTCTAACTTAGTTAAACTGTGATTTGTTCTTGCATGGCTTCATGTTTTATGTCTCCTAACTGAAATTTGGTGTGTACCACAGGTTTGGCATTTTCGGTGACGTCCAATCTATGTTCTGCTATATGCTGTGGAACGCCCACCATATCGGCTGGTGTACAAGCGAACACGTCCATATTTTTGAACAACAACTTCTTGAGTGATGCGCATGTGATTTCTAACATAGCTGGACCCAAAGTGATTGTTTGCTCTGGATACTTTCTATTTAGGACCCACTTTTCTGGTTCTGGGTGCGCGGGGTGGGCTTACTTAAATTTGCAGGTCTAACTTCATCGGTTACGAGAACCTCTTTGCTTGCATAGATTATGGCTATCCCTGTCTCTGTCGGGAAACCAACCGCTGAGTGTGGCTCTGAACAGATCATGCTGAAATCTCCTTGGGACTCCCTTCCTAAAAGAATATCGTGCCTGTTGGTGCAAAGATGTCTGTTAACTTCGTCTTTATAGAGTCTTGTATTAGAATTAATAAATCAGGGCACGTAGTACGAGAAAGTTGTCAAAAATAGGGTTGGAGGTAATTTCACACAAAATTACAAAATGTTATTCCACACGAAATTACATGGTAATTTCGCATGGAATTAGTTATTTCGCTTGAAAGTGATTTCGTGTGAACAGGTTCATGCGAAATTACCTTGCCTATAAATACTAGGAGTGCCAAGTCATTTGCAACGTTCGAGATTTCAGAGCCGAGGTGCTGCCAGTTTGTCAAACGATCAGGATTGCTTTGAAATCGTTAATAAAAGGATAACTAAGAGGAATTAAGCTGTTTCACGTCTATATCACTGATTCCGCCTTTGATATGGATCATAAACTTTTCTGATTGACTCGTTCGGGTCACACGACGATCCAACAAGAGGTATCAGAGCTCAGGAAGAAGACTTTATACCAATTCAGCTTGTTTTCATCACTTCTACTCATTCTTTTCAAAATTAAACAAGATTTAATGGACAAAATGGATTGAATTTCACATATATCACGTAAAACACTGTTTTAATGAATCCTTGAAAGAATTGGACCAAAATTCGAACAAAATCTGGATCAATTTGACAAAATGGTGGCCTAAATGATGATGTCATCATAATTTCGCATGAAATAGCTTCTTAAATTCGCACGAAATTACATTTGGTGATTAATTTCATTTGAAATTGCTGCTTGATTTCACACGAAATTAGATTTCGTGTGAGATATTTCATACGAAATTACTATTTCATTCCAAAAAGGCTATTTTCGTTTGAAACCAAGCTAATTTCGCACGAAATTATATTTCGTTTGATCTGTTTTGAACGAAATTACTTTTTCGTTTGAAAATTCTGATTTTGTTTGAGTTGCTATTTCGTGTGAAAGCTATTTTCGCTTGAAATATGTTTTCGTTTGAAGGTTGTTATTTCATTTGAACTGATTTCGTTTGAAACTGTCTTTGTTAAAATCCAAAAATTCTTCTAAGTATTTGTTGATTGTTTTAGATACGTGAAAATGGATGAGTTTATGAATCCGTTCAGTGACATGTTTGCTTTCACGGGAAACACCGGAGATGATACATCAAACAACAAAAATGAAAATGCTCCGAGTGCGAAGAAAACTCTTTCTGATGCTTTGAGTGTGGAGAGTGCATATGGCACATACAACAAACCTCCCAAACTGATGGCGATCAAAGAATACAATAGATGGGCTAAAAGGTTTGAAGAGTGGCTAAAAACGTTTGAGTATCCAAGTTGGAAGAGTTTGAAGAATGGTTTCAATATGGGAAGATCGGATTATGAAAATATAACAGATACTGATGATGTAGATAGTTTTGTTGCCGAACAAAAGTGCATTGCATTGCTTCATCAGTCTGTGAGAGATGACATAATATCATTGATTGAGTACACAAATGCGAAAGATCTATGGGAGAAACTAAGAGTAAAATGTGTGGGTAGTGCTGAAATAGTTAAAAACAAAAAGAAGTTGTTAAGAAAAGAATTTGATATGTCTGGATGTTTGAAAACGAATCTGTATCTAAGATGATTGAAAGATTTGGGCATTTGAAGTTGGAGCTAGCTTGACATGGAATCATTTATACTCAAGAAGAATTGGTTGACAAACTGTTTGACTCGCTGCCGGATGAGAAAGACTGACAATACTTTGCTTTGATGTTGAAGAACACAATAAAGTCGGAGGATCTGACGGTTGATCTGTTAATCGAAAGATTAGAGAGTTATGAGTTGGAGATTAAGAAATTAAACAAAGTCAATCATTCCTCATACCAGCAGAATGTGGAGCTGTATTACCGAGGAAGTATGATCCCGAAGACTGTTTCCCCCAAGACAGCTTTCTCAGCTGAAAGTTCCAACTCATCAAATCAAGAAAGTTCAAGCAGTGGTTTTCATGGTGCTTCATCGTCAACTACGTCAAGTCAATCAGTTCCAAAGAATTTGTTTCAATGTAACATTGCTGTGGATCTTAAAAATGCTCAAAATTTCAGTGAAGAATCCGCAAAGCAGCAAATGGTATTTTTAGCGTCTGTGTTAGAGTCTTATGAGAGCCTTGTTGTAGGCAAGATTGGAAACACCAATCTCACCAAGGAGGATTATGACCAGATTGACCCAGAAGAGATAGAGTTGATCGATATCAGGTGGTGTATGGCTAGTGCAGTCAGACGAGCATAAAGGTTCATGGAGATTACAGGCAGACATTCTATCGGCGGACCTTCCACAAAACTTGGTTTTGATAAATCAAAGGTCACGTGCTTCAGATGTAAACAAAAGGGACATTTTAAATGTGAATGTCGAAACGCACCTGCTGATGATACTGCAAATCCATTACGTGAAGATTACTACAAAAGAGCAATTTATCATCAGAATAAATCTGAACCTCCCAGAATGAAGCAGCTAGAAGATACCCCCAAAGAAAAATCAAGAGCTCTTGCTGTTATTCATGATGACGAAGGTTTCGATTGGAGTGAACTGCTACCAGGAGAAGATGCAGTAGGTTATGCATTTGTGACAAAGATTGTTCCTTTCAAAGATAGCAGAACAGAAGAAGATAAATACATCAATCGAAAGATGACAACTCAATTCAGGATTAGTAGAATCTGTCGTACATACAAAGAAGCTAAAAAGGCAAAAAGATGGGATGCTGATAGAGAATGTTACTTAGATCCCAAGGGAGACATTGCTGTTGATCCAGATACTGTTGATGTTGAAACCCTCATCAAACAAATTGCAGAAGAAGAAGAAGCCAGATAGAGAGAGTGGTGGGGAGGAGGAGAAGCTGAAGAAAAAGAAAAAGAAAAAGAGAAGGAGCCTCAGATAAAGAAAACTGATGATGAGATTATTGACACGTCACAAGAATTCACAGCTGAAAATTTGAAGAAGATGGCTGACAAAGTACTTGCTGCGAAAGAGCTAGAGGTAGTTTCTGGTTCTGGAACTGAGTCAAAAAGCAAGGTCAGTCAGAATGATGCAATCAATGAGTCAGGTAAGAAAACTAAAACTAAAAGCGACTGCAAAAATTGCATGAAAGACTGCAAGATTTGTAGTACACTTGCTTACCTCAGCGGTAAAAAGACCGAAGAACTGACAGGAAGGGTCAGAGACGTTGAAAATCAGATCTTAAACCGTGACAAAATGTTAAAAGCTTCAAATGAACGATTAAAAGAATTAACTGAGAAAATCGAAAATGATAAAAGTGACGTAGAAAGAATTAGGAAAGAAAACGAAAATCTAATTCATGAAAATCGTCAAATTTCAGAAAATTTTGAGAAGCTAAAACGCACGGTAAAATATTCTGATGAGAGAAATGGTAAGACAAACAAAGAAAATGTTCAATTGTCAGGTGTTCTTAGGGTAAAAGAAGAGCTAATCAATCAACAACTAGATGAAATTGCTAAGTTGAAGCTTCAGTTTCAAGAAGCTAAAATTGAAAATGAACGCATCCAGTTGAAACTAAACAGTTACAACTCCGCAAGTTTTGTTCTTCAACATATCGTTCCTAAACCAATTGGGAAGAACAAAGCAGGCGAAGATGTATACTTTGATGGAACCGGGGTTGGGTTTCATCAGGTTCCACCACCAGTGTTAAAAAAATTTTCAAAGAAAAAATCAGGGTTGGTTAATGATGAAGAAGAAAAAGAAGTTAAGCTTCCAAACACGATTGATGTCACATTTACCACATCATCTGATGAAGATAGTGTCCAATCTGAAGTTGTGAAAAGCATGGCTGAAAATGTTTTAAAGTCTGAAAGTGACACTACTGAGGATGATGAATGCTTTCTGGATAAATACATTCCAAAATCAAAATCCAAAAACAACTTAAGTGAAGAACCTAATCTTGTGATGTACAAGATGGCGGGATCTGATAAGTTGTACTCGGATCGTGAATTTCCATTGGAAAATGTGAATGTCGACAAATTGAAAAATGTGTTCAAGTTGGTTGAGATTGATGTTTGTGAACTTGAAGGTTTGAAACGTTCCAAACGGCAATTAAACTTTGAAAAAGATAAAGATTACTACAAAAAACCTGTTGTACCACCATGTTTTTCTAAAAATAATCAAAACAAATGGTCGGGTGGATATCAGGGTGGTAAAAATTATCAAAGAAAGAACTTTCAAAACAAGAAGTTTGTTGAGAAAAAGGTGTTTGTAAAAAGTTCGAGTTCTCATTCCGAGCAAGAATCTGAAATTTTCTCAAAATCAAATGAAGAGTTTTTTGAAGAAAAGGCCTCACAGCCTCAGACCGAAGGCACAAGTCGGGTAGTTGATACTCGTACATGCCTTAAATGCAACAAAGTTGGACATATTGCACGAAATTGCACCAACTTAAAGCCTAAGTCTGAAGTTGTTGATAGTCAGAAAAGGAAAGCTGATGCAAAAGGAAAAGCTCAAATGGTTGTTGAGAAGAAAGTTTTGAAAAATGAAAACACCAAGATCAAAACCGAACCCGTAAAGAATGTGGTAACTAAAACTGACAAATTTTACAAACGGGTTGCTTCGCCTCAACAAGCATGGAAGCCAAAATCAGTTGAAAAGAAATCAAGTTCTTCAAATCCAAAAGTTTCTAAGACGGAAAAACAATCATCCTCTACCGCTCCGGTAAAGATGAATGTTCCTTTGGATTACTATGAGAAACTTGAAAAACAAGAGTCTAATATTTCTGAAAAGAAGTATGTACCAAAGAAAGACCAATGATCTGGTCAACCTCCTAAAAATGATTTCTGTTTATATAAAGAGGTTGAGATTGGGTTTGAAGCGTGCTTAGTGATGAATGAAAAGAATTTTCCGCCATTATAGACTGCAAAAAATCACCTCAATGTTAAGTTACCTGAGTCCAAAGAGGCTTGGGTGGCATCAAAATCTAACTAAGTATTTATGATATGTGCAGAAGCTTCCAAGATCCGTTTAACGTTGGATTATGGATAGTGGAGCTTCTCGGCACATGACGGTGAAGAAAACCCTACTGTACGATGTTCGTGGGTTTAATGGAGTTTGAAAGAGTAAACTACATCGCCGAGCTTGAAAACAATCTTCTGAGCATCTCTCAGATCTGTGATCGTATGTATACAATACACTTTACAGACAAAGAATGTTTGATCTTGAAACCAGGATTTGTTGTTCCCGAAGAGTGGGTTATCATGAGAGCACCCAGAGTCAATGATCTGTACGTGTTAGACATGAGTGTAGCAACTACTACCACAGGTCAGGCTTACTGTTTTATGTCAATAGCAACGGAAAAAGAATCACAATTGTGGCATCGAAAGATGGGCCACATTCACCTACGAAAAATGAATCACCTGGTGCATAACGACTTAGTAACTGGTGTTCATGTGAAAGGTTTTCATCTTGAGGGGGAGTGCATTAGTTGTGTCAAAGGCAAACAAAAGAAGAAATCTCACCCTGGGAAGAAGGAAAACTAAATCTCGAGACCGTTAGAGAGACTTCATATGGATCTTTTTTGGTCCAGTAAACGTCAAAAGTATAACTGGTGATCTCTACTGTCTAGTAGTAACAGACGACTACTCGAGATTTTCGTGGGTATATTTTCTGAAGACTAAAGATGAGACGTTTGAAAGTTTGATGGTGTTGTTTAGAAAAATTGAAAACTTGTACCAAACTCGAATCAGAAGAATCAGGAGTGACAACGGTACTGAGTTTAAGAACAACAGGATGGAAGAGTATTGTGATGAGAGAGGTATATTGCAAGAATTTAGTGCTCCTTACACTCCACAACAAAATGGAGTAGCTGAAAGAAAGAACAGGACGCTAATTGAAACGGCCAGGACGATGCTTGCTGATTCGAAATTACCAGTCAATTTTTGGGCAGAAGCAGTGTTAGCCGCTTGCTATACACTCAACCGGGTTCTCACAGTGAAGAAATTCAACAAGATGTGTTTTGAGTTAATCAACAACCGCAAACCGAACCTGAAGTATTTAGAACCGTTTTGGTCTCCCTGCACAGTTCTAGAGCCTTTTGAAAAGTTTGGTGCAAAGAGCATTGAAGGAATATTTGTGGGTTACTCAAGTCCATTAAAGCGAGTCTTTATTCCAAGCTTGAAGCAGATTATTGAAGCACACAACGTTGAATGCCAAGGTTACACAACGCCACCACAGAATCCCGGCGACTCATGGCGTTTTAATTATGATACTCTGTGGGATTCGTTTGACATAGAAGAAGAACCAGAGTTCTTTGATGAGTTGGATATTCTAAGAGAGTATGAGTCATCACAAGAAAGGTTTCCAGCTGAATATATTGGAAGTCGACGGCAAACTTCAAATGATAATGAAGCCGGTCCAAGCAATGCTGGTGAACATAATGATATTCAACAATCTTCATAACATGCTCCTGAAAATCAGACGGCAGTCAATGATAATCAAGAATCTGATGATAGGCCTGTATTTGATCATGATGATTCAGATTCTGAGGGGGAGCAGATCCAGATTTCAAGTCAAACAATTCCAGTCAGTGAACAAGGTGCAAATCAGAATGTCACAAATTTGGAAGGCGAGGTAGATGTTCCAGGCCAGGTGATGCCGAGAACTCTTTCGTACCATGCAGAAGAGTTGATTATTGGAGAATTACAATCAGGTGTTCGCACAAGAAGACAAATTGACCAAGGCCTTACTTGTTTTTATTCTACAGTTGCTTCGTTACAAACTGAGTTTTCACTTATTTGTTTTATTTCGCAGATTGAACCGCGAACATATAAGGAAGAACTAACTGAAGATTCTTGGGTCAATGCGATGCAAGAGGAACTGAGTCAATTTGAGAAGTTGGGTGTGTGGAAATTGGTAGACTTGCCTGATGGTCACAGGAAGATAAACACCAAGTGGGTGTTCAAGTGCAAGAGGGATATTCGAGGGGTTATTATTCATAACAAAGCTCGACTCGTAGTCCATGGCTTTAGTCAGCAGGAGGGTATAGATTTCACTGAAGTGTATGCTCCGGTTGCTAGACTTGAATCGATCAGAATCTTCCTAGCATTTGCATCTTGGAAAGGATTTAAAGTTTATCAGCTAGATTTTAAATCGCTGATAAATCTTTGTCAAATCAATCAAAAAGACAAAGTCTATTTACTGGATAAAGCGCTGTATGGTTTACACCAGGCCCCGAGAGCCTGGTACGAGACATTGTCTCAACACCTGCTAGCCAACAGCTTCATCCGTGGAAAAGTGGATGCCACTCTCTTCACCAAAGAAGTCGACAGACATCTTCTGATAGTTCAGATATACGTGGACGACATTATATTTGGGTCAACAAATGAAAATCTGTGCAAAGATTTTGAAAGAGTTATGAAGCAGAAATTTGAAATGTCATCGATGGGTGAGATGAAATTCTTCTTGGGACTTCAGGTTGATCAACTACCCAAAGGAATTTTTATACATCAGACGAAGTATGTTCATGATATCTTAGAGAAATTTGGGTTGTCCGGGACTACTCCAGCTTCCACCCCATTAGCAACGAACCATGGGATAAACCTTGATCTCACCGGAGAGAAGGTAGATGAAACGTTGTATCGTTCCATGATCGGATCAATAATGTACTTGACTGCTTCAAGACCAGATATCATGTATCCAACCTGCCTCGCAGCTAGGTTTCAGTGAAATCCCAGAGCTTCGCATATGGTGATTGTGAAAAGGATATTACGCTACCTGAAAGGAACTCCATCACTGGGGTTGTGGTATCCAAGAGAAGGCGATTTCACGCTCGAAGGGTATTCTGATTCTGATTTCGGATGCTGTAAAGTTAATGCTAAGTCAACAACAGCGGGGTGCCAGTTTTTCGGACCACGATTGGTCACCTGGCAATGCAAAAAGCAGACCTCTGTCACTTTGTCCACATGTGAAGCCGAGTATGTATCTGCAAGCAGTTGCTGCTCTCAGATCTTGTGGATCCAGCAACAGATGCGAGACTATGGTTTGCAATTTCTTAACACCCCTATCTTTGTTGATAATGAGGCAGCCATAAACATAACTAAAAATCCTGTTCATCACGCTAAAACGAAACACATTGAAATTCGTCATCACTTCATTCACGACTGTTTCGAGAACAAGTTGATACGAATTGAGAAAATCCACACTGATGAACAAAAAGCTGATTTACATACCAAAGCGTTTGATAAAACTCGTTTTCAATATTTGTTAAAATTGAACGGTATGAAGCTTTTATCGGTGTTGGAGGAGATTATTGGCGTAGATGAAGGTACCAATGTAGATGATGTTGAGAAGCAATCTGCAATGGTTTGTTGATTTTTTACTTGTTTTGATATTTAGGGGGAGGTAGGTTAATATTTTCAGAAAATACAAAAACAGTAAAAAATTTCAAAAATCCAAAAACATGAGATATTTTCAAAATACAAAAACAATAGAAAACCGGAAAAGAGCTTGTGTAAAAAGGGAAAATGATAGTACATCAGCTTGATAGTTGCGGTATGCTAAAGAAATGTAAAGATTAAAAGTGTTAAACAGTCTCGCTGATGATATGCCAATAGGTTTTTACACATTTAGTAGGTTTGTTTGGGATATAAACCTAAATTCAAACTTGCTTATTTTGTGGGGAATACTACTTGGATATATAGGTAACCCCTGAAATCTTGTTTGAATGACCCCTCTTTCTGAAATACTAGGTCTTTATACTCAGTGATATCTGGGGTATTATCCCGGGACTTCTGATTTTGCGAAAGCAATGGCCTAGTCCCCGTATAATACTTTACTGCTGCTTGAAATAAAAGCCTGCCCTCAGCATAAAAATGATGAAACATTGAAAAATGCTAATCATGTGCTGTTGTAAAAAAGATCCTCTAAAGGGGACCCACTTAAAGTCGAAGCCGTCATCTCTCTGATTTTGCGGAAGCAATAGCCTGAGCTCTCACGGCCCTCGCATTTAACCCCTTATAGATATCATTTGTGGTATACTCACCTATAAGACTGAATATTGGGATCTGGATATGGGAGTATACTCAAGAGGTGGGGCACATGAATGAGTTTAAGTTCTTAATACACCTAATTCGTATCCTGGACATATTGAAATTTGTGTGAGAATTTAAATGGATCAGTATATCGACAATCTAAACGAATTCTTTAATTCTGAGTATGAAATCTAAGCTTAACGATACTTGTGACTTGTCGACAGCTGATATGATTCCCTAACACGCTCACCAAAAATATGTTTGTAAATAGTTTACATTTACTGCATTTCATTTCTGTTTAGCATTCTAGTATAGAAACTTTATTCAAAATCCAAAAAGAATTTTCATTTCTGCTTTATTTTTTCCGACAAACCAAAGTGGAAAACTGATCTTCAGATTCGCAGTTTAAAGAAGATGCAGGAAGTTTCTGAGCTGGACAGAAGAGTTGTGAGCTTATTATGTTAAACTTGTGAAAATGAAAAGTCAAAATAAGTTCATTAAGTTGAAACTTGTAATTTTCAGAAAAAATCAAAAGTCAGTTTTGTTTCATCTTGGATCAACCAAGGTCATTAAGTTGGACTTGGTAGATAAATTGAATACTCAGGGTCATTAACTTGGACCTAGATACTTAAGTGGTTTATTAAAACTGATAAAAACAAGAAAAGATGTTAAAAGTCAATAGATTGTAATGTCAAATTCTTGAGAAGCAGGTAACAAGATTCCCATGGCAAAGAAAGTGTAAAGATTGAACCAGAATCCAAGCTCCAGCATATTGAAAGGGGGAGTCTACATTCTGGATCAACATTCAAATGGGAGTTTTGAAGATAGAGATTGAAGGACGCTTACAGTGTCAGACAAATTGGACAGAGAAGAAGATAGATCAAGACTAAAGACTGAAGATTTGATGCTAAAGACTTCGTCAACATCCAAGGGGGAGTCTGTTGGTGCAAAGATGTATGTTAACTTCGTCTTTATAGAGTCTTGTATTAGAATTAATAGATCAGGGCACGTAGTACGAGAAAGTTGTCAAAAATAGGTTTGGAGGTAATTTCGCACGAAATTACAAAATGTAATTCCACACGAAATTACATGGTAATTTCGCATGGAATTAGTTATTTCGCTTGATAGTGATTTCGTGTGAACAGGTTCGTGCGAAATTACCTTTCCTATAAATACTAGGTGTGCCAAGTCATTTGTAACGTTCGAGATTTCAGAGCCGAGGTGCTGCCAGTTTGTCAAACAATCAGGATTGCTTTGAAATCATTAATAAAAGGATAATTAAGAGGAATTAAGCTGTTTCACGTCTATATCACTGATTCCACCTTTGATATGGATCATAAACTCTTCTGATTGACTCGTTCGGGTCACACGACGATCCAACAGTGCCTCGAATTTGCTGGTAAAACCATGAACATGACTTCTTCCGTCCTTGTATTTTCCCATCGGAAAGTAGCACCAGGAAAGATATCTGCCCATGAGGAATGACGGCATCATTGCAGAAACCAGTGAGTGGGTAGTCCACTGACTCTAAGCGCGTCTTATCTTCTTGATTTAATTAATTGAAACATTGCTCGTATATAATGTCTGTGATGCTTCTTGGGTCTATAAAAATGTAGTCAGTCTGGTAATGGCCAAACACACCAGGAATGACAATGGGTCTTCTTTCCCTTGGACCGCCTCGTACTACTGGGAAGACAACTTGCCTCTCGCGCCAGGAGTCATCCTGGGCAAGCTTGTTGTAATTTTTCCTGGGCCTTCTCTAACCCCCTTGAATCATGTGTGTTTCCAGCTTTCGATGTTTCTTGTTATCTGGACCCTCTTCTCTTCTTTGGATTTGACGATTGTCTCTTTTTCCCCTTTAACCAAATGGGTGAGCTTGTGCCACCTTTTAAAGCTCGTTCTATCTCCTGCCTTAAGCTAATACAGTCATCTGTGAGATGGCCTATGTCTTTGTGAAACTTACAAAAGAGGTTCGGGTGTTTCCCTCTTTTGTTTCTCATTTGAAACGGAGCTTTAAATTGATGGTTTTCAGTTGACAGGACTTTAGAAGGGGTTTTTGTTAGGATCTGAGTTTGGATTGATTATGTTTTGTGTTTGAATTAAGATGAACAATGAACAAGTAATGCAGCGGAATGTAAATGGAAACAAACTTTGCACATAATCAAACGGGAGAATTGCTTTCAACATACATTTTCTACAAAGAACCGAATGCTTGAATTTATTACAAGATTCAATTACAATGCATGCATGTAACAAACTCCCCCTCAGCCTGAGCTCACAGTGATTTGTTCGTACAGGAACAAAGATGGTGAAGAGCTAATAGAACAGTACAAGGTACTGTTCTATTTCTAGGCACGGACAAACCACTGTGGCATCTTTGCTGACGTCACCATGAAAGTAACATCTAACCTCCTAAAAAACTCTAACAACTGATCTAATACAAACACTGCTTATGCTAACTACTGATTACAATACATTACATAAAAACAAACTAAACTACTACTGAATCCTTCCACCGATGTGAACCCAACAGTACTTGATGTATTTGTCACACCCCGACCACGTATATCATACAAGACGTGGCGGAAAACGTCGGGGAGTGTTGTAACAGAATTAATTGTTTCATAACCATGGCATACAAAGTTGTATTTATTTATCAACATATGAGTTTCATCGTCTTAAACAGGAAATACAGAGTTTATAACATAATTAAACAAAGTCTATCTTCTTTTTAAGTATCTAAGGCACAGGTCCGCCCTAGTGTCATGATCGTCATCCTACGGAAAAGCACCTGAAAACACATGTGAAAGTAGGTACGTCAGCATAAAAATGCCTGTGAGATACATAGGTTTTGTGAAAATAGAATTCATGACTTAAGTTTAAGAAAATGTTTAGTCATGAACCTTGTAATTTGATTTGTTTTGTAAATTGTTTGAAAAACAATAAGTTCGGATGATATGTATAGATAGGTGAATAATGTATGGTTAAATGAATAACCATGCAAAATGAGTTGTATAAAATAAACTGTATTGTAAACCAAAGTCTTGTAAAAACATGTCACTTATGTAAAATGTATAAGTCCAAAATGAATGATTTAAATAACGCTATGATATGTAATATAATACAATCACTTATGTATAGGAAGTACCAGCGGCGTATCCACCATGATTGTATCATATTACTCACATCTCGTTACTTAAGTCACTTAAACCAACCAACAAAGTATAATGTCTATGTTTAAACCAATAGTCAATAGTACTTGTATAAACCATGTCAAATGTTGATAGTCCAAAAGTAGTCAAGTAATGTGTAACAAATGTTATGTATGGTAAGTAAAATAAGACTACTTAAACCATAAGTAAAATGTACAAAACAAAGTATTTTGAATATATCAAAAAGTTATGTTTTGCAAAGTGATGCATGATACACTGATACAAACATTTATGTGGTAAGTTAACGCATACATTCAAGCCTTGAGACAGTCGAATAACCCTTTCAGTCAAGGTTATCAAAAGAATTGTATTCGGATTCAGTCATTCCTTACATCCAAACAAACCCGGGATGTCAGGAATGGGATTTGTCAAGTCCTATGGTACCACTACTTACTCCCGAGCGGCGTAGCAAATGTTAATGAACGTAATAAAGACCCGTTTGTGCAAACCAAATGTCATAGAAGTTGTATACATGTCATATGAAAACAATGTACTAAGTATGCTAAGTTAACATACAAAGTAGAAAAGTCTTGTAAATCAATGTGCTAGCATGTTATCAGTCAACACACATGGCAGAAAATGTAATGTAAAACAATGTACTAAGTATGCACACAATGGGCATACATAGCATGAAATGTAATGAAATCATGTACTATAATGTACTAACAAACATAGCCGGTATATGATGTGAAAACAGGAAAGCATGAAAGTAACAAGTAGGCACATGTGTTTCACCCCAAAACAGTTTGGAAAACAGTAAAAGAGGGGTCTATGTACTCACATAAACACCTTGAAAACATTTAAAAGAGGGGGTTCTATGTACTCACTTGATATTGCTTAGATGTCTTAAGATAATCACCAAGTAATGCTAGAGATCTCGGAATCAAACGGCACCTAATATAGGTAACTATGTTAATAACCGGACCTTAATCGGATGATTGGATAGAATGAGGTTTCGTAAACCAAACGAGTGTAGAGACTCGTGTCATTTGGTTTAACAAAGCCTACATACTAAATGAAACCTAACATAATTGATTACGACCCATTACGACCCGTTTAGATAGCTTATGCTACTTTAACGCGTCGTTCGCGTGAAACGCGATCGGACCGCCTAACTAGCCCTATGACAAGTGTTATATGCCTAAACATGTTACATAATCAGTTATGTGACAAAGGTTTAGGTTACATATGCTTAATTACCAATTATACATGAAAAGGGTATTCTGGTAATTTACCTAAGGCATATAAACTACCTATCATACAACTACTTAAACGATGTGACCATAGGGTATAACCTCGGAAGGTTATTCCCTACACTATGGTCACCTAATGTATTTGGTCGGATCCTAATGATCGACCAAACTGGGTCGGGTTCGAAGGTATAAGCGATTGATCAGATCGCTTACCCTACGACCCTAGACAACGTGGTAATCAGTAGGCATAGTCCCAAGGGACTATGACCATCGTGATTACAATCACGTTGCGAAGTTCAAACGAACTTCGCATTGACCATTACTGGTCAACGCTGAAAGTCAAACAAAGTTTGACTTTCGGACTCGAAAAGCAGTAAAAATAAGGAAAAGAACGAAAGAATACTTACGAAGGGTCCCCGAATGCTAAACTCGATTCAAAAATCTCAGGTATGAAACAAATGTTTCAACTTAGAGTTTCTCAAATCAAATTTCTAGTGATTATGAAGCATGGGGGGTGGGGTATTTATAGTTTTCGGTCCACCGTTAAGATCGTTTCATGGAAACCGTGCTTTAATCGCATCCGTACATGTGTTGGCAAGTTGTGGTGACTAAAATGTGATCCTTATCAGCTGACTAGGCTATTGGGAATGTGTGGGTGTGAATCAAACAGCTGCAACTGATGTTAGAAACATTTAATCTGGTCTGATAGTGGGAAGCGGCCCGCTTCAGGATCAGGCAAACACAATGCGGGCCGCCTGACCCTTCTGATCAGCAAACATGTTTGAAAAATGACAGTTTCAGTCCCTGCACGTGTTTAAGGCCATTTCCGACACTTCTAAGGCCCGTAAAGCCAACTTTAAGGCCCTAAAATGATGCCTAAACATTGTGGACATGAAGCATGTTCAAAAATATGTCTGATGTCAGTTCGTTTGGTCGTACGAACGCGATGTTCGCTTAATTACGACGGAATGCGCACAAGCGCGAAAAACGATCCAAATGACGCGACGAATGGATTTTTCTTATGGCGAACACTAAAATATAATATAGTCATGCTTACATAAATTTTTGGATGTCCGGATGTATTCAGAACGTAAGTTATGCGCGAAAATGCAAACTTGTGCACTTTTTGACACTTTTAGTCCCTGAATGACTCAAAAGTTTATTTTAGCACACCGAACCCCTCAAAGCCTATTTCTAAGCTATGTAAAGGATATTTAGGGTGTGTTTAACTTATGGCCATGTTCCAGAATGTTCGTTACAGTTCAAATTGACATACTTTCGCAGTTTGTCAAGTTTAGTCCCTGTAAGCGAATTAACTTGTTTTTGCCATACCAATGCCTTCAAAACTTATTTCTAAGTTATTTAAAGGTTATTTAAGGTATGTTGAGTATATGTTGCTGTTCTGGAGTATTTGTCGCGTTAAAATGAGTACGTTTACGCACTAGTTTGCGTATAACTCTCCAGAAAGCGATGTAGAGTTTGAAATTACATAAAAGTCAAAACATGAAAAATGTAAAACATAACAAAACAAACATTGTGATCAAATAACATTGTTTTATTGATAACAGAACTGTTCATAGTGATTACAAGCACAGTTGTTACAGTCTCCCCTACTTGTGGAAATTTCGTCCCGAAATTTATTTAGAGGAAACTCGAGGAAAAAGATGTGGATATTTCGCCTTCATTTGATCTTCGCGTTCCCAAGTAAACTCAGGTCCACGTTTAGCTTCCCAGCGAACTTTGACCAAAGGAATGCGCTTGCGTTTAAGCCACTTGACTTCACGTTCCATGATTTCCACTGGTTTCTCAACAAATTTCAGTGTTTTGCCAACACGAATTTCGTCAAGCGGTATGGAGAAGTTCTCATCAGCTGAACACCTCTTGAGATTGGACACGTGAAAAGTTGGATGAACATTTCCAAGTTCAGGAGGTAACTCAAGTCTGTAGGCTACCTTTCCGATTCTTTCGACGATCTTGAATGGTCCAACGTATCTAGGTGCAAGTTATCCTTTCTTTCCAAATCTGATCACACCTTTCCAAGGTGAGACCTTAAGTAATACTCGATCACCGACTTGAAATTCCAAGGCTTTGCGTTTTGGGTCCGCGTAAATCTTCTGACGGCTTCTAGCTGCCTGAAGGTTATCACGAACTTTCTTGACCTTGTCAGTTGTCTCTAAAATGAGAGCAGGTCCAGTAAGTTGAGCCTCGCCAATCTCATTCCAGCAGACTGGTGAACGACATTTTCGACCATAGAGAGCCTCGAAAGGAGCCATTTTGATGCTAGTGTGATAACTGTTGTTGTAGGAGAATTCAATCAATTTAAGATGTGAATCCCAGCTACCACCAAAATCGATCACACAAGCTCTTAGCATATCCTCCAGAGTCTGGATTGTTCTCTCAGATTGACCATCCGTTTGCGGATGATAAGCTGTGCTCAGATTAAGTTGGGTCCCCATAGCAGATTGCATGGTTCTCCAAAAATGAGAAGTGAAACGAGCATCTCTGTCAGAAATGATATTCAACGGAACACCATGTCGAGCTACAATTTCATCCACATAGATTTGTGCAAGTCTGTCAGCAGGAAAATCCTCACGGATTGGCAAGAAATGTGCTGACTTTGTAAGACGATCAACGACTACCCAGATGGCATCATGACCTTTCTTTGTGCGCGGGAGTTTGGTAACAAGATCCATAGTAATGTTTTCCCATTTCCAAACTGGGATCTTTGGTTGCTCCAATAAACCAGAAGGACGCTGATGTTCAGCCTTAACCTTAAGACAAGTAAGGCATTTGGATACGTATAAGGCAATGTCTTTCTTCATACCAGGCCACCAATAGTGAATACGAAGATCCTTATACATTTTATCTGAGCCCGGATGAATAGAATAACGAGACTTATGGGCTTCATCCATAAGCAAGGCACGAAGATCATCCTGGCTTGGGACCCACAAACGGTCCATGAAGTAATACGATCCATTGTCCTTAAGTTCAAGAGCAGGTGTTATGTGATAAGGAAACTCCTTATCCATCAAACCTTATGAAACACAAGATTGTTGAGCCTGAGAAATGCGTGCTTGGATATCGGATCGAGCTTGAATAACAGATTGAATACGTACACAATGAAGCTTAGTACGTTCCTTACGACTCAATGCATCAGCTACGACATTCGCCTTACCAGGATGGTAGCGAATTTCGCAGTCATAGTCATTTAAAAGCTCAACCCAACGTCGTTGCCTCATGTTGAGTTCTTTCTGGTTGAAGATATGCTGAAGACTTTTGTGGTCAGTGAAAACCACACATTTTGTACCGTACAAATAATGTCTCCAGATCTTTAGAGCGAAAACAACTGCACCCAACTCAAGATCATGAGTGGTGTAGTTCTTCTCATGTATCTTCAACTGCCTCGATGCATATGCTATGACTTTGTTCCTTTGCATCAGAACACAACCAAGGCCTAATTTCGATGCATCACAATATACGACAAAATCATCATCACCCTCAGGCAATGATAGAACAGGCGCATCGCAAAGCTTCTGCTTCAAGTGCTGAAAAGCTTCTTCTTGTTTGTATCCCCAATAAAAGGGCATTTTCTTCTGAGTTAGAGCAGTTAGAGGAACTGCAATCTTCGAGAAGTTTTCTATGAAGCGGCGATAATAACCCGCTAGACCAAGAAAAGAACGAACTTCAGTAGGAGTAGAAGGTGTATCCCAATCCTTAATCGCACTGATTTTGGAGGGATCTACATGAATACCTCGTTCGTTGATAACATGCCCCAAGAATTGAACTTCTTTAAGCCAGAATTCGCACTTGGAGAATTTGGCGAAAAGTTGCTCTTTCTTCAGGAGTTCTAGAGTAAGACGAAGATGCTGCTCGTGATCAGCTCGCGTCTTAGAGTAAATCAAGATATCGTCAATAAAAACAATGACGAACTGATCCAAATAAGGTTTACAGACCCTATTCATTAAGTCCATGAAAACAGCAGGAGCATTAGTCACACCGAATGGCATGACTGTGAACTCATAATGCCCATATCGAGTACGGAACGCTGTCTTGGGAATATCTTCTTCTTGCACGCGAAGTTGATGATATCCGGAACGTAGATCAATCTTCGAAAAATAAGAAGCGCCCTGTAGCTGATCAAAGAGATCATCTATGCGAGGTAGGGGATATCGATTCTTGATGGTAAGCTTGTTAAGCTCACGATAATCGATACACATCCTAAAGGATCCATCCTTCTTCTTGACAAAAAGAATGGGAGCACCCCAAGGTGAAAAGCTAGGACGGATAAAACCTTTGTCAGAGAGCTCCTGAAGCTGCTTAGACAACTCTTGCATCTCAGACGGTGCAAGACGATATGGAGCTCTGGCAACGGGATTTGCACCAGGTACGAGATTAATGCGGAACTCGACTTGGCGTGCTGGAGGTAGACCAGGTAAATCTTCAGGGAAAACTTCAGAATAATCCCGAACGACAGGAATATCTGAAATAGACTTACCCTTGCCTTTATCTTCTGTAACATGTGCTAAGAAAGCCACATAGTTCTTCCGTAGATACTTCCGAGCTTTAAAACAAGACATGAGCTTGAGGCCACCAGACGGTTTCTCACCTTGAACCTGTAGGATCTCGCCTGTCGAAAGCGGCACACGAACAATCTTCTCAGAACAAACTATCTCTGCGTGATGCTTGGATAACCAATCCATTCCCACAATGACGTCGAAGCTTCCAAGTTGCATAGGCGTGAGATCAATAGGAAAAAGATGGTCGTTAAGGTTCAACTGGCAGTTGTGAAGAACAGAATCAAGAATAATGGGTTCACCACTAGCAACCTCTACTGTCAAAGATTTACTTAGTTTCGTTCTAGACACGCGAAGCATCGGCTCAAAAGACAATGACACAAAACTCTTATCGGCACCCGAATCAAAGAGAACAGATGCAGGCTGATTATTAATAAAGAACGTACCGTTCACCACGTTATCATCCGCCTGCGCCTCTTGGGCATTCATGTTAAAGACTCGGCCTCGAGCCGGAGCCTGATTCAGATTTTGGTTCTGGTTGACTAGCCTTGGGCACCGGTTCCTGTAGTGGGTCAGATCCCCACAATTGTAGCACGAACCAGGAGGAAAATGAGGTCGTGCAGCTTGGCCTTGTTGCTGAGCAAGAGGCTGAGAAACTTGTTGAGCTTGGTTATGAACTGCCTGGTTCTGATTGACAGGAATGCGGCAGTTGACAGCAAGATGACCAGATCTTCCGCAGTTGGTGCACTGACGACACTGGAGGTGTGGTTGATGATGGCCGTTACACCTGTTGCACAAAGGTGCATTGCCAAAATAAGGCTTCTTGGCTAGTGGCTGCGCAGGCTGATTTGGTGCAGCCTGAGCCTGTGCAGTAACGGCAAAATTTTGGGAAGCCTTTCGCTTCCTAGAATTCCTTGAGGAACCAGAATTCTTTCCATTCTTGTTTTCACCCTTCTTACCATCCCCTTTGCCAGATGCCTGCTTCTTACCCTTGTCACCCTTCTTATGCAGCTTTCCCTTACGAACCTGCGACTCAGTCAGTGTCGCTGATAACTCTATCGCCTGACGGAGTGTGGCAGGGTCACTACCAGTAAGGATATCCTGCACTGATTCAGGTAGGCCGTCGATGTACCTTTCGATGGCCTTGTCGAGTGGGGTAACCATAGTCGGGCAAAGCAGACTCAACTCTTCAAACCTGTCAGTATAAGCCCTGTGCTCTCCACTATCTTGCTTCAAATGATCAAACTCTTTCTCCAAGGCTCGCTGCTCATGACGAGGACAGAATTCCCTCATCATAAGGGCTCTAAGTTCAGCCCATGTCTGTGCGAGAGCAACTTCTGCACCTTGGTCCCTCATAACCCCGTTCCACCATGTCAAAGCCCTCTTCTGAAATACGCTCGAAGCAAACTCGACTTTGCGATTTTCGAGACACTGCACGTGGCGAAAAGTATTCTCTATGCTTTCAAACCACTGAAGAAGCCCAGTCGCTCCCTTAGAACCACTAAACTTGAGTGGTTTAGCTGAGTTGAAATCCTTGTATTTTCATGGAGCATTATTGTTGTTGTTGGCTTGTTGCCATTGAGCAAAGAGATTTGGGAATTGAGCAGCCATCTGCTGCGCAATAATTTCTGCCAACTCGGCAGTAGCTATCTGGTTCTCGCGTCGAGGAGGCATTCTAAAAGAGGAAAACATGAAAGAAAACGAGTGAGATGATTGGATGAAAAGAATGAGATGATATAAACAAGAATTGCAAACAGCATAGATGGTGGTCATTCGTCCGTATCACAAAGCAAACAAACGACACACAGTGACTAATCAAAGTAAATGGGTAAAAAATAATGTATAATGAAGACATGCTCGCCTATAAGTGAACACTCATCCCAAGAATTCCCAGGTAAGCACAACTGGTCTCGCGTCTGGTTGAGATGTATACGAAGTGCTTGCCTAGACAGAAAACTCAGAATACAGGCATTCACCCTTCCAGTTTGCACGTGTTCACATTATTTATAACCCAAAACTGTATTGTAAACCAAAGTCTTGTAAAAACATGTCACTTATGTAAAATGTATAAGTCCAAAATGAATGATTTAAATAACGCTATGATATGTAATATAATACAATCACTTATGTATAGGAAGTACCAGCGGCGTATCCACCATGATTGTATCATATTACTCACATCTCGTTACTTAAGTCACTTAAACCAACCAACAAAGTATAATGTCTATGTTTAAACCAATAGTCAATAGTACTTGTATAAACCATGTCAAATGTTGATAGTCCAAAAGTAGTCAAGTAATGTGTAACAAATGTTATGTATGGTAAGTAAAATAAGACTACTTAAACCATAAGTAAAATGTACAAAACAAAGTATTTTGAATATATCAAAAAGTTATGTTTTGCAAAGTGATGCATGATACACTGATACAAACATTTATGTGGTAAGTTAACGCATACATTCAAGCCTTGAGACAGTCGAATAACCCTTTCAGTCAAGGTTATCAAAAGAATTGTATTCGGATTCAGTCATTCCTTACATCCAAACAAACCCGGGATGTCAGGAATGGGATTTGTCAAGTCCTATGGTACCACTACTTACTCCCGAGCGGCGTAGCAAATGTTAATGAACGTAATAAAGACCCGTTTGTGCAAACCAAATGTCATAGAAGTTGTATACATGTCATATGAAAACAATGTACTAAGTATGCTAAGTTAACATACAAAGTAGAAAAGTCTTGTAAATCAATGTGCTAGCATGTTATCAGTCAACACACATGGCAGAAAATGTAATGTAAAACAATGTACTAAGTATGCACACAATGGGCATACATAGCATGAAATGTAATGAAATCATGTACTATAATGTACTAACAAACATAGCCGGTATATGATGTGAAAACAGGAAAGCATGAAAGTAACAAGTAGGCACATGTGTTTCACCCCAAAACAGTTTGGAAAACAGTAAAAGAGGGGTCTATGTACTCACATAAACACCTTGAAAACATTTAAAAGAGGGGGTTCTATGTACTCACTTGATATTGCTTAGATGTCTTAAGATAATCACCAAGTAATGCTAGAGATCTCGGAATCAAACGGCACCTAATATAGGTAACTATGTTAATAACCGGACCTTAATCGGATGATTGGATAGAATGAGGTTTCGTAAACCAAACGAGTGTAGAGACTCGTGTCATTTGGTTTAACAAAGCCTACATACTAAATGAAACCTAACATAATTGATTACGACCCATTACGACCCGTTTAGATAGCTTATGCTACTTTAACGCGTCGTTCGCGTGAAACGCGATCGGACCGCCTAACTAGCCCTATGACAAGTGTTATATGCCTAAACATGTTACATAATCAGTTATGTGACAAAGGTTTAGGTTACATATGCTTAATTACCAATTATACATGAAAATGGTATTCTGGTAATTTACCTAAGGCATATAAACTACCTATCATACAACTACTTAAACGATGTGACCATAGGGTATAACCTCGGAAGGTTATTCCCTACACTATGGTCACCTAATGTATTTGGTCGGATCCTAATGATCGACCAAACTGGGTCGGGTTCAAAGGTATAAGCGATTGATCAGATCGCTTACCCTACGACCCTAGACAACGTGGTAATCAGTAGGCATAGTCCCAAGGGACTATGACCATCGTGATTACAATCACGTTGCGAAGTTCAAACGAACTTCGCATTGACCATTACTGGTCAACGCTGAAAGTCAAACAAAGTTTGACTTTCGGACTCGAAAAGCAGTAAAAATAAGGAAAAGAACGAAAGAATACTTACGAAGGGTCCCCGAATGCTAAACTCGATTCAAAAATCTCAGGTATGAAACAAATGTTTCAACTTAGAGTTTCTCAAATCAAATTTCTAGTGATTATGAAGCATGGGGGTGGGGTATTTATAGTTTTCGGTCCACCGTTAAGATCGTTTCATGGAAACCGTGCTTTAATCGTATCCGTACATGTGTTGGCAAGTTGTGGTGACTAAAATGTGATCCTTATCAGCTGACTAGGCTATTGGGAATGTGTGGGTGTGAATCAAACAGCTGCAACTGATGTTAGAAACATTTAATCTGGTCTGATAGTGGGAAGCGGCCCGCTTCAGGATCAGGCAAACACAATGCGGGCCGCCTGACCCTTCTGATCAGCAAACATGTTTGAAAAATGACAGTTTCAGTCCCTGCACGTGTTTAAGGCCATTTCCGACACTTCTAAGGCCCGTAAAGCCAACTTTAAGGCCCTAAAATGATGCCTAAACATTGTGGACATGAAGCATGTTCAAAAATATGTCTGATGTCAGTTCGTTTGGTCGTACGAACGCGATGTTCGCTTAATTACGACGGAATGCGCACAAGCGCGAAAAACGATCCAAATGACGCGACGAATGGATTTTTCTTATGGCGAACACTAAAATATAATATAGTCATGCTTACATAAATTTTTGGATGTCCGGATGTATTCAGAACGTAAGTTATGCGCGAAAATGCAAACTTGTGCACTTTTTGACACTTTTAGTCCCTGAATGACTCAAAAGTTTATTTTAGCACACCGAACCCCTCAAAGCCTATTTCTAAGCTATGTAAAGGATATTTAGGGTGTGTTTAACTTATGGTCATGTTCCGGAATGTTCGTTACAGTTCAAATTGACATACTTTCGCAGTTTGTCAAGTTTAGTTCCTGTAAGCGAATTAACTTGTTTTTGCCATACCAATGCCTTCAAAACTTATTTCTAAGTTATTTAAAGGTTATTTAAGGTATGTTGAGTATATGTTGCTGTTCTGGAGTATTTTTCGCGTTAAAATGAGTACGTTTACGCACTAGTTTGCGTATAACTCTCCAGAAAGCGATGTAGAGTTTGAAATTACATAAAAGTCAAAACATGAAAAATGTAAAACATAACAAAACAAACATTGTGATCAAATAACATTGTTTTATTGATAACAGAACTGTTCATAGTGATTACAAGCACAGTTTTTACAGTATTCAGCAGTGCTTGACCCATAGTAGTAGATTGAACAGCAGGACTTTAGTCTTCATCAGTCTTTGACTTGATCAGTAGTTGTAAGTCAGCAGTTGTAACGATCAGTAGATTGGAGGCCATCAGATGTTGAAACCACTGCTCTGATCCAGTTTTGGCTTTAATTATTTGTTCCTCTGATAGGGTTCAATCCCAACAATCTCCCCCTGGAACATATAATGCCAAAACCCTTCATTATTTGTAGATCTTTATTTCCTCATCAACAATTCCCTTATTTGCCCTTTGAGTTGTAGCTCAAAGTCTAAGGCATCTGTGTCATCTTCATCCCTGCAAAGTGGAAGATCAAGGAGATCCTGCAAATCTTCAATACTTAGGCCAAGAGATTGTTCCCTTGTTATTCTCTTCACCTCTCCACTACACTTGATCACAGTCAGTACATGGGTCTGTTTGTCAGTTTTCCACTTTAGTACTTTTGAGTCTGGTGGGTTTCTTGGGAAATTTTTATTAGATGAGGAGTTTGATGATGCTGGCCTTGTGATGACTGACTGAGCAGTGCTTGCAGGTTGATTCAATCCAAGAGTTTCTGCTATTATCCTCTTAATACCCTCTTTTACATGGTCATCTCCTGCCATTAATTCTTCCACTATATTAGCATCCAACTGTTTTTGTTGTCTTCTTTTATAGATGGCAGCACCAGCTGGAGCAGTGGATCTCCTGATTTGCAGCTTTGGTGGTCTTGTTAAAACCTCTGCTTCAGGATAGTCAAGTTTTTGTGGAATTTTTGGATTTTTCTTCCTTAATTCCTCCAACTTTTTATAAGTGACCCTGACTTTGTCTTCTTTCCACCTCATCACTTGATTCTTTGACCCAAATTCAGCAGTGATTAATTCCTCTTTCATTCTCTTCAGTTCCAACGTCTTTTTAGGTACATTCTTTTTGTACTTTACCCAATCAGGAGGAGTGTGTTTGACCTTTTTTTAATCATTTCTTGAATCCTGGCTGCTTCACTTTCAAGCTCAGGAATGGTCCATTCTTTGTACATATGTTTTTCTCCCTTATACTTCTTATAAGTCATGATATTTTCAATATAGTCTTTTCTAAGGGATTCATCTGCTCTTTCTGATATTTGTTGACACACATTCTTTGCAAACTGCTCCAAAGATATGACTTGTGTGAGCAGAAATTGATAATGCCTTTGTATTTCTTTGTCAGACTTTCCTTGTGATTTTTTCTTGGAGATATCCTCTGCTTGTTGAGCCTTAACTTTCAAGTATTCTTCAATGTTGTTAGGCTTGGGATATCCCTCAACAGATGGCAAACTCCTTTTTAGCAGGATCATCCTCAAAGTAGAAAGATTTGATCTCTTCTCTGACTGCTATAAATTCAAGAGGATATTGGAAACCTGCTGGAGTAATGGCAGTGATAGGTTGTTGAACTTGGGCTGAAGAGAGAGTAACAGGGTTTGATATAGTAACAAGTGATAAAGGTTGTGAAGATGTTAGTGGTGGTGATGGAGAATCATCATCCGGCAAAATTATCCTTCTCCTTTTTTGTTTAGGAGAGGCTGGTGGTGTGTTGGATGGTTGTGAAGTGGTGATTTGAGTGGTGGAAGGTGGTTGACTAACAGTTGTTGAAATAACTGGTGTTTCAACCACTGTTGCCATTACAACAGATGTTGTAACATCTGTTGTCTTCTACTTTTTAGCAGGAGGTGATGATGGTGGTGAAGTTGTTTTAGGTGGTGATGTGATTTTTGGTAGTGGTGGTAAGGCAGTGGTTGTGGTGTGTGTTGTAGTGGTGTGTGTTGAAGTGATGGCAGGTGTTTGGCTGGCAGTTGTTGAAACTACTGAAGTATCAGCAGTTGTTGATACAACAGGAGTTACAACATCTGTTTGGGTGGAAGTTTGAGGTTTGGAGCCTTTGGAAGGTGGTTTGGAAGCATGCTTTGTGGGTCTGGATGGTGTGTGTTTGGGTTGCCTCACTTTTCTAATGGGCTTCTTCTTTTCATCCTTAGGATTTTCATCATCCATAGGTTCAGAAGGACCCTGCACATTCAGCTCCATAAAAGCTCTTTTCTCCTGTTCCCACCTGGCTTTATCCTTAGCCTCTCTATCCCTTTTTACACTTGTTTTTGCTTCAGCAAGTGCGTTTGTGGTAACATCAATCTTTTACTACCATCTGGCAAGGGAATGTCTTTAGTCATGCTATCTTTTTTTGGTTCAATATAAAGACCATCTTCAATTCCCTTCTTCTTCCACTGCTTGATTTTCTCCCCCCTTTTGGCATTATCTGGTGGTGGGTTATCAATAAAGAGAACAGTGGGAGGAGCAGTGCTGTTAGTTCGGGTCTGAAAACAATCCTACAATTGTTGAATAAACAAAGTAAACAAGAAACATCGATCACCACCACCAACTACTGAAATTAATATGTTGTGTAGAAACACGGGCTCCATTTGAAGCAACAATCTCTATCTTCACCATCCTTATATCTATAATCTATGATTTTGTTCTGCGCCTGCTTCACCGGATCTTGATTTCGTTCTCTCGGTGATCGGAGAAATTGGGGTTTATGGGGTTGAAGGTAAAGAAATTTAGGGTTTTGTTTGTGGTGTTGTGGTTTGTAGTGGCAGTTTTACAGGCGGCTGATGGATTGAGGCCTCTGAGGGATAGACCTTGTTCATGGGGCGATGAGTGGCTTGTTGCAAGGAAAGACGAGAATGAATTGGGTCCATCCTCTGCATGGAATATAACCGGAACATACAGAGGGGCTTGGAGGTTCCTCCAGTCTTCTAATACTTCTAGCAGATTCCCAGATTTTATGAAATCAAGTAGGAGTTCTGTTTTGGAATTGGTCACTAGGCCAACTAAAATAAATGGCGTGCATTATGTTCAGGGTGTAATGATTTTCCATGATGTGTTTGATAATGAGCCTGAAGCTGGCCTTGTCCAAATAAGGATAGAAGGAGTATACATATGGCCGTTCAGACAACTTCGAATAGTCGTCAACAGCGGAAGAGATGGAGAGTTTGGTCAAGAAGAGGATTATATACTATCCAATCCATACCACCTGCTTGGAGTTTTCTCATCACAAGTCTTCCAGGAGTCCCCACAAGATAAAATCAGGAAGCGCACACAATCCCCAATTAGTGACATGGACAAACACTGTAATGTTGAAATCTCTGCCCAAATTTCTCGTGTCTCATCTACCCAAAGTGATGGAGAACATGATCGTTATTACATGGAAGGCTTAATGGAGAGCCCTTCCGCTGATGATGATGGAGATTGCTTCTCCCCAATGCTGATGAATGCCACTTCAGTTAACATAGAGGTTTACTACAACAAAGCAGTCAATTATACATTAATGGTTACCTTTATTTCTTTCCTCCGGGTTCTTCTGTTAATTCGGCAAATGGAGCATAGTAATACACAATCTGGGGCTGCGAAAGTATCAATTCTGATGATTGGACAACAGGCTATCATGGATGCGTATCTTTGCCTTATACATTTGACTGTGGGGATATTAGTTGAATCACTATTTAATGCTTTTGCTACTGCGGCATTTTTTAAGTTTGTGGTGTTCTCAATGTTTGAGATGAGGTATCTTCTTGCTATATGGAAAGCCAATCGGTCAATTACTAATGGAGAGGGTTGGGTGTCACACCCTGGCTTTGCGGAAGCGTGGGTTTATTTTGGTGTGACTTCTTAATACCATAGCACATATCATAACCATGCTATATGAAAATAAAACCATGATGTTCATCCATTCATTCAAATTTAAAAAGTAAGATACGACAACATTGTTTTAAAGTCGACACATGCAACGAATTACAACCATAACATAATTAGAACTTGTTCATGAGACACAACCAAAAGACATGAATGAAAACATAGTTTAAGACTTGTGACTAGTCCAGGCAAAGATCACACTTCCTAAACTCGGATGACACCATTATTCTTACGCAGCTTGACAACATCGCATACCCTGCCAGATCCCTTAATTTCCTGAAATACATGTAAGTTGAAAAATCACAAAAAGTTGAGCGAGTTTATGTAAAAGTGAGTATGTAAAACCTTTGTAATATGTCTGTATGTATGAAAAATCCCTGGTATGTAGCAAATAAGGAAAAAGAGATCACCATTGGGTTGCAAAGCCAATGATATGTGTGAAGTGCTGTAGGAAGACTCAAACCTAGCAGATTTTTGCGTCGGGCTCAAAGTCACCCCAAGGTCCGTACAGTGGGCCTGGAGTTGGGCTCGCTACACCCAGATAGATCTACCGCTAATGACCCTCGGTCCTACAATGAGGATTAATGGCCTCTAGTTCCAGCCTACCCACTCACATGATAAAAGTATCTGTATAAAAGTATCCGTATAAAAGTAAACCCTCCTTAAGCTAACCATACCATGTATAAAAGTATCCGTAATTTCTGTAACATGTATTCCACCCCCGAAGTATAAAAACTGAAAACAGTTAAGAGAAAAGGGGGACATGAACTCACTGAAGTGCGTCACGAAATAGTCAATCCCAAATCAACCTGCTACGTGACGACCTACACGTACTAACCTCTATTAGACGGACGGCCGCGCCTTGGCTTAAAGTTTAACGTTTTTGGGAAATAGTTAGACAACTATTTCGTGTTTGCACTTCTTAATTATTACATAATCACACAAGCGTTTTATTATGAAATATATATTCTAAATATATATTTAACAAGTTTTATTTACGAAAATCCACCTCCGATACTTTGTAATTTTTGAAATAAAAATCATGGCGAAGTTTATTTTGAATACAAAGTTAAAAATATATTTTGTAAACATTTGTTTAGAAAAATATTTCTAAGTGTTATATTTCTGGAAAATTTTCGCCAGAGTTTCCTCTGTAACTGGAGGTGTCCACGCTTACAAGCGTGTCATTTTCTTTTCAAAATTTCAATCAACGATCATCAATCAACAATATAAAATATTTATTCATCAAACTAGACAAAATATGAATAATCATAAACTCATGAACTTGAATGTTTTGTAAAAATATGTAGTAACTTTCTAACATATTTAATAGATCTTGTTATCTTTAAAAATTAGTTTCTTAAAAACTTTATTTTTTAAAGATCTTGAAGTTTCACAACTTCTAGTCATGATTTACCAAAAATATTTCTTGTTAAATTTTCTTGTGACACAAGTGTTTACACACTTGTTTAGTTGCTATAAATGCTTCTTGTTTATAAAATATCCGGGTTTTAACAAAACTAGCATTTTCCGCTTGGTTCTTCCGAAAAACCACTTGTAGCTCTTTAGATCTACTAGTTTAGAACCATATTTTACAAGAAAAATTACATTTACTCAAGTTCATGTTTCATGAGTGGAAGGGTTCATCATCTTTTATAATTTTAACACTAACATACTACTAGTTCATGTTCTTGAACATGATCTAGTATGGTTAGATGATGATCCATCCCACTTCTAGTAAGAAACAACATCAAATAATCACAATCATACAAGATTTACATGATTTACACAACTAGTTTCTCTTTATCCAACTTATTCATCATATGATCAAGACTTTATGTCATGTTCTTGTGTGTTTTTGATTTTTAACCATTACATCTACTATTAACCCCTTTAAACAAGATCAAGATGATGTTTAGAGGCACTTACTACTAGCTCAAGGCTAGGGAAGAAACAAGATGTAAATGAGGTGGATAAAAGAAATCTAGAGAGGTTCTTGAGCTTCCGAGTGCACCGAGCCTTCTTGTATGATCCCTTGCTTCTATGTATGTATGTAAAATGGTTGAACAAGACTTGAAGGTAGTGATGGTGATGATGGTTGTGTTCGGCCGAAGGTAAGCAAGAGAGAAAGAGGAGAGTGAGTTTGAGTTGTGATTTGTGAAATGAAAGTGATTATCTCAAGGGTTTACTTATAATCCAATTTGCTTATTATCCACCATGTAATATGTCATCTAGATACTAAACAAGAGTGATTAAAATAATCAAGGTAGGACAAGGGGTGGGTCACCCCTTGTGACCGTCATTTTGAGGGGGGGGGTATGGTTGGGTTTTGATGATATAGTTAAGATCTAGTTAGGTTCTAAATGATATTAGTTAGTGTATTAAGTGTGTAGTATAATATAAAGGGTGTTAGGGTGTTCGGGGACCCTAACTAGCTCAGAAAAGTATAAACAATATTTTTGGCAATATTTTCATGTTCCGGGTAAAGTCCGGTTGTTCGGTTGGATATTGATCCGTTAAAGTGTCAAATAAGCTTTAAAGTATCTTTAATAGTGTTTTTAGTGACACAATAAATTACCAACACTTTGGAAAGTGTCTAGAATTTTTTTACCAAGTTATTGCACTTTACTAGTTATGTTAAAAGCTGAATTTTTGTTTAAAGTGCATAATTTTGTAATTAAGGTACGTTTTTGGCACTTACGGGCACTATAACTATCACCTAGTGATGTAGTTTAATGATCCTCACCTCCCTACACTCCCTACCAGTGTAGTAATCTATTCCCGGCTCATACTGGCCTCAGAGACAATGTCTATCTAGTGCTGGCAATGTCAGCATGTTTACTGGGTTATCCGTATAGTGTGCTCACTGTGCTTTTGTGAATCAAGGTTGTCACTAATGTTTATGTGTAAATAATAGAGTGACAGTATAAATGTGATGCATGAGTATGTATGTATCAGAAATCAAGAAACAGTTTAACCACAATTGTAAGCAAGCACAGTAATTAAGCATTAATTAAATATTAATTAATTGTACGGATACCTGGTTTTGTGAGGGTTGTCACATTCTCCCCCCGTTAGAGAAATTTCGTCCCGAAATTTTAGACTCTGCTTCTAGTTGCAGGGGTCTTAGGAAATAAATGGGGGTATTTCTCTTTCATACGATCCTCACGTTTCCACGTGAATTCAGGCCCATGTCTTGCATTCCATCGTACTTTGACGAGCTTGACACTACTCCTGTGTGTTTTGTTAACTTTCCAATCCGTAACCTAGACGGGTTCTTCGGTAAAGTGAAGCGTGTCGTCGATATGAACTTCGTCAGCAGGAATGATCACTGTCTCTTGTGTTGGACTCTTTTTCAAATTCGATACATGGAATGTATCATGAACACCATTGAGTTCGGCAGGTAGGTCCAATTTGTAGGCTACAAGCCCAATCCTTTGCAGGATTCTGAAAGGGCCAATGTAACACGGATTCAGCTTCCCACGCTTTCCAAAGCGTGCCACACCCTTCCAGGTTGAAACCTTCAATAAAACCATATCTCCAACTTGAAACTCTAAAGGTTTCTTTTTTCCGTTTGCATAGGCTTTCTGTCGGTCGCGAGCTGCCTCGATGCGCTTCCGAATTTGCGCAATCTTATCTGTCGTCTCTTGGACTATTTCGGGGCCAACAAGCTGTCTATCACCCGCATTAGCCCAGCATAATGGTGATCGACATTTGCATCCGTAAAGAGCTTCAAATGGCGCGGCTCCAATGCTTGTGTGATAGCTGTTGTTATATGAAAATTCGACCAATGGTAAATGATCATCCCAGCTACCACCCAAATCCATTACACATGCTCTCAGCATATCTTCCAATGTCTGAATAGTTCGTTAACTTTGGCCATCAGTTTGTGGGTGAAACGTTGTACTTAGATTCAACTGTGAGCCAAAAGCTTCTTGGAAAGACTGCCAAATCCTTGACACGAAGCGTCCATATCTATCTGAGATGATTGAGAGAGGCACTCCATGACGTGCAACAATCTCTCGCATGTATATCTCAGCTAGTTTACTAGTGTTGTCCTTTTCTTTGATTGGCAGGAAGTATGCGGACTTGGTCAGACGGTCAACTATTACCCAAATTGTGTCGTGACCTCTGGGCGTCCTTGGCAACTTAGTTATGAAGTCCATTGAAATATGTTCCCATTTCCACTTGGGAATCTCAGGTTGTTGCAGAAGTCCTGAAGGCTTCTGGTATTCAGCTTTCACCCTGGCGCACGTCAAACATTTGCTAACATAAACAGCAACATAGCCTTTCATCCTAGGCCACCAATAATAATCGTTAAGATCTTGGTACATCTTATCCGCTCCTAGGTGGATAGAGTACCGTGATTTGTGGGCTTCATCAAAAATAACTTTTCTTAAACCACCAAACAGAGGAACCCAAATTCATCTCATGAAACATAACGTTCCTTCCTCATTTGGCACTAACTGCTTCTCCATTCCACGGAGATACTCGTACTCAATATTCCTTTCTTTCAAGGCTTCTCTCTGCGATGCCCGAATGTGTAAAGAGAGGTCTGTCTGAACAATCATTTCCAAAGCTCTAACCCTTATGGGCTTGATCCTTTCTTTTCGACTCAGGGCATCAGCGACCACATTTGCTTTCCCTGGGTGATACTTGATCTCGCAATCATAATCATTCAACAGCTCTACCCAGCGTCTTTGTCTCATGTTAAGCTCCTTCTGGTCAAATATGTGCTGTAAGCTCTTGTGATCAGTGAAGATTGTACATCTCGTACCATACAAATAGTGTCGCCATATCTTCAATGCAAACACCACCGCGCCTAACTCTAAGTCATGCATGGTATAGTTCTTCTCATGGGCATTCAACTGTCGTGATGCATACGCTATAACCTTCTGGCGTTGCATCAGCACGCAACCCAAACCTTGACGCGAGGCGTCACAATATACCACGAAATCATCTGTTCCTTCGGGCAATGATAAGATCGGTGCGTCACAAAGCTTGTTCTTCAACAACTGAAATGCTTCTTCTTGCTTGTTACCCCAATCATAATACTTTTTGTCTTTCTGTGTGAGCGCGGTCAGAGGTTGAGCGATTTTAGAGAAATCCTCAATGAATCTTCGATAATAACCAGCTAAACCTAAGAACTGTCGAATCTCGGTTGGCGTCTTTGGAGTCTCCCAATTCTTGATCGCCTCGATCTTTGTTGGGTCCACATGGATTTCATTTCCATTTACCACATGTCCAAGAAATTGGACTTCACGCAGCCAGAACTCGCACTTCGAGAACTTGGCGTATAATTTTTCCTTCTTGAGTAGCTCTAGAATAGCTCTTAAGTGTTGTTCGTGCTCGTCCTTTGTCTTTGAATAAATCAAAATGTCATCGATGAACACAATTATGAACTTGTCCAAGTACGGCTTGCAGACTCTGTTCATTAGGTCCATGAAAACTGCTGGGGCATTTGTCAGCCCAAACGGCATAACTAGGAACTCGTAATGTCCATAACGGGTCCTAAAGGCTGTCTTCGGGATACTTTCCTCTTGTATCCTTAGTTGATGATATCCTGATCGAAGGTCGATTTTTGAATAAAAGCTCGAACCTTGCAGCTGATCAAATAAGTCATCGATTCTCGGCAGAGCATATCTGTTCTTGATAGTCAACTTATTAAGCTCACGGTAGTTTATGCACACACGGAAACTACCGTCCTTCTTTTTAACGAACAGTACTGGAGCTCCCCAGGGTGAGAAGCTTGGTCTGATGAATCCTTTGTCCAATAGCTCCTGGAGTTGTGTCGACAACTCCTGCATTTCCGAGGGCGCAAGTCTATAGGGTGCCTTGGCTACAGGCGTGGCGCCTGGAGCCAAGTCAATGTGGAACTCGACTTGTCGCTGTGGCGGTAACCCTGGCAAGTCTTCTGGAAAGACTTAAGTGTGACAACTGGCCCAAACCGGTAATTTCCGTACACATTAATTATTGCTTAATGACTGCAATTATGAGTTTAATTGTCAGCAATGTCTGAACACATGATTAAACAAGTGAATTCATGCACGTTGTATACTACGGAATATTGCTTTATGCATAAACGAGAGCGTTGCGTCAATAGTAAACTCACCGGTAAGACACTATGTGTCAACGGAACTGCAGAAAGCAGTCAGACAATAAAATTGAGGCCTAGGTGTAGGTCCGACGACAAAAGAGCATTAAAACCCAAGAGTACATACAAGGGTTTATACATATACTCTCCGGAAGCAAAAATAAGCACTAAAAAGCACCCGAAACGCACTTTAAGTGCAGAATTTATACAAATCAGCAATAATTCAGCATTTAGACATATAAATATTATGCAGAAATGTCGTTTTATTATCCAGAATATTTCCCTAAGTGTTGGGAATTGAAAGAGTACAAGAAAGGTACTTAAACGACACTAAAAAGTGTAATTTAGCACTTTAACGAATCGGTATGCAACCGAACAACCGGACTATACCCGGAACATGAAAATATTATTATTTTCACTATCTATCTTTTTCTGAGCCAGTTAGGGTCTCTGAATACCCTAACACCCGCTTTAAAGCACTAAACATCACTAACTAAGTTAAGCACTTAACTAACCTTATTAACCTAACCAAACACCAACTAATCTAGTTGGAATCGGCTAGGACCCCCCCCCCCCCCATCCTAACCGGCCTAACTATGGGGGAACATGCTTAGTACTTGCTTGATTTAAATAATCTACATTGTCTAATATCTAGACAACATAGCACCCAATGGATAATCACTTTCTAAATTGCCTATAAGTTCATGTAATTACACTTATGATCATTCACAACAACACACCCCACACAAAACTCTCTCTCTCTTTCCCTTTGGCTCACGGCCGAACCCACATCCACACAAGCAACCATTTTCGGTTTTTGATCTTCAAACTTCAAGCACATTCAAGTGTTACGGGTCACATACGAGGAGTCTTGGAGCAAGCGGAACACGAAGGACCTCATTCTTTGGCTTTTATCCACGCGTTTTTCATCAAGAATCTTCCCTAGCCTTGAGCTAGAGGTATAACACTTAAAACTCATATTTGAACTTATCTAAAGTGGTTAAAAGGATTTGTGTTGGTTAAATCTCGTTAAAATGCGAAAAGATGCACAAAAGTCTACTAAAAACATGAAAAATGATGGTTAATAGCACATAAGTTGTGTAAAAGTTGTAGTATTTGAAATATATGGTTATCTAGACCCGATCTATGTTGTGGTAGCTCGGATCACCATTTAACCCGATGTAGTCATGTTCTTGGATCATGACATAAGGTTATGTTAGAAGATATAAGGGTTAAAAGGTGAAGCTCTACCACACACGAATCGTGAACTTGTGTAAAAGCGTTTTACTTGTGAAATAGTGTTTAAAACTAGTAGATCTACGTATCTACAAGCGGTATTTTCAAAGGACCAAGTGTCCAAGAAATCACATGTTCTAAACCGGATCTTACACAAACAAAAGTGGTTTTGTGAACAAACAAGTGTGTGGACACTTGTGTAACAAAAGTTCTAACAAAGAAATAATTTTCATAAAAACCAACTAGAAGTTGTGAAACTTCATATTCTTTAAAAATAAAGTTTTTAAGAAACTAAATTTATTTTTAAAGATAACAAGATTTACTAAATGTGCTAGTAAGTTACTACACATTTTTGTAAATATTCAAGTTCATGAAATGGAGAAGTTAGTGATTATTGTTGATGATGATTGTTGGTAATTGTTGTTGATGATTGATAATGATTTAAAAGAAAATAAACACACGTTTTGAAAACGTGGGAAACCTCCATTTTTAGGGGAAACTCTGTCAAAATTTTTATAAATTTTGACACTTAGAAAAATATGAGTTTTTGAGAAACTTATCCCCTAAAAATATACCTCAAAACATTAACAAGGTTTCCCTAATTTTTGATGATAAGAAATGGTGATTTCTTGAAGAATAAAAAAATGGATATTATGTATATATATTTTTGAGAGAAAAATATATATTATTTTATCACCAATTTTTGTGCTAAGTGTATATAGTATGTGTTATACGTGCTAGTGTATTAAGACTTAAAAATACACTAAATACTCATGAGGAGTATAAACATAAAAATGCACATACAAAATACAAGATACATAATTCGGGTGCAAAGTGCAAAACACAAAAGACTTATATTTATTTTTGGAGAAAATAATATAAGTGAGATACGTAGTTAAAAATATAAGAATATTTTTAACACAGGAAAATATACACAAAAGAGAGTGACTGTACTTGTGCGACGCAAGTCTAGTGACTAACGTTAAGAAAACGCGTATAGGTTACGACGTTAATTAAGCAAATCCGGTGGAGTTTACGACGCTAGGAACGCAAAGTTGTGAGTTCATGCTCCCCCTTTTCTTTAACTGTTTTCAGTTTTTATAACTTCGGGGGTGAAATACATGTACAAAAGTACAATATTTATAAATGGTATGATATAAATACAAGAAGTACACTTGGTGAGAACGAGAACCAAGTGTGACAAAATATAAGAATACAAGAAGTACACTTGGTGAGAACGAGAACCAAGTGTGACGAAATATAAGAATATGAGAAGCGCACTTGGTGAGAGCGAGAACCAAGTATGAGGCGCTATGAGAAATGATAACAAGAAACGCGCTTGGTGAGGACGAGAACCAAGTAGGATGCGTTATGAGAAATAGTGTCACGAATAGGGTAAAGAAGCACCATTAATCAACGTATACATTCAGACCGCAGAACAAAAGGTTAGATCTAACGGGTGCCTGGAAGCCACACTCCCGGTCGGGGCGAGAACCGAGGAGTGCTTTTGTGTCTCAGAAAATACCAATTAAATGCCTTAGGTTTGGTGACTTCCTATGACGTGCCACATGTTAATGGCTTTGCAACCCATTAACAATCTGATATTTACAGAAATACTGTATTTACATAAAATTCATACCATTCTAAAATTGATATATAACTTGAAGTACGTGGGGTACTCAAGAGAATTGATATATAACTTGAAGTACGTGGGGTACTCAAGAGAATTGATATATAACTTGAAGTAGGTGGGGTACTCAAGAGAATTGATATATAACTTGAAGTACGTGGGGTACTCAAGAGGATTGATATATAACTTGAAGTACGTGGGGTACTCAAGAGAATTGATATATAACTTGAAGTACGTGGAGTACTCGAGAAAAACTTGATTTACTCACAACTATGTTTTTATACAAAGTATACAAAGGTGAAATACAAAACTGCATGAATTCACACCAACTTTATGTTGACGTTTTTTCCAAAAACTCACATGTATTTCAGGTAACTAGGATGGATGTGTGCGTGGTCTTGCTTATGCTCGTGGATGTCGCTTGTGTTTAACTTTAAATAAAGTTGTAAACTCTTAAGACAATGTTTTATGCGACTTAGCGATGTAAACGCTAACGTATGTTTTCAAATTATGGTATTTGAATGTTATTTTACGAGCATGTAGCATGTTTACTCTTTGTATGCAATGAGAACCTTTCATGATCACACCTCGTGCTTCCGCCGTTGAAAGGGGTGTGACAGATTGGTATCAGAGCTGCGATTGTAGTGAACCAGGATTCCTTCTCGAGTCTAGTCTACAATCTCTAGGATCCATTCACGAAAACAATTTTCAAAGAGTTTTCATTGCATAAAACGTCCCGCGACATCCACTACCTGAAACTGACTACATGAGTCTAGAAAAGACACTACGAGACTTAGAGTGCACTTGAGTAGCACTTGTCGTGAATAGAAATTACTTGCAATTATGTGTGATAATTAGCATGTACTAGAAATAGAATGTCACAAGTATATGTGACTTTACCTGAAAGCAATGGCCTACCTGAAGGAAGAAATACGAGGATGAAACAAACTGTGCGGACTGTGCAAGGAGTTACGTAATTATGGATGCATACATAATTATGGAATTCAGTGCACAAAAATCACAGCAAGTCTTGTCACGTATAGATTCCCTCAGTGCAAGCCTACTAAATACTCTGCTAGAGTAATAATTGTTTGATGTCACTTATGTGGTATATATACCTGTGAATATATATGATACTACTATCTAGTGTGACGATATCAAACAAATGTCTAACCCTGTAGTGTTATGTTCTGTCAGAACATGGCACCCAGGAAAGCTGTGAATGCTCGCAATGACGATCAACCTCCTCCTCCCCCACTGCCAAGAACTGCTGAAGAGCTGAACGCTCTACTGGAGGAAAGGATCTCCGCTGCTATCGCCCAGTACGAGGCGAACCGAACTCAAGACAGCGGAGGACCAAGCAACGCTAGGCGTAATGGGGACGGAGATTCATCTGGAGGCAATGCAGCTCAAGGTAACCTTAAGACACTGTGCTAAGCATGAGGAAATTTATGAACGGTCCTTGTTTCATTATTTCTTCGATTGCTCACATGTGAATTGGTTGAATCAATTCCAGGCTGCACTTTCAAGCAGTTCCTCGACTGCAAGCCGACGAACTATGACGGCACAGGAGGTGCAGTAGCATTTGTGCGCTGGACGGAGAAGACTGAAGCTACTATCCGCATGAGCAAGTGTACCGCGGATCAGCAAGTCACTTTTGCTACTGGGTTATTCGTCGATGAAGCTCTGACTTGGTGGAACCTGCAAGTCCAAACCTTGGGTGATGATGCCGCTTATGGCCTAATTTGGGAGAAACTGAAGGAAAGAATGAGAGAGAAGTACTGCTCTCGTGCGGAACTCCAAAGGCTGGAAACAGAGTTCTGGCACCTGACTATGGAAGGTGCTGACATCAATAGTTACACTCGAAGGTTCCACGATCTGTCTAGAGTGCTTCCCTACATGGTGACTCCTGAATTTAAGCGTGTGGAACGCTACATTTGGGGACTGGCCTCAGAGTTTCGTGGCATGGTGACGTCGGCCAAACCTCAAACGATCACCGAGGCTGTAACTCTGGCTGTCAGCCTTACTGAAGATTGTGTTCGTATGAAGAAGCTATCACTGAACCCAACAGAAAAGACCGAGACACATGCTGAGTCGTCCGGTGACAAAAAGAGAAAGCATACAAGTTTGAACCAAGCAACTCGTAACAACAAGGGTTTCAGCAAGAAGCGCGACGCTAACCCGACTCAGGAGGCAAAAACCCATGCAACCAAAGCATACCAAGGCTCCATGCCTAGATGCCAAAAATGTAGGTATCATCATGATGGAGCTTGTCGCATTCCAAGGTGCGACAAATGTGGTAAATTGGGTCATCAGACAGAAGACTGTTGGGGAAAAGGAAAGAACCGAAGTGGAAACGGTGCTGGTAACAAGAATGGTAACGGGAAAGGGCAGAACCAAGGATGCTTCAAGTGTGGAAGCAATGATCATTTCATGAAGAACTGCCCAGAGAGAAACAACGCTCCGGCTCGAGCATTTGTGATTGGAGCAAGAGACGCACGCGAGGACCCTAACGTGGTCACCGGTACGTTTCTCATTAACAATCACTTTGCATCCATATTATTCGACACTGGCGCCGATTATAGCTTCATGTCTGTGGAATTTAAACGCATACTCGGAATAGAATCTAGTAGATTAGAAATTCCTTATTCCATAGAACTAGCCAATGGTAAACTTGTTGAATCGAGCGAAGTTGTCAGAGGCTGCACACTAGAACTTGGCGAACGAAATTTTAGCATCGATCTCTTACCTATTCAATTGGGTAGCTTCGATGTAGTAGTCGGAATGGACTGGTTGTCCAAGAACAAAGCTGAAGTTATTTGCCATGAGAAAATCATTCGCATCCCTTTAGCGAATGGTGAAACTCTCATCGTGCATGGAGAAAAACGAGACGCGCCTCTTCGAATCATCAGTTGTATGAAGGCACAGAAGTGCTTGAGGAAAGGATGTGTTGCTTTCCTAGCACACGTTATAGACAAGAAGGCTGTGGAGCCAAAACTCGAAGACATTCCTGTGGTGAAGGAATTTCCTGATGTATTCCCTGAAGATCTGCCAGGACTACCTCCGCAACGACAAGTCGAATTCCGTATAGACTTGGTTCCAGGAGCTGCTCCCGTAGCCAAGGCACCCTATCGACTTGCACCATCCGAAATGCAAGAATTAAATACACAACTTCAGGAGTTGTTGGATAAAGGATTCATAAGGCCAAGCTTCTCACCCTGGGGAGCTCCAGTATTGTTCGTGAAGAAGAAGGATGGAACACTGCGGATGTGTATCGATTACAGAGAACTGAACAAGCTCACTATCAAGAATCGGTACCCGCTACCGAGGATTGATGACTTATTTGATCAACTGCAAGGATCAAGCTACTATTCCAAGATCGACCTTCGATCTGGATATCATCAGCTGAGAATCCAAGAGGAAAGCGTACCAAAGACTGCATTCAGAACGCGATATGGGCACTACGAATTTCTTGTGATGCCATTTGGGCTGACGAATGCACCAGCGGTCTTTATGGATCTAATGAACCGCGTATGCAAACCATATCTCGATAAATTCGTGATTGTATTTATCGATGATATCCTGATTTACTCGCGAACGAAAGAAGAACACGAGCAACATCTCAGAACCATCTTGGAGCTACTAAAGAAAGAGAAACTTTATGCAAAGTTCTCGAAATGCGAATTCTGGATTCGCGAAGTACAATTTCTTGGTCACGTGGTGAATGAGAAGGGCATTCATGTAGACCCGTCCAAGATAGAAGCAATAAAGAATTGGGAAGCTCCCAAGACCCCAACTGAAGTTCGACAATTTTTGGGCTTAGCGGGCTATTATCGGCGATTCATCGAGAATTTCTCAAAAATAGCTCAACCGCTAACGACCCTTACTCAGAAAGACAAGAAGTACGACTGGGGTCACAAACAAGAAGAAGCCTTCCAGTTACTTAAGAACAAACTATGCGATGCACCGATACTATCATTACCCGAAGGCACTGAAGACTTCGTGGTATACTGCGACGCCTCACGACAAGGCTTGGGTTGCGTGCTCATGCAACGCCAAAAAGTCATCGCTTATGCTTCAAGACAACTGAAGGTTCACGAGAGAAATTATACCACTCACGACCTGGAGCTGGGTGCAGTGGTATTCGCCTTGAAGATTTGGCGACATTATTTATATGGTACTCGATGTACAATCTTCACAGATCACAAAAGCTTGCAACACATATTTGATCAGAAGGAATTGAATATGCGCCAGCGACGTTGGGTCGAGCTGCTAAATGATTATGACTGTGAGATTAAGTACCATCCTGGAAAGGCGAACGTTGTAGCAGACGCGTTGAGCCGAAAGGAAAGGGTTAAGACCCTAAGGGTTCGAGCACTGGGAATGACGATTCGAACGAACCTCACAGCACGCATTCGAGATGCACAACAAGAAGCTCTTAAAGAAGAGAACCGTAAAGCCGAATACCTACGGGGTATGCTGAAATACATGATGCCAAACGAAGAGGGAGCCTTATACTTTAAGAAGCGTATTTGGGTTCCACTCTATGGGGGCATACGAGAAGTCATCCTTAATGAAGCCCACAAATCGAGATATTCGATCCATCCCGGATCAGACAAAATGTATCAAGACTTAAAGGAGTACTACTGGTGGCCGAGACTTAAAAGCGACGTTGCTGTCTATGTTGGAAAATGCCTAACCTGTGCTAAGGTTAAGGCCGAATATCAGAAACCGTCCGGCCTACTACAACAACCAGAGATTCCCGTATGGAAGTGGGAACAAATCTCGATGGACTTCATAACAAAATTACCCAGGACCCCGAGAGGGCACGATATGATATGGGTAATAGTCGATCGATTGACGAAATCTGCGCATTTCCTACCAATCCGAGAGAAGGATAGCACTGGAAAGCTGGCAGAGATATACTTAAGAGAAATTGTGGCACGACATGGAGTGCCAATCTCAATCATTTCAGACAGAGATGGACGCTTTGTCTCAAGAATCTGGCAATCATTTCAGGAAGCCTTTGGATCTCAGTTAGATCTGAGCACGGCATTCCATCCGCAAACAGACGGCCAGAGCGAACGGACTATACAAACGTTAGAAGATATGCTTCGCGCATGTGTCATGGATCTAGGCGGCAGTTGGGATACTCATCTACCTTTAGTTGAGTTTTCCTACAATAACAGCTATCATACGAGCATAAAAGCCGCGCCGTTCGAAGCTCTGTATGGCCGCAAATGCCGATCGCCCTTATGTTGGGCAGATGCCGGGGATAAACGTATGGTTGGTCCTGAACTTGTACAAGAGACAACCGACAAGATTGCGCAGATCCGAGAGCGCATTAAGGCGGCTCGAGAGCGACAAAAGAGCTACGCTGATCCGAATAGAAAATCGGTAGATTTCAAGGTGGGAGACAAAGTGTTGTTAAAAGTCTCACCATGGAAGGGCGTAGTCAGATTTGGAAAGCGTGGAAAGCTGAATCCACGATATATCGGACCATTCAGAATTTTGAAGAGAATTGGTACCGTGGCATACAAGTTGGAGTTACCGGCAGAACTTAATGGAGTACATGATACGTTTCATGTATCCAACCTGAAGAAGAGTCCAACACAAGAAAACGTGATCATCCCGATGGATGAAGTGCATATTGATGAAGCCCTCCGATTTACAGAGCAACCCGTTGAGGTTACCGACTGGAAAGTCAACAAGACCAGGAGGAGCAGTGTGAAACTTGTCAAAGTACGTTGGAGCTCTAAGCACGGACCCGAGTATACATGGGAACGTCAAGACCAGTTCAAGAAAAAGTATCCCCACCTATTCAAGAAGACTCCAGCGAGAGTGAGTTCAGTCTGAATTTCGGGACGAAATTCTTTTAACGGGGGGAGACTGTGACAACTGGCCCAAACCGGTAATTTCCGTACACATTAATTATTGCTTAATGACTGCAATTATGAGTTTAATTGTCAGCAATGTCTGAACACATGATTAAACAAGTGAATTCATGCACGTTGTATACTACGGAATATTGCTTTATGCATAAACGAGAGCGTTGCGTCAATAGTAAACTCACCGGTAAGACACTATGTGTCAACGGAACTGCAGAAAGCAGTCAGACAATAAAATTGAGGCCTAGGTGTAGGTCCGACGACAAAAGAGCATTAAAACCCAAGAGTACATACAAGGGTTTATACATATACTCTCCGGAAGCAAAAATAAGCACTAAAAAGCACCCGAAACGCACTTTAAGTGCAGAATTTATACAAATCAGCAATAATTCAGCATTTAGACATATAAATATTATGCAGAAATGTCGTTTTATTATCCAGAATATTTCCCTAAGTGTTGGGAATTGAAAGAGTACAAGAAAGGTACTTAAACGACACTAAAAAGTGTAATTTAGCACTTTAACGAATCGGTATGCAACCGAACAACCGGACTATACCCGGAACATGAAAATATTATTATTTTCACTATCTATCTTTTTCTGAGCCAGTTAGGGTCTCTGAATACCCTAACACCCGCTTTAAAGCACTAAACATCACTAACTAAGTTAAGCACTTAACTAACCTTATTAACCTAACCAAACACCAACTAATCTAGTTGGAATCGGCTAGGACCCCCCCCCCCCATCCTAACCGGCCTAACTATGGGGGAACATGCTTAGTACTTGCTTGATTTAAATAATCTACATTGTCTAATATCTAGACAACATAGCACCCAATGGATAATCACTTTCTAAATTGCCTATAAGTTCATGTGATTACACTTATGATCATTCACAACAACACACCCCACACAAAACTCTCTCTCTCTTTCCCTTTGGCTCACGGCCGAACCCACATCCACACAAGCAACCATTTTCGGTTTTTGATCTTCAAACTTCAAGCACATTCAAGTGTTACGGGTCACATACGAGGAGTCTTGGAGCAAGCGGAACACGAAGGACCTCATTCTTTAGCTTTTATCCACGCGTTTTTCATCAAGAATCTTCCCTAGCCTTGAGCTAGAGGTATAACACTTAAAACTCATATTTGAACTTATCTAAAGTGGTTAAAAGGATTTGTGTTGGTTAAATCTCGTTAAAATGCGAAAAGATGCACAAAAGTCTACTAAAAACATGAAAAATGATGGTTAATAGCACATAAGTTGTGTAAAAGTTGTAGTATTTGAAATATATGGTTATCTAGACCCGATCTATGTTGTGGTAGCTCGGATCACCATTTAACCCGATGTAGTCATGTTCTTGGATCATGACATAAGGTTATGTTAGAAGATATAAGGGTTAAAAGGTGAAGCTCTACCACACACGAATCGTGAACTTGTGTAAAAGCGTTTTACTTGTGAAATAGTGTTTAAAACTAGTAGATCTACGTATCTACAAGCGGTATTTTCAAAGGACCAAGTGTCCAAGAAATCACATGTTCTAAACCGGATCTTACACAAACAAAAGTGGTTTTGTGAACAAACAAGTGTGTGGACACTTGTGTAACAAAAGTTCTAACAAAGAAATAATTTTCATAAAAACCAACTAGAAGTTGTGAAACTTCATATTCTTTAAAAATAAAATTTTTAAGAAACTAAATTTATTTTTAAAGATAACAAGATTTACTAAATGTGCTAGTAAGTTACTACACATTTTTGTAAATATTCAAGTTCATGAAATGGAGAAGTTAGTGATTATTGTTGATGATGATTGTTGGTAATTGTTGTTGATGATTGATAATGATTTAAAAGAAAATAAACACACGTTTTGAAAACGTGGGAAACCTCCATTTTTAGGGGAAACTCTGTCAAAATTTTTATAAATTTTGACACTTAGAAAAATATGAGTTTTTGAGAAACTTATCCCCTAAAAATATACCTCAAAACATTAACAAGGTTTCCCTAATTTTTGATGATAAGAAATGGTGATTTCTTGAAGAATAAAAAAATGGATATTATGTATATATATTTTTGAGAGAAAAATATATATTATTTTATCACCAATTTTTGTGCTAAGTGTATATAGTATGTGTTATACGTGCTAGTGTATTAAGACTTAAAAATACACTAAATACTCATGAGGAGTATAAACATAAAAATGCACATACAAAATACAAGATACATAATTCGGGTGCAAAGTGCAAAACACAAAAGACTTATATTTATTTTTGGAGAAAATAATATAAGTGAGATACGTAGTTAAAAATATAAGAATATTTTTAACACAGGAAAATATACACAAAAGAGAGTGACTGTACTTGTGCGACGCAAGTCTAGTGACTAACGTTAAGAAAACGCGTATAGGTTACGACGTTAATTAAGCAAATCCGGTGGAGTTTACGACGCTAGGAACGCAAAGTTGTGAGTTCATGCTCCCCCTTTTCTTTAACTGTTTTCAGTTTTTATAACTTCGGGGGTGAAATACATGTACAAAAGTACAATATTTATAAATGGTATGATATAAATACAAGAAGTACACTTGGTGAGAACGAGAACCAAGTGTGACAAAATATAAGAATACAAGAAGTACACTTGGTGAGAACGAGAACCAAGTGTGACGAAATATAAGAATATGAGAAGCGCACTTGGTGAGAGCGAGAACCAAGTATGAGGCGCTATGAGAAATGATAACAAGAAACGCGCTTGGTGAGGACGAGAACCAAGTAGGATGCGTTATGAGAAATAGTGTCACGAATAGGGTAAAGAAGCACCATTAATCAACGTATACATTCAGACCGCAGAACAAAAGGTTAGATCTAACGGGTGCCTGGCAGCCACACTCCCGGTCGGGGCGAGAACCGAGGAGTGCTTTTGTGTCTCAGAAAATACCAATTAAATGCCTTAGGTTTGGTGACTTCCTATGACGTGCCACATGTTAATGGCTTTGCAACCCATTAACAATCTGATATTTACAGAAATACTGTATTTACATAAAATTCATACCATTCTAAAATTGATATATAACTTGAAGTACGTGGGGTACTCAAGAGAATTGATATATAACTTGAAGTACGTGGGGTACTCAAGAGAATTGATATATAACTTGAAGTAGGTGGGGTACTCAAGAGAATTGATATATAACTTGAAGTACGTGGGGTACTCAAGAGGATTGATATATAACTTGAAGTACGTGGGGTACTCAAGAGAATTGATATATAACTTGAAGTACGTGGAGTACTCGAGAAAAACTTGATTTACTCACAACTATGTTTTTATACAAAGTATACAAAAGTGAAATACAAAACTGCATGAATTCACACCAACTTTATGTTGACGTTTTTTCCAAAAACTCACATGTATTTCAGGTAACTAGGATGGATGTGCGCGTGGTCTTGCTTATGCTCGTGGATGTCGCTTGTGTTTAACTTTAAATAAAGTTGTAAACTCTTAAGACAATGTTTTATGCGACTTAGCGATGTAAACGCTAACGTATGTTTTCAAATTATGGTATTTGAATGTTATTTTACGAGCATGTAGCATGTTTACTCTTCGTATGCAATGAGAACCTTTCATGATCACACCTCGTGCTTCCGCCGTTGAAAGGGGTGTGACATTCAGGGTATTCTTTCACAACTGGAATGTCTTCGATCTTTGGCTCAGCAGCTTCTTTGTCCACGATGTGTGCTAAGAATGCAACACATCCCTTTTGTAAACACCTTCTAGCCTTCACACAACTAATAATCCTCAGCGGCGTATCACGCTTCTCTCCGTGCACTATGATCGTTTCTTCATCCGTCATAGGGATGCGGATGGTCTTCTCGTGGCAAACAATCTCGGCCTTGTTGCTGGACAACCAATCCATTCCCACTACTACATCAAAGCTTCCCAACTCGACAGGTAGCAGGTCTAGCGCAAATTCGTGTCCTCCCAATTCTATCACGCATCCTCTTATAACTTCACCCGTTTCAACTAGTTTCCCATTCGCCAATTCAATCGAGTATGGAACGTCTAACTTACTAGGTGTCAACCCAAGTATATTCTTAAATTCTAATGATACGAAACTATAATCGGCACCAGTTTCAAACAGAACAGATGCAAAATGTTGGTTTACAGGGAACGTACCGGTGACAACGTTTGGATCTTGGCGCGCTTCCCTTGCGCCGATGTTAAACACTCTTCCACGGGCTTGATTCAGCTTCGGGCATTCCTTCTTAAAGTGCCAAACTTCTCCACAATTAAAGCATCCTGGCCCTTGGCCATTTCCATTCCCAGCTTGAGTGTTGTTCTGGTTGCGACTTCCACTCCCAGCTTGATTTGCGAAATTCCCACGATTTTCGTTTCCTCCATTGTTTCCTTGCGGGCGGTTCCCATTACCACCCCGGTTGTTGTTTCTATTACCAAAACCTCCTTGGCCTCCCCGGCCAGCACTAACCCAGCAAGTATCCTTCAAGTGGCCAATTTTCCCACAAGCTTCACATGTTTTTGGTCCGCACCGGCCAGTATGATGGCGCTGGCATGTGTTACACTTGGGCAGCTTGCCCATATAACCTTTTCCTTTGTTTTCAGCACCGGTTGCAGCTCTAGCTGGTGTGCTCGATTCACCCTTCTTGATCGCAAGACTGGTTCCTTGTTTGAAATTGGAAAATTTTCGCTTGTTTTCCCCAGACGACTCCACGTGAGTCTCTTTCTTCTTTGGTTCAGAGATGGAGAACTTGTTCAACCTAATGGCCTCTTCAGTGAGAGCAACACTTAGGTCGATAGCTTCTGTGATCGTCACGGGCTTGGATGTGGTAACCATACTCATTATCTGGGGTGCCAATCCCCAGATGAACCTCTCGACACGTTTGAACTCTAGTGTGACCATGTACGGTACTACGTGAGATAAATCATGAAATCTTTGAACATATTCTGCAATCTTGGGACCATCCATCCTTAAATGCCAGAACTCAGTCTCTAACCTTTGTATCTCAGCACGAGAGCAATACTTCCTTCGCATTAACTCTTTTAACTCAGCCCATGTCAACGCGTACGCAGCAGCTTCTCCTAAAGTCTGTACTTGTAAGTTCCACCACGATAGGGCTCCATCCAGAAACAGCCCTGAGATGTAAGTCACTTGTTGATCGGGAGCGCATTTGCTCATTCTTAAGACAGAGTCTGTTTTCTCAGCCCACCTCACGAACGCAACAGCACCTCCGGTGCCGTCGAAATTCACGAGCTTGCAGTTGAGAAACTGCTTGTAGGTGCACCCTGCACATACGTTAGTATTTACAAATGGTATTAGCGGACGTGCTATAAATATCCAAATGTATCGTAATAAGTCTCAAACGACTTAACATTACCATGGGGTGGATTGTTATTGCCGTTATTGCTTGAATGGCTCCCGCTCGTTCATCCTTGTGAGGCTGCATACTGCGCTATGGCGGCAACAATGATTCCTTGGAGTTCCGCCTCCGAAGAGGGCATGCGCATCTCATGTCTTGGTGGCATCTTCTAAAAGATGATCGTGTTGGTCAGGTCATAGTAAGTAAACAGCATACATACGTAATATCATTCAAACACATAACATCTCATGTTACAATTTAACCAAGCATATAGCATCACATGTTATAAAATGTATTCAATCAATCCAACATCACATATAATGAGAATACTGCGATTGCGCTATCATAAATTGAGACCACAATAATGTTTACAAGTTTTGTATCTGTATCGTACATCACAAATGGCTAAGGGTCACTTCGCCCTTGCCCAATCTGGCTAATCAACTACAACAAGCAAAAGCTAAACATCAAAAGTCATGTCATCAAAGTGCGGTCTTCCAAAAAGCTATGTAGTCTGCACAATCGCGGTCCTCTCGCCAAAAGTCTACCTACGTAAGACCAAAAATATGCCTATGCTGATGGCGGCGGAGGAGGAGGAAAGTGAGAATAGAGTAAGCGGCGCATATGTAACCAGTCCTCCTCCATAGCACAATGAGCGCGTAGCAAGTATGCTATCTGCTGCTCAGGAGTCCAAAAACGTGCAACTGAATCGGGGGATAATGGTCGTGGAGGGTGAGGTGCTGCAAATGGTGCCTGACAATGACAAGGTGGGTGTGGAGCTGACTCCAAAACCTGAATACGACGCGTCAATGCGTCCTGCTGTACCATCAAAAAAATGAGGATGTCCTCGGTAGAGGACCCAACATGGTATGGGTGGTAAGGATCGGACAGTGGCATAATAGGGGGCGTAGTTCCATAAAAATGGCTCGCTCGATGGTGCAGTGGGTGGTGCAACAGAAGAAAACTGTGACGTGAACGGTAAGGATGATGGCAGCACAGGGGGAACAAAAGGAGGTTGAGAAATCTAGGGTATGAACTGGCTGCCTCCTGCCATGAAAGATGTATGACCAAACGGCTGTCGGGATGAACCCTCCCCAGGACGCGGTGGAGGGATGTCCTGGAGATAGGTGATCGGGAGATCTATGTGGTGTGCATCTGTGGGGGAATCAAGGGAATATCAGTGTGTGCCGAAACAGGTGTGACGGGTACCACGTGTGGTGGGTAATCGTCATCGTCATCAATCCACCCATTGTGGGTGTCGGCATAACGTGGATCCACATAAGCAGCAAAAGGTGCACGGTCAAGCAGTACCGGCATAGGATCAGGAAAGGGTGCAACAACAGGATCCCCTATCAAGAGTGGAGCGTCAACAACAGCGTCAGCAACATGATCATCCTCCAACGGTGGAGCAACAACAGGATGATCGGCAATAGGTATATCATCAACAAAAGGGGCAACAGCGGGTGCATCGTCATGAACAGGGTCATGCTCTAACGCAGGATCAGGAGCGACGGCTGGTTCAGGGGCCATGACAGGCTCCGGATCAACCAAATCCATGTCAAAGTCAGCGGGATCATCAAACAAAGGATCGATAGTGGCTACAGGCTCCTCTAGGGGCTGGTCTAAGTGAATGAACTCAATATCCTGGTCAGGATCAAAACCAGGAGGAAAGATGGGGTCTAAATCATCGTCAATATCATGATCAAACTCGAAGTCGTGTGTGGGAGCAGGTGCAGCTGATAACGCCTTGTCTGGGTCGGCGTCATGAGGGTGATGCTGCATTCCCTGAGTATGCAAAGATGCGGACGCCACAGAATCAAAGGAATCTGGGACAGGTGAATCAGCAGGTGCCTCCTCAAAAGGGGCCTCAGTGATGGGAAGAATATCATCAGCATCAATAGGGGCCCCGCCCTCATGGTCAGCCTCGGGTGGGTCCTCCTCAAATAGATCGACATCGTCGTCAGAAACATCAACAAGTGGCATATCAACGACTGGATAAACAGCAAGCGGTATAGGAGCAGGGATCACCGCAAGTGGTAAGTCCCCATCAGGAAGGCCATCAGCAGGCTCTACTCCAATGTCCGGCAGCGCAAACGGCTGGAAATCGTCGTCATCGGTGCTGGTGGTATCTGAGGTATACACCTCTCGCTCAGATGGAACCTCGTTATCTGAAACAACTACCATAGGATCTAAGGTATCTGAAACTCCCGTGTCTGATGAGGATGGCATGATATCTGTAACACAGTCACACATATGCACAAATAATCAACATACAATCAAATAAACATGTTAGTCACCAATAAAGCAGACAAGTAATCATCCTAGTCTTCCTAGACTACCCTCCCAGCCTTTCAGGCTGAACTTCCTAGCCTCTCAGACTAACTCCCTGGTCTCTAAGATCAACTCCCTGTTCTCTAAGACCAACTCCCTGGTCTCTATGACCAACTCCCCCAGTCTCTCTGACTGGACTCCCTCAGCCTCTAGGACTGAACTCCCTCAGCCTCTAGGACTGAACTCCCTCAGCCTCTAGGACTGAACTCCCGCAGCCTCTAGGACTGAACTCCCTCAGTCTCTCTGACTGAACTATAAACCTTTGAAAAGTGTACTTGTGCCCTTTTGTTAAAAAAAATGTTTGTGCCCTGGATCTGGACGGTTTTAGTTTATGCAATGTAAAAATGTTTTCGTGAGAGCCCTAGTGATCATAGTTTAGACTCGAGAAGGAATCCTAGTTCGCTATGATCGATGCTCTGATACCAAGCTGTCACACCCTGGCTTTGCGGAAGCGTGGGTTTATTTTGGTGTGACTTCTTAATACCATAGCACATATCATAACCATGCTATATGGAAATAAAACCATGATGTTCATCCATTCATTCAAATTTAAAAAGTAAGATATGACAACATTGTTTTAAAGTCGACACATGCAACGAATTACAACCATAACATAATTAGAACTTGTTCATGAGACACAACCAAAAGACATGAATGAAAACACAGTTTAAGACTTGTGACCCGTCCAGGCAAAGATCACACTTCCTAAACTCGGATGACACCATTATTCTTACGCAGCTTGACAACATCGCATACCCTGCCAGATCCCTTAATTTCCAGAAATACATGTAAGTTGAAAAATCACATAAAGTTGAGCGAGTTCATGTAAAAGTGAGTATGTAAAACCTTTGTAATATGTCTGTATGTATGAAAAATCCCTGGTATGGAGAAAATAAGGAAAAAGAGTTCATCATTGGGTTACAAAGCCAATGATATGTGTGAAGTGCTGTAGGAAGACTCAAACCTAGCAGATTTTTGCGTCGGGCTCAAAGTCACCCCAAGGTCCGTACAGTGGGCCTGGAGTTGGGCTCGCTACACCCAGATAGATCTACCGCTAATGACCCTCGGTCCTACAATGAGGATTAATGGCCTCTAGTTCCAGCCTACCCACTCACATGATCTAAGTAGTAAACCCTCCTTAAGTTAACCATACCATGTATAAAAGTATCCGTAATTTCTGTAACATGTATTCCACCCTCGAAGTATAAAAACTGAAAACAGTTAAGAGAAAAGGGGGACATGAACTCACTGAAGTGCGTCTCGAAATAGTCAATCCCAAATCAACCTGCTGCGTGACGACCTACACATACTAACTTCTATTAGACGGATGGCCGTGCCTTGGCTTAAGGTTTAACGTTTTTGGGAAATAGTTAGACAACTATTTCGTGTTTGCACTTCTTAATTATTTAATAAGTATATTCCTTCCCAAGGATGTGGGTTTTTAATACATGTGTGTTTTTATAATTCCAAAAATATATTTTTAAGTCTCACTTGAAAATATATTTTAATCACTTGTTTAAAATATTCTAACTCCAAAATATACATATTTTTCCCAAAAATATTATATTTTACTTCATACCATTTCCAAAATAATACTTTATCAAAATACACATTTAAGAGTATTTTCCGAAAATACATAAGTCACATTTTAAAGTTCGCGTTGTAATAATAATACCGGTGTAACTTAAATATTAATTTGTGATAGCGTTGGTATTATTTTGGAGTCGTGATTTCGTAATATTCCCAGGTTATATTATTTTTATCCTAAAAATAATATATGTAGTTCACAAAATAATCACATAATCACACAAGCGTTTTATTATGAAATATATATTCTAAATATATATTTAACAAGTTTTATTTACGAAAATCCACCTCCGATACTTTGTAATTTTTGAAATAAAAATCATGGCGAAGTTTATTTTGAAAACAAAGTTAAAACTATATTTTGTAAACATTTGTTTTGAAAAATATTTCTAAGTGTTATATTTCTGGAAAATTTTCGCCAGAGTTTCCTCTGTAACTTGAGGTGTCCACGCTTACAAGCGTATCATTTTCTTTTCAAAATTTCAATCAACGATCATCAATCAACAATATAAAATCTTTATTCAACAAACTAGACAAAATATGAATAATCATAAACTCATGAACTTGAATGTTTTGTAAAAATATGTAGTAACTTTCTAACATATTTAATAGATCTTGTTATCTTTAAAAATTAGTTTCTTAAAAACTTTATTTTTTAAAGATCTTGAAGTTTCCCAACTTCTAGTCATGATTTACCAAAAATATTTCTTGTTAAATTTTCTTGTGACACAAGTGTTTACACACTTGTTTAGTTGCTATAAATGCTTATTGTTTATAAAATATCCGGGTTTTAACAAAACTAGCATTTTCCACTTGGTTCTTCCGAAAAACCACTTGTAGATCTTTAGATCTACTAGTTTAGAACCTTATTTTACAAGAAAAATTACATTTACTCAAGTTCATGTTTCGTGAGTGGAAGGGTTCATCATCTTTTATAATTTTAACACTAACATACTACTAGTTCATGTTCTTGAACATGATCTAGTATGGTTAGATGATGATCCATCCCACTTCTAGTAACAAACAACATCAAATAATCACAATCATACAAGATTTACATGATTTACACAACTAGTTTCTCTTTATCCAACTTATTCATCATATGATCAAGACTTTATGTCATGTTCTTGTGTGTTTTTGATTTTTAACCATTACATCTACTATTAACCACTTTAAACAAGATCAAGATGATGTTTAGAGGCACTTACTACTAGCTCAAGGCTAGGGAAGAAACAAGATGTAAATGAGGTGGATAAAAGAAATCTAGAGAGGTTCTTGAGCTTCCGAGTGCACCGAGCCTTCTTGTATGACCCCTTGTTTCTATGTATGTATGTAAAATGGTTGAACAAGACTTGAAGGTAGTGATGGTGATGATGGTTGTGTTCGGCCGAAGGTAAGCAAGAGAGAAAGAGGAGAGTGAGTTTGAGTTGTGATTTGTGAAATGAAAGTGATTATCTCAAGGGTTTACTTATAATCCAATTTTCTTATTATCCACCATGTAATATGTCATCTAGATACTAAACAAGAGTGATTAAAATAATCATGGTAGGACAAGGGGTGGGTCACCCCTTGTGACCGTCATTTTGAGGGGGGGGGTATGGTTGGGTTTTGATGATATAGTTAAGATCTAGTTAGGTTCTAAATGATATTAGTTAGTGTATTAAGTGTGTAGTATAATATAAAGGGTGTTAGGGTGTTCGGGGACCCTAACTAGCTCAGAAAAGTATAAACAATGTTTTTGGCAATATTTTCATGTTCCGGGTAAAGTCCGGTTGTTCGGTTGGATATTGATCCGTTAAAGTGTCAAATAAGCTTTAAAGTGTCTTTAATAGTGTTTTTAGTGACACAATAAATTACCAACACTTTGGAAAGTGTCTAGAATTTTTTTACCAAGTTATTGCACTTTACTAGTTATGTTAAAAGCTGAATTTTTGTTTAAAGTGCATAATTTTGTAATTAAGGTACGTTTTTGGCACTTCCGGGCACTATAACTATCACCTAGTGATGTAGTTTAATGATCCACACCTCCCTACACTCCCTACCAGTGTAGTAATCTATTCCCGGCTCATACTGGCCTCAGAGACAATGTCTATCTAGTGCTGGCAATGTCAGCATGTTTACTGGGTTATCCGTATAGTGTGCTCACTGTGCTTTTGTGCATCAAGGTTGTCACTAATGTTTGTGTGTAAATAATAGAGTGACAGTATAAATGTGATGCATGAGTATGTATGTATCAGAAATCAAGAAACAGTTTAACCACAATTGTAAGCATGCACAGTAATTAAGCATTAATTAAATATTAATTAATTGTACGGATACCTGGTTTTGTGAGGGTTGTCACATTGGGAAGCAATGAGACGTGAACTTTCACTTCTTTACAGTCGATTCTATGGAATCCTTTTAGGTGGTATTCTGGTGATGTATGAGTTCCACAGATATTTACGGGGTATCCTTGTTGTTTTGCATTTGTTTTGGGTCCCACAAATCGTGAGTAACATTATTGGTGATTCAAGAAAACCATTGCATCCCCATTATATAATAGGGATGTCCCTGACTCGGCTTGCAATTCCTTTCTATGTGTTTGGGTGTCCTCATAACTTCATGCGAATTCAACCTGATCACAAGTGGTGTGTTACTTTGGGTCTTCTTGTTGCTTTCCAGGCTGCACTTCTCATTTTACAACACTATCTTGGATCTCGTTGCTTTATTCCTCGATAGATTTTGCCTGAAAAATATTGTTATTTTAGAAGGGTTGATCACGATTCAAATAACGTAACCGATTGTGTCATTTGCATGACTACTATTGATCTCACTCAACGCCCTGACGATTGCATGGTTACTCCATGTGATCATTTTTTCCACTCTGGTTGTTTACAAAGATGGATGGATATAAAGATGGAGTGCCCAACTTGTCGGCGTTCGCTTCCACCAGCTTAAAAGTGGATTATACGGAGCTGAACCACTTGACATGACCAACCTGTTCATTGTGATATCATGGAACGGCGTGTGACTAGTGTTGGAGCCAAGATTTTTTTTCTTCACCGGAGTCGTTCTTTTTTGATGGTTGAATACATCTTAACTCGATGTCCGTATTTTTGGTTTGAGTTAGGTTGGGCGCCATAAAGATTTGTTTTTTAACCGGTAAAACTAAGAACTTAAGTGAGGTAATAATGACCACGAAAATGTTATGTAGCAGGTACATCGTGTTTTATTTTAGATAACAAATGGTTTGTTAAAAAAAATTGTAGGATCGTTTTCAGACCCGAACGAGTCGTTCAGAAGAGTTCTCGGATCAGATCAGAGGCGGAATTCACTGATTTGATCTTCGTTCAGCTTGTTATACACTTTACAAGTCTCTTGTATTGATTTTAGAACGTTTACAAGGTTGGAGACACTTTGGCAGCACCTTGGCTCTAGATTCCCCAAAGTTACAAATGAAATGACTAAGGCACCTATTTATACTAAATCCATTCCCCATGAAAGTGACAAGCACATTTCGTGTGGAATAGACTTATGTCATTTCTCTACGTGACTTAATCTATCATTCTAATTACAAGACTCGATTACAAGACGAAGTCAATAGACATATGCACTAACAGTCTCCCCCTTGGATGTTGACGGAGTCTTCAGTACGAGACTTCAGTACGTCAAAACTTCAGTCTTGTTCAGTCTTCACGCTTTTTTTCAAAGTATTTGACTCTGAAGCAACCTTCAAACTCTCTCTTTCTCTTCAATCACCATTATCAGCTATTCTTCAGACTCTGAGTCTGGCTCTTTCACTCTTCAATCTCCCCTTTGCTAATAGACTCCCCCTTAAGTTGTTCCGGGATCGTAATTTGATATAGCACTCTCTATCTTCTTAGCATTAGTAGCTTTCACAGATTCAGGACCATCTATTGGCTCTTCGTAGCAACAAGATCAGGAACCTGGCTTTTACAACTTCAGACTCCCCCTTTCGACAAGCTGGGATCGAAGTCTGGAATTCACTAGCTGCATACCTGCACATACTTTAACCAACAGTAAGATTTGACTTTATGCTTATCACTTGTATTTAAAATGATTAAATTGATTTCAAATTAATGAGCCATTTAGTCATTTCAAAAACAATTTATATTTCCAACAAACTTTCCTAAACCTCTGTTCTTCCTGTTTAGCACTTGAACTTTGAATATCAGCTTTTCAACATCAGTTGTCGAAAATCTTTTTGGATTTTTGATTTTAATGAAATGCAGTAAAGAAATATTTACAAACAATATTTTTGTGAGTTTGTGTAAGTGGATCATATCAGTTTATGAGACAAATCACTAGCACCGTTAAGCTTTATACATATTAAGTTCAAAACGATTCACATAGATTGACGATATAGTTGTCCTCTTAAACTCAATCTAAAAACTTTCGAAATGCTTACCGATACGTTAAGGTATATTAATTTTGCACTAAGTTCTTATGAACCCCACGATCTCAGCATATCCCCTCATCATGCAATACACTGACTCGAGTAATGCCTTTAAACTTTTATCAACTGTGATATGTGTAAAAATAAAGCAGAATGTTTAAACATTAACAATCAGGTCGATACTTCCGTATACGCAGAGAAAGTCCAATGTTTAAACAAAATAAGAAATAAAAACAAGTTGAAATTGTTTAGGCTTTAACCACCAGGTCGATACTCCCGTATACGCAGAGGTGATCCAAAGCTTAAACGAAACACCAAAGAAAATAAAGCAGAACGTTTAGGCAATAACATCCAGGTCGATACTCACGTATACGCAGAGGATGTCCAATGCTTAAACAAAATAAAGAAATAAAACAAGTTTAAATCTTTGCAAAAAAAATGCACAATCACAGCGACTTTTTCATCAAGTTGTGAAAGTTCACAAACTGATAGGTTTTTATGCTCTTTAGCATTAAGCTATTACTGAGTAGGCACACAATCAAGAAGGACAAAACTAAGTACTATGCTTTCATCCGTGTTTCCCACTAGAACTAGGCTTTTTCATTTAAGTTTGTATCGTTATCGCAAATCTACTAGTCTAGCTGAGCCTATCGTCACATCTTTAGTGAGATCATTTATTACATTTGACATTTCATTTCTTTAGCATGCTATGATAGTCCACTGATTTACTATCATTTCCTCTTATTCACAACAAAACTCATTTTTGCTTTTTCAATGTTTTTAGCATTATCAAATTTTCTAATTTTTTAAAATTTTTCTCCCCCTAAAATCAAAATATGTTTCAATTTTGTTTTTCTAAGAAAATTTGAAAACAAACTATACAGATAAAGTGACAACATAATATCGAATCGCTTCAATTCGCCATCCACTTGGCATAAACAATCAGAACTCCCCCTGACAACAAACTATTTTCCCATTATGATTTCAAAACACTTAAGTTTGTTTTAATCAAAATGGTTTTTCCAGAAAATTAGTTTGTGGGGTTTCATCACATCGTTTTCAACCACTTGTAAGATAGTTAAATCAAGTACAACTTAATGTCCTTGATTAACCACTTGTAAGTCAAAATATCACAGATATCAACCTGTGAATTTCTCAAGAAAGATGCCGATTCCTACTCCCAACCTGGGAGTTCCGGCAAGTCAGGATTTTAGACAAAGAATGGTGACACCCAAGCCTGACCAGCCTTGGGTGCATCCGAGTTATTTTCACTCGGTGTGTCAGTTCTCCTCTTTGATTCATAAAATTCCTTTACCCCTTTGACTTTTCTGTCAACCATTTTCCAACAATGTTTAGAACATTGGGGTTAAAGGCTTTTTCAACATCAAAATCTTTCTTTTCAGAAAAAAATTGATTTGAAATCTCAGCTTTGTCAACTTTTTGTTTAAAATTTCCAGCTCGCAATGGTGGAAAGTTTGCGTCATCCATTGGCGGAACTGAATTTTCTTCTTTTAGCTCAACTGGTGGCTCCTCTGACTTTGACGAGTCATATTCATCGCCAACACATGGCTCCTTTGCTTCCGAAGAAACAAAATCATCGCCAGAACGTGGCTCCTTTGTTTTCAACACAACAGATTCATCGCCGACCTTTATTGGAACTGTTTGATCAACAAATTTTACCTTTACTCTACCTTTTGTCCTCAGATTTGTATCTGATGGATTCATTTTACTTGACTGATTTTTTTTTGTTGAGCAAAGCGATTCATCAGAACTCTTATTAGAACCAACAGGTGTAGCCGAGGACAAAATCCTTTCAAGATACTCTCTTGCTTTCGTTCTTTTCTTTCTCAGTCGATCTTTCTGTCCTTGTGAAAGTTTCACTTTCTGTTCTTTCACCTTCTGTTCTTTAGGCTTTTCTTCGACCTTGACTGATTTCTTCATCTTTTTATGAGATTCAGCCCTCGATCTTCCCATTGATCTCATTGGGCAATCTCTGGCAATGTGACCTTTGATTTGGCATTCATAACATCTTCTTGTCTCAAATCTCTGTCTCTGGTAGTTAACAACAATGTGTCCTTGAAAACCACAGTTGTAACACACTCTGTTATCATACCATTCACCACTTTCATACCAAACATTCAGATCATAACACTGTTTGGCTTTGTGGTAATCCTCACTCCTCTTGTAAGCTTGATTTGACTTTTGAGCACTGTGGTCAAACCTGCACCACTTATTACCAACTTTTTGTGAGTTATGATTTTCAACTTTTTGTGGTTTTTTATAACGATTGGATGATTGAACTGATGAACTTTTATTATTGTTTTGAAATTTTTTTGGTTTTTTAACATTTGGTTTTTGTTCCACATTCTTCTTTACAGGTTTTTGCTTTGAGCATTCACCTTTTTCATTAGAATGTAAAACAGTTTCTTGAAATATTTCTTTTAATTTCAAAAATATTTTCTGTTTTTCATTTTCATCATCAGTCTTATCATCACAATCCTCAATTATAACATCGTCATAATTTGTGACATTGTTACTTATTGGAACTGAATTGATCGGTTTTGGACAGATTTGATCTAAACATTGCTGAAGATGTCACAAAACCTTTCAATGTCTTCTCTAACTCATCAATTTTATTCTTGGCACATTCAACTGCTTTTTCAAGTTGAATGATTTTCTCAAGATGAGAATTTATTTCTTTTTGTTTTTCAGTATTATTTTTACCAAAAATAGATTTTTCATTTTCTAAAATTTTTATTTGGCTTTGAAATTCTGTTTCTTTTTCTTTTAAATTCTTGTTTTCCAATTTTATCCAAAAATCTTCATTTTCTGAAGATTTTATTTTATTTTCAAAATCTTTTTCAGTTTTCAATTTTTCATTTTCCAAAAATGTTATTTTATCTTGAAAATCTTTTTCATTTTCTTTCAAATTTTTGTATTCCAATGTCAAACTGTCCACATCTTTCAAGAGTTTGACATTGTCTGCTTTGAATTCATCACATTTTGAGCACACAGTTTCAGAACTTGAAGTTTCACTTTTCTCGGATTCTTTATTCTTTGAAATTTCCTTTGTCTCTGTCTTGTATGTACCTGCACAAAAATTTTTAACAAAATCAAGAGGATTCATATTTTCGTCAATATAACAACCCCTCTTAATATCATATTTCATAACATTTTTTGCTGCAAGACACATATTGAATCTTCGTCTCATTTCAAAAATGACATCCAAACTTATTTTTTCTAAGTTCTTTTCTATTTCATTCATCAACCCCTTCTTTTTCTTTTCATTTTCATACTTGTGTGTTTTGAGCTTATTGATAAATTCATTTGGATAAAAATTTGAGAACCTAGAATCCTTTTTCAATTCAATCAAAAATTCATCCCACTCTGAAGGTAACGCGTCTGCAAATTTTGATATTTTTTCAGCATTTGACATTCTTATCTCGTACATTTGTAAATTGTCAAGTAAGCTTTCATACCGCTTTTCCAACTCATTAAATGTTTCATCTTTTTTACACAAAAAACATTCAAGTCTATTAACCCAAACATTTTTATTCTCACCTTCTCTCCTCTTAACCCAAAACCCATCAAACCAATCATTTAATCCTTCAAGGTTATCGTTTTCCTCTTTGTCAAACATTTTAACAACACTTTCTTTATTAAATGGCATGGTTCAAAAATTGTTTTTAGTTCAAAGTCCACAATGTTTCAACTTCTCGGTATTTGCACCTTGTAAATCACCTCGAATCACTTGTTCCAATACAAGATGAATGAATGCACACTTCTTTACTCAAATGGGCCGAGAGATTAATTCACGTGCAAACATCAAATGACCGACAAGTTCCTTAATATGAAATCCTATTGGGCCGCTTATGACAAAAAAAATATTTCTACTGTGAATCTTGGGCTGACAACTTTGTTCACATGTAAACTGAAAAGCATATGACCGACAACATATGATTGGGCCGCTATACTTGATGACACATTTAAATGGCCAACATTTTTATATTGAAACCATTTTCCATGTTTTGTTATTATCGGTTATAGCACATGATATTTATTGGGTTAAACAAAATGTAATAAATGGACCTGACACCTCTTCGTGAACTATTGATATTCTCAATTAAATTGGCCGACAAGTATTCATTAATCAGCAATTTTATTGGACCTCAAAATTCATGACCGACATATTTGTGAGTCTGACACAAGCAATTTTTACTTTGATTTTAATGAACCGACAAGCTATTATTACTGAAACTGTTCGATAATTTCAACACACAACACCATTCTCATTGGGCCGCTATTCATTAATCACATGCAACGTCGATTTCAAACAGTCTAATATGATGTTCAAACGGTTTGGTTCTAATCTCAATTCACATTCAATATGGCCGACAACTCTGATTTACCCACACTTAATTCTATTGGACCTTTCATCTTTATTCAGTCAACACACACATGGTTCGATGACATATTTCACGCGACATGATTATTTTCAAACGAAATAGCAGATTTCAAACGGAATAACAACTTTCACGCGGAATCTTCAAACGGAATTATCCTTTCAAACGAAATCAGATGTGATTTCAAACGGAATATGATGTTTTCAAGCGAAATAATGTGTTTTCAAGCCAAATTAGGTGTTTTCAAGCGGAATCACTTATTTCGCTTGAAATTACTTCAACTTTTCAAGCGAAATCAGATCTTTTCATGCGAAATCACTTATTTCCAAGCGGAATCACTTATTTCGCTTGAAATTACCACAATTTTTCAAGCGGAATCAGGTGTTTTCAAGCGAAATTAGGCTGTTTCAAGCGAAATCAACCTGATGTCACTCATTATCGGACCAAAAACCGTTGATTTCTCTCAAACGGCTTGGAATTAGGACCTGAAACTTGGTAGGGTTATAGATCAGGTGTTTTCGCACAACATATCAAAAAATCAGCCGATTTGGACCGTAAAAACCCGTTCAATTTGGAAAAATTCAGTGAAAAACGTGAAAGAATGAGTAGAAATCAGAAATCTCAGTGAAAACAAGCTAAATTGGTAAGAATTCTTCCTCCTGAGCTCTGATACCAATTGTAGGATCGTTTTCAGACCCGAACGAGTCATTCAGAAGAGTTCTCAGATCAGATCAGAGGCGGAATTCACTGATTTGATCTTCGTTCAGCTTGTTATACACTTTACAAGTCTCTTGTATTGATTTTAGAACGTTTACAAGGTTGGAGACACTTTGGCAACACCTTGGCTCTAGATTCCCCAAAGTTGCAAATGAAATGACTAAGGCACCTATTTATACTAAATCCATTCCCCATGAAAGTGACAAGCCCATTTCGTGTGGAATAGACTTATGTCATTTCTCTACGTGACTTAATCTGTCATTCTAATTACAAGACTCGATTACAAGACGAAGTCAACAGACATATGCACTAACAAGTGCCAGTGGTGTTCAGGATGTGGGCCTTTATAGCCTTAATGTCAGCTTGGGTATCTTTAAACCTTGACTCCATCATGTTTCTCAGCTTTTGAACATGAATGTCATGCTGCTGATCAGCCAATTGTCTTTGTTGTTGGAGCAGTGGTTGAAATAAGTTCCATAACTCATTTGCAGCAGGTGCAAGTTGTGCAGGTGCTTGAGCTGGAGCAGCAGTGGTTGGTACCTTTTGAACTTTCAACAACTGTTGCAGCATATCTTTAAATTCTGCAACAGAAGTATCCACTTTGTCAATTCTGTCCGTCAATTCTCGGTACATTAAACCATCACCCAACTTAATGGGATCATCTGATTTCCCACTAACAGTGGTTGTAACAGTGGTTGACTCAGGGATTTTATTCCAAAAGTCATCCACTGATGCCCCTTTGTCTTGGTACTGGGGACTTCTTCCTTCAAATTGAAAGACACTTTTTAGTGACCCAGTGTAAACTGGATACACAGGTGTTTTTAGAGAAGAAATTGCCTCCAAGGAAGTCTTATTGATGTAACCACTGTCCAAATGCAAACCAGTGGGTTCAGCACTTGTAGTGGCTGCTTCACTTGGACTACCACCAAGAGTTACTTGTAACTCAAGGGGTGTATGTAACACCTGTGCCTCCACAGCCATAAAAAAAAATACCGAACCAATGAAATATTAAATTTCATACTTGGGATTTGTAAAAATATGTGTATCATTTGCACATATCAACTCTTGTTCGATTTCAAACTCTAAATCACTTTCTGGAAGGTTATACGCGCACCGATGCGTAAATATAACCAGTTTAATGCAACAAACACTCCGGAATAGTGACATTGGCTTAACATACCTTAAATAACCTTTACATAACTTAGAAATAAGTTTTGAAGGCTTTGGTATGGCAAAAACAAGTTAATTCGCTTACAGGGACTAAATTTGACAAACTGCGAAAGTATGCCAATCTGAACTGTAACAGACATTCCGGAACATGACCATAAGTTAAACACACCTTAAATATCCTTTACATAGCTTAGAAATAGGCTTTGAGGGGTTTGGTGTGCTAAAATAAACTTTTGGGTCATTCAGGGACTAAAAGTGTTAAAAAGTGCACAAGTTTGCATTTTCGCGCATAACTTACGTTCTGAATACATCCGGACATCCAAAAATTTATATAAGCATGACTATATTATATTTTAGTGTTCTCCATAAGAAAAATCCATTCGTCGCGTCATTTGGATCGTTTTTCGCGCTTATGCGCATTTCGTCGTAATTAAGCGAACATCGCGTTCGTACGACCAAACGAACTGACATCCGACATATTTTTGAGCATGTTTCATGTCCACAATGTTTAGGAAACATTTTAGGGCCTTAAAGTTGGCTTTACGGGCCTTAGAAGTGTCGGAAATGGCTTAAAACACGTGCAGGGGCTGAAACTGTCATTTTTGAAACTTATTTTCGGATCAGAAGCCCCATGCGGCCCGCATTAGCTTTGGTGTATCCTGAAGCGGGCCGCCTCAGCCTTCCAGACCAGGTTAACTGCATTTAACAGCTGGTTGCAGCTGTTTAGCACCTCCAATCCCTCTTCCACATGTCAATTCCCTATGGTGAGTGGCCATTTGACACACCACAACATTCCAACACATGTACGGCCTTGATCGTGCCCTCTTTTCCATGAAACGATCTCAACGGTTACCCGAAAACTATATATACCCATCCACCCCCATTGCATTTTCTCACAAGAATCTTGATTTGAGAGCTCTAAGTTGAAACCATTGTTTCATACCTGAGTTCTTGGATCGAGATTAGCATTCGGGGACCCTTCGTAAGTATTCTTTCGTTCTTTTATTGCTTTTCGAGTCTTTCGAGTCTGAAAGTCAAACTTTGTTTGACTTTCTACATTGACCAGTTATGGTCAATGCGAAGTTCGTTAGAACTTCGCAACGTGAGTGTAATCACGTTGGTTATAGTCCCTTGGGACTATGCCTACTGATTACCACGTTGTCTAGGGTCGTAGGGTAAGCGATCTGATAAATCGCTTATACCTTCGAACCCGACCCATTTGGTCGATCATTAGGATCTGACCAAACACATTAGGTGACCATAGTAGGTAGGGAATAACCTTCCGAGGTTATACCCTATGGTCACATCGTTTAAGTAGTTGTATGATAGGTAGTTTATATGCCTTAGGTAAATTACCAGAATACCCTTTTCATGTATAATTGGTAATTAAGCATATGTAACCTAAACCTTTGTCACATTACTGATTATGTAACATGTTTAGGCATATAACACTTGTCATAGGGCTAGTTAGGCGGTCCGAACGCGTTTCACGCGAACGACGCGTTAAAGTAGCATAAGCTACCTAAACGAGTCGTAATGGGTCGTAAACAATTAGGTTAGGTTTCATTTAGTATGTAGGCTTTGTTAAACCAAATGACACGAGTCTCTACACTCGTTTGGTTTACGAACCCTCATGCTACCCGATCATCCGATTTAGGTCCGGTTTATTAATGTAGTTACCTATATTAGGTGCCGTTTGATTTCCGTGATCTCTAGCATTGTTTGGTTGTCACTCAAGGACTACTGAGCATTCTCAAGTGAGTACATAGACCCCTCTTTTACTGTTTTCCAAACTGTTTTGGGGTGAAACACATGTGCCTACTTGTTACTTTCGTGCTTTCCTGTTTTCACATCATATACTTGCTATGTTCATTAGTACATTTATAGTACATGATTTCATGGTGTTCTATGCTTTGTATGATGACTTTGCATACTTAGTACATTGTTTTACATGACTTTTCTACTTTGTATGATGACTTTGCATACTTAGTACATTGTTATATACTGCATCTCTGTTGCATATGTTCCAGTAACATATGGACACATTGTTTTACAGCTCTACCCTGTATGTTTACTCTAGCATACTAGGTACATTATCTTCATAAAACATGCTTACATTTTGGTATGACATTTGGTTTGTTTAAACTATACTATACATTCATTAACACCGATCATGCCGCTCGGTAGTAGGTAGTGGTACCATAGGACTTGACAAATCCCGTTCCGGACATCCCAGGGAAAGGGGATGAAAGGAATGACCGAATCCGAATACATATTCTCTTGATAACTCACTTTTACATAGTTATCCGTCTGTCTCAAGGCTTGGATGTATGAATTTTCACAATACCGCATAAATGTTCATATTCAGTATAGCATGCATATATCTTACAAAACATAACTTTGATTTAAACCAAGTTTTACTTCAATACTTTGTTTTGTACATTTTTACTTATGGTTTAAGTAGTCTAAATTTTACTTACCATACATATCATTTTGGTTATACATTACTTGACTACTTTTGGACTATAAACATTTGACATGGTTTATACAAGGACTTTTGACTATTGGTTTAAACATAGACTTTATACATTGTTGGTTTGGTTTGAGTAAGTGATTTAAGTAACGAGGCGTGTGTAATATGATACAAGCATGGTGGATACGCCGCTGGTACTTCCTATATATAAGTGATTGTATGGTATTACATATCGTAGCGTTATTTGAATCATTTCAGTTTGATACATATAACATTTTATACAAATAACATACCTTTCACAATACATTGTTTTACAAACAACTTAACTTTTACAAACTCATTTTACCTGGTTACTCATTTAACCATGCATTATTCTATTATTTATACTTATCATCTGAACTTATTGTTTTTCAAATGATTTACAAAACAAAGCAAATTACAAGGTTCATGACTAAACATTTTCTTAAACATAAGTCATGAATCTCATTTTCACAAAACCTATGTATCTCACAGGCATTTTTATGCTGACGTACCTATTTTCACATGTGTTTTTCAGGAGCTGTTGCATAAGATGATCAAGATACACATAGGCAGACTTGGGCTTTAGTGACAATAAAAGATGCAAGACTAGTTAATTGTGTTGTATTTCTTTGTTTGTTAAGACATTGTAACACTTTTAATCAATAAAACGAAACTTCAATTGCCATGGATTTGAAACAATTAATTCTGTTACAACACTCCCCGATGTTTCCGCCACGTTTTGTATGTTCTACGTGGTCGGGGTGTGACAGTGTAACCTCCTCAGGTGTTGTTGGTGGGTTAGTAATGATTGATACATCAGACCCAGTCACTTGTTGAGGTATGTTCTCATTGACAGGTGATTGAGAAGGACTGGTTTGTGCCTGGTTCAGATCAAGAGCATCCAACAATATTTGTGTCTGTGGGGGAATTGTGGAGGTGAGGTTGGGTGTAGAAAGGGAATTGGCCCCGGGCATTGGGCTGTGGATGATGGAAGCAAGTTATTCCAGAGCATCATATTGTGGTGTCCCTATATGTACAACCTGTTCTTTTTTAGAAGAAGCAGGAGGAGTTTGAGGCAAAGGTTGAGATATTTCTACCAACTGCTATGAGGAAGTAGCAGCAGTGGTTTCTTGTGACTTTTGTGTTATCACTGGCAGTTGCTCTGGTATCTCATCCTCCAGAGTTGCCTTTTTGGTAGGTTTTGGGGGCTTTTGAGTTTTCTTTTGTTTTGTTTTGTTTTGGCCTTTTGGTGATTTTAGGTGTGGGTTTCAAAGCAGTTGTTTTGCTGCTATGATCACCTAGAGCAGTAGGCTCAGCAGCAGATACCTGAGGAGCAGTGGTAGCTGCTAAATTCTGCTCAGGGACCTCTACTTGTGTTTTGCAAGGTGGTGACATTCTTGTGAAAGTTTCAGCAGTTAAGCTGTTTATTTGAAAAGATTCACCTTATTTTATTACATGAGCATTATCCTTACCAAATTTCTTTTCAAAGTAATAACTTAGAAATCTTGGAAAAGTAAGAATGGCTTTTTATTAACATTTTAACTAAATCATTAAAGATTTCCTGGGAATAATTGAAATTTTCATCTTGTAAAATAGCATATCCCAGGTTTTGAATCTTTAATGGTGTCTCATTAAAAGAAGTTGTTTTGTTTGAAACAATGTAACACCTCGAAAATTTACGTCCTATAATGTATTGACACGTGTCATAAGTTTGAACGTGCGAAAGATTACTCTAAAGGGACTAAAGTTGACAAACATGGAAAGTATGTGAATATAAGGGTTCAAAATGTCAACAAGGGATAAATATACTTTACAGTAACCCTACATGATGCTCGTACCTTCAAACGAATAAATCATGGATCATACGAAGCTAAATATGAAAGAAAGTGAGAGATTACAAACTACAGGGGTTAAATGTGTCAACATGTTTAAAGTATACCTCTGAGTGACCTTTTAGCAAACCCGAAGCTTTGTAACGATTAATTATGCTAACTAGAATGCATCATAAAAATTTCACCAAGTTTCGTTATCGTATGAGAAAGTTATGATAAAATTCGTACACGAGGGGTTAAAGGGTCAACGTTGAAAATCATGACTTTTCGGGTAAACATAAAGTGACCAAGGACTTAACAAATTGGGTATAAGTCTTGAAGCCTTATAAGTCAAATTAAAGGGCTCATAATTCAATATATAAAGATGGGATGACCTTTCGAAGGGCCAAGAGCCAAGGGTGCAAAAGCTAAAAACTTTTAACCTGTAAACAGGCTTCAGGAGGGCCGCGTAAGCCTTGCCAAGAACTTACGCGGGCCGCGTGCGGTCCCCAGAGACAGAATTTACAGGCAGCAGCTTGTTCAGCCCTATAACCGACTTAAATCAGATATTTTCACTACATGGGCGACCCCTAATAATTCCTAGGCACTTAGGGACACTTGTGGGTGATCAATGATCAGTTATAGCATGATTTGTCAACCATCTAGTGACATCTAAGCACTATATAAAGGTCCCTCATGTTGCAACTTTGATCATTCATCCCATACTCCACTTCTGATCATTTATGGAGCACAAGTGCCTTTCCAAGTCATCTCTAATCGTGCATAGGACTTCTGTAAGTATACTTGACCTTCCTTAATTGAGTTTTACTTAGTTATTAGCTTAAAAGTCAAACCGTCGTAATTAACATTTGACTTAGTGATTAATCATTAATGGTCCAGCGATTAGTCGAATTGAAGGTAGTTATAAGTTGGTAATTATGTGGGCAATAAACCCTTAAAAGGGCACCCTCTGATTCCCACTCTAACTAGATCAAATGTCGGGTCAAAGTTGTTTAGAAAAAGTCAACAGAATGCTAATCTTCGAATTAACGCATAATTAACAATGTAGAAGGCATGTAACCTATTTTATCACTCATATAACTTGGTAATAAGTATAAGAACTGGTCTAAGCTTGTTTGATCCGACAATTTTCTGTTTAGACCCGGTTCGGAACCGAAAGTCGCAAAACTTTGACTTTTGCTTTGACTTCAGTTCTGAACCGATTTAGTATGATTTAGAAATGCCTTAGGACTTCCTTAGGACCAGGATACATGTTGGTATAACCCTCTGTGATTGGTTCGTTGTTTGCCCCATTCGTTTACACGTTTCCGTTAATTGCCTAATGTTGACCAATATGCCCTTTTGACCATAAAACGAGAATTTTGGATATGTGAAAGGACAATAATCTTTGTTACTGATTTATAAACATGTCCCTAAATTTTCACATCAGTTGGAGGTCTAGATTAGGAGTTATGCTCAATAGCGTAATTAGAACGCCTTTTAGTAATTAAACGGCGTCATTAGCATAAAGCCTATCTAAACCCAATTTTTGACACCAAATCTTTTACCCACTGATGTAATATAATATTTTGCGATTTTTGACACCAAATCTTTGACACCAATCCAATTGCTACTGATTTTATATAATAAATAAAGTATTTTGAACTTTATAACCTGATCAGAAAACTCGGATTTCCTGTATAACCCGGAAATCGTTTAAAATGGCTTTTTAAGCATACTAAACGCATAGTTTGGGTCTAAAACCATTTTGTCATATAAGACTTATCACCAACTGATATAACCTGATAAATTAAGTTATTTTACTGATTTATTCAGACCCGAGTCTCAGAGTTATAACTAATCTCTTTTATAATCTTTAAAATGACCAAAATACCCCTACGGGGCTTAAATTAAGATTAAACTCGTTTTGGGCATAATGGAAAGTATCCTACTGATATCACAACATATTTAAGGCATATTAACTTAGGAAGCCTGTATATGACTCTTATGGTTACCCGTTACGCTTCTTACACGTTCGGCTCGGTTTATGTAACAAGTTTGCATAAATTAGCCGAAACGGGTCAAACCTTATCGTTTTTGTCTCAAAATCCAGAACGTGTTTAGTTTACCCATATTATACAAGTCTCCAAACTTGTCGGGTCTAAATCACATTCTATTCCGGTCTTCGCTTAATCATGTGTTTTGAACCGTAAACTTTTCGTTAAAACTAACCGGTCTAAGTTACGACTTAAATAAGACCCGTTAGAAATCTAATAGGTTAATAAAACCTTCGTTCCAGATTGAGAGCCCCAGTAGAAGTACTTGTGCTTGCTGATTAGAATATACGGCTGAGTATAAATTGCAATTGCTAGCTCAGGTAAATACTTTTAACTTATTTTCCCTATACGGGCTTGGGATACGGTATTATAAAAATACCGCTTGGTCGGGTATTGAATGTTTAGTCGAATTGTGATTAAATTATTGAGGTAACCCGCTTTAATCTGTATTGTTTGAAATAAAAGCCTTTAGGGGTTAATGACCATGTCCCGGATATCCTTGACATCATTGTATTATAAAATTGCCACGTCTTATGCACGGGGTGTAGGCATACACCTGACAGTGCATAAGGGAAACAGTACCTCACTCTCTTGTGGGCCTATACTTGTGGCGTGTCTGTTAATCTTGACTCGGTTTCTACATCGGTCCCTAAACGTATAATGAACATGTAAATCTGTATACAAGATTATTTATATAATCGTCCCAAGTTATAAAAGATATGTTGTGCCTTGTGCATTCAAATCAATTTTCTTAAACTCTTTTAAAATGAGTCGGTTAATTGTATTTACCAGTGTAAACTGACGTATTTTCCAAAAAGGTTAAGTGACAGGTACTGAACGTAATTGGCTGGAGGGCGTTAATAAGGAATCTTGCAAGATCTAGGCGTCTAAAGTCTGTTGAACAATGTTTATGTTTTAAGATCCGCCTGTGGATCCATCTTACATTCCGTTGTAATAATTGACATTACTTTATATTCGGAATGTAATATATTTATCTTTTGCTTCCGCTGTGCATTATTGTTTGTGTTGTTTGACTATGATGATATCAACTACGTCACGATACTCCCCACCGGGCCCACCGGTAATACGTGGAAATATCGGGGTGTTACAGGTTGGTATCAGAGCCAACATTGAGTGAATTAAACACTAGCCTTTTGTGTTTAATCTCAATGACACATTAGCACATTCCTTGACCTTCTGAGTCTAGACTTAGCATAGGAATACTCTCAACCCTAATCTGAAAACTATTGCTTCCGAATGTATATATTTTGAATACGTCTCCAATCAAGAAAGCCGAAATGGAAATTCTCCACATCCGGAGCCTTGAATTGCCGAGCTTCGTACTGCGGCTAGAGTACAACGTGCAACCAAGAAGAAAGCATTCAGAAGTAAAGTAAAGAAGAAAACTCCTTTTGCTAAAGTTTGTTTCCTTAGTAGTCCTCATAAGGACATGTCTATCTCTTAGTCCCTTCAGGGACAACGTCATTCCTTTCAAGTCCCATTTAGGGCAATTATATACTCCTTTTAAAAATCATTTGAATATTTGATCTAAATTCCATAATTTTCATTCTATATGAATATAACATATGAAGTAAATCAAAATATAATTCCTTTTCGTATTTGATCTACCGGTATATATATTGAAAGAATCTCAAAGGGTAAAACCTAGCTTGAATGTCATTAAAGACCTAGCTATGATGGTAAAACCTGTTTAAAAGAGATTCAGATTCTTGTCAACATCCGAAAACAAGTTAACACTCCTGACAACAGTGATGCGATAAAATCACACTTGTCATCTTTATATTGGGAAATTCCAAACCCTTACCTAGCCTAGTGATTTAAAATCATGGCTTAAATCATCAAATGAAGATGATCATAATATAAACATCCATAAGTGATGAAATGCCTACGGGCCATACTTATTGTCCTAAGGGACAAAAGACAGTTGAAGTCTTTGACGCTCTGTCAAGAAAAGGTAATGAAATATGTTCAAACCTTAATGCCTCGATTCTCTGAAATCATGGCTTGTAAATTTAAAACTGTCCTTGTGACTAGGCCCTTTGCGCCACCTTAATATCCTTAATGTTTTATAACTAGGATAAATTATAATGAAAATATTAATTAAATATAACTAACAAATTAACCAATATGGTTTATATTACCATGGTTGATGAATCGTCAAAAGTGATGAATCCATAATAACCTCTGAATGAATCATTGTCAATATTTATGTAGCAAACAAGCTACATGGCTGGATCAGATGAGGTTAACAGCCACCCGAGGGAGAATAATGATGCTCCTAGAGTTAATATAACTGGTGCGGAACTGCAGGCCTTAATAGATAATGTCGTTACACGAGCTCTCGACAGACAGTATGATGAATCAAGTGATACACACCCTAAGACTCTATCTGTGGCTCGTAGTAAGCCCCCTTCCAAATCACATGAGTCAAAGGAAGAAGATGTTCATAACTCGTCAAATCAGAGGAGTGTTCCATCTAGACAGGTTGTGCTTCATCAAGAGGCACCAGTTAAGACCTGCTCATATAAATATTTTGTCTCCTGCAAGCCCAGAGACTTTACAGGAGAAAAAGGGGCCATCGATTGCATGACATGGCTCGATGAGATGGACACCGTTGTTGACATCAGTGGATGTGCAGAGCAAGACATTGTGAAGTTTGTTTCACAATCCTTTAAAGGAGAAGCTCTAGCTTGGTGGAGGTCACTGATCCAAGCTACGGGGAAGATCCCTTTGTACAACATGACTTGGGATCAGTTCGTTGCTCTTATCAAAGAAAATTACTGTCCTCAACATGAAGTTGAGAAAATTGAGACTAAATTCTTGACATTAGTCATGGAGAACTTAGATTGTCAAGCATACCTTACAAGTTTCAATACCATGTCTCGATTGGTTCCTTACTTGATCACACCGGAACCAAAGCGAATAGCTCGCGTCATTGGGGGTCTAGCCCTAGAAATAAAGGCAAGTGTAAAGGCATCGAGACCTACTACATTCAGGTCAGCGGCAGATCTATCGCTATCTCTCACACTCGATGTGGTCAGAAACAAGGCTGCCAAAGCCTCTGAAGATGGAAAACGTAAAAGGGAGGATGAGAATTCTCATCGCTTCGATAGGAAGAAAAAGGGGAACTCTGAGGATAAGAAGAGTTCCGGGTTTAAGAAAGACAACCAGCAGTCGGGTGAGAAGACCAGGTGCAAAACCTGTAGGAAATACCACCTCGGGAAATGCAGATTTGAATCTCAGCCTCTACCTTGTGGGATTTTCAAGTCTAAGGAACATAAAACCTTGGATTGCAAGAAGTTGAAAGACACAACCTGTTATGGTTGCAACGAGAAGGGGCATATCAAGACCAACTGCCCTAGGAATCAGAAGAATCCCGAAGAGGCCAAGAAAATAAACGCACGAGTCTTCCAGATGAACGCGCAGGAGATGGTGCAGAATGATAACTATATAGCAGGTACCTTTCCTTATCAAGCAGCTTATGTAGAAATTTATTTGATGCTGGTACATATGATTCTATAATGAACGATAAATGTTGAGAACCGTCATCTCCGCCTGATTAGGACTCCGGTCATTTAATGTAAGGTAGAAATTGGCCGATGATACTATAGAAAATGCTCCAACAAATCTTAGCTTGATATTTTATATCTATTAGGAATCACTCTTTTCTGATATCCTAATGTCAAGCTTTCAAGCTATCCAAAATCATCAATATGATCAAGACAGATGTGACAATTGATCCCCTGTCATAAAGGTGATGGACTAGGTCCAACCCTAAATTGCCATTAATGGTCTTCTATGGCCCAGGCTAAGTATAATTGATATATATATATACATATCTACAGGACATTCATAGAGAATGTTCGTACTATATTAGCCTGTATGGTTTAACGATCCATGGTTAGTATATTAGGTCATCAGGATGACGAATAGCAGCTGTTGGATTACTACTAAGAAATTGTTTTATTGGTGTTAGGAATCAATATCGAGTATGGCAAACTCAGATAAGACAGCCGTTGATCGTATTATGGATGATGCGACACATGTCAATGATGCTACAATTGTGAATCTTAGAATTTCCAAAGATGTTCTTCAAACTATGATAGACGCAGCTGTTGGAAAAGCTGTAAAGAAGGCTGTGAAAAAGTTCAAGGAGCCCCATGCTAATCGCTCCAAATTTTATCTAGGACCACATTTCCTTACTCACAAGGAGGATCTTGTTCATGCCTCAGATGCAAAAGATGAGCTAAAAAGGAAAAGGGAGGAAGATAACTCCCAGAGCTCTAAGAAGAAGAACAAACAAAAGTCCAACCAGAAACCAGTATGCAAGACCTGCAAGAAGCGCCATTATGGGAAATGCAGGTTCGAATCAAAATCCCAATCGCAGCCCTGGGCTTGTGGGATCTGCAAATCTAGTGAGCATAAAACATTGGAATGCCAGAAGATAGGAGATGCGACTTGTTACAACTGTAACGAGAAAGGGCATATCAAATCCAATTGCCCAAAGTATGCTAAAAAGCTTGAAGGAGATAAGAAGACTGACGCTAAGGCCTCCCCGATGGATGCAAAAGAGGCCATACAAGATGACAATGTTATAGCCGGTACGTCCTTATCCCTGATGTATATGCAAGGGTATTGTTTGATTCAGGTGCAGATAAGTCGTTTGTGGAATAAATTTTGTAAGATATTAAATCTGCCTTTTTGAACCTTAAGCATAAAATATGGAGTAGAATAAACGCTAAGAGTTCTGCTTTGATTTGGATACCAATCAATCCTTCATAGATGGTAAGTATATCAAACTTTTAAAAATCTATCATAAGAATCCTAGACATTAAGTGTAAGGTAAACTTACAGATAGAAAATTCATAGGAACCATTTCTTCTATTCTTGTCAGAAATCTTCAATCATAAAGTCCTAATGTACCCTCTCTCCAGATAAAGTACATCATCATATGAAATTGATATCTCCTGATATCTATCGATTGCGAATACCAGATGGTATGACAAAAGCGCCACATGAGGATTGGTGTATCTTAATCTGTTCCATAGATTGCTTCCATGCCTGATCAGTATGGAGGTTTAATGCATGGAACCTCAAAGATATTCCAATGGTCATATGGTATTAAAGTCAGCTAATGGTATTCAAAGAAGATATCTAGAAAATAGAATTGTCCAAATAAATGTTCCATGGTAAAGGAATCTGTGGACTCATAGCATAAATGTGTCACTCATTTGACACCAGCAAGGATGGATGAACTGGAGCCTGAGATATGGAAATTCTCTGTAACCTCCTTGTATCTTGATTATCTTCTCCTAAGACTACCCTGTTTACCTCCCGAGAGGGAAGTAGAGTTAAGATTTATATCCCATTTAGGGCTGCATTATTATGAAATCTCCAAGACAGCTAGTACCATTATTGGAAGAATCGAAAACCCTGATTAAGCAAGTTCTAAGATATAGATTTATAAAGCCTAACTCAATATTCTGAGAATTCAGTATTGTTAATTTAGAAAGACGGTTCATGTAACACCTGTGCCTCCACGGCCATCAAACAAATACTGTAGCAATGAAATATTGTATTTCATACTTGGGATTTGTATAAATATGTGTATCCTTTGCACATATCAATTCTTGTTCAATTCCAAACTCTATATCGCTTTCTGGAAGGTTATACGCGCACTGATGCGTTAATATAACCAGTTTAATGCAACGAACACTTTGGAATAGTGAAATAGGCTTCACATACCTTAAATAACCTTTACATAACTTAGAAATAAGTTTTGAAGGCTTTGGTATGGCAAAAAAAACAAGTTAATTCGCCTAGAGGGACTAAATTTGACAAACTGCGAAAGTATGCCAATTTGAACTACAACGAACATTCCGGAACATGACCATGAGTTAAACATACCATAAATATCCTTTACATAGCTTAGAAATAGGCCTTGAGGGGTTCGGTGTGCTAAAATAAACTTTTGGGTCATTCAGGGACTAAAAGTGTCAGAAAGTGCACAAGTTTGCATTTTCGCCCATGACTTACGTTCTGAATACCTCCGGACATCCAAAAATTTATGTAAGCACTAAAATATTTTATTTTAGTATTTGGCATAAGAAAAATCCATTCGTCGCGCAATTTAGATCGTTTTTCGCACTTATGCACATTCCGTCGTAATTAACCGAACAACGCAATCGTATGGCCAAACGAACCAACATCCGACATATTTTTGAGCATGTTTCATGCCCACAATATTTAGGCATCCTTGTGGAGCCTTTAAAATGATTTAACGAGCCTTAAACACGTCAGAAATGGCCTGAATACGCAACGGGGACTGAAAGAAGAACATTTGAAAGTGGTTGCTGATCAGGGGGACCCTAGCGCGACGCCTAGCCCCCTTGGCGTCACGCTAGGCCTCTTCTGATCAGCAAAGGTCATTTTAAACATAAGTTAACAGCCCCTAACACTTCCCAAAGGTCAAGTGCCACATGTTAACCTCTTATGGTGGCCAAAATCAGTTACCACAACATTGCAACAAGTGTAGGGATGTGATCATTCCCTCTTCTCCAAGAAACGATCCTAACGGTTCGGGAAAAACTATAAATACCCACATACCCCAACTTCGTTTCACGCGAACGACGCGTTAAAGTAGCATAAGCTTCCTAAACGGGTCGTAATGGGTCGTAAGCACTTAGGTTAGGTTTCATTTAGTATGTAGGCCTTGTTAAGCCATACTACATGAGTTCCAATACTCATTTGGTTTACGAGCCCTCATTTTATCCGATCTTCCGATATAGGTCCGGTTTATTAACATAGTTACCTATATTAGGTGCCGTTTGATTCCCTGATCTCTAGCATTGCTTGGTGGTTATCTTAGGACTTCTGAGCAATCTCAAGTGAGTACATAGACCCCTCTTTTACTGTTTTCAAACTGTTTTGGGGTGAAACACATGTGCCTACTTGTTACTTTCATGCTTTCCTGTTTTCACATCATATACTTGCTATGTTTATTAGTACAATTATAGTACATGATTTCAACACATTTCATGCTAGGTATGTTCATTGTGCGCATACTTAGTACATTGTTTTACATTTACATTTCATGCTAGGTATGTTCATTGTGTGCATACTTAGTACATTGTTTTACATTACATTTCATGCTATGTATGTTCATTGTTGCATACTTAGTACAGTTCACATGCTATGTATGTTCATTTGTTGCATACTTAGTACAGTTGTTTTTCATCACATGCTTACATTTTGATATGATATTGGGTTTGTATAAATGGAACAATACATTCATTAACACCGATCACGCCGTTCGTTAGTAGGTAGTGGTACCATAGGAATTGACAACTCCTGTTCCGGACATCCTGGGTAGGTGGGGATGAAAGGAATGACCGAGTTCGATATACATTTACAACAAGATAAACCTTTAATTTGTTTAAGGGTTTATCGCCACAGTCTCAAGGCTTGGATGTATGCATTCTCACAATACCGCATAGATATTTGTATCAGTATAGCATGCATTTCCACGGAACATAACTTTGATCTAAACCAAGTTTTACTTCAATACTTTGTTTTGTGCATTTTCACATATGGTTTAGTTGATGCATTTCACTAGCCATACATATCATTTTGGTTACACATGACATGATTTACATTTGACACATAAACATTTTTGACATTGGTTATACATTACATGATTTACATTTTGACACATAAACATTTTCAACATTTGTTATACGTTGCATGATTTACATCTTGACATAAACATTTTCAACATTTGTTATACGTTGCATGATTTACATCTTGACATAAACATTTTGGCATATTATGCAATACATTTGACAATTGGTTTTAACATAGACATCTTACATTGGTGGTTTGTTTGGGTAAGTGATTTGAGTAACGAGGCGTGTGTAATATGATACAAGCATGGTGGATATGCCGCTGGTACTTCCTATATATAAGTGATTGTATGGTATTACATATCGTAGCGTTATTTGAATCATTTCAATTTGGACATATAACATTTTATACAAATAACATACTTTTCACAATACATTGTTTTACAAACAACTTAAATTATACAAACTCATTTTTATATGATTATTCATTTAACCTTACATTATTCTCTTACTTATACATATCATCTGATCTTATCGTTTTTCAAATGATTTGCAAGACAAATCAAATTACAAGGTTCATGACTAAACATTTTCTTAAACAATAAGTCATGAACCCTATTTTCATAAACCTATGTATCTCACAGGCATTTTTATGCTGACGTACCTATTTTCACATGTGTTTTAGGATATGATGCATAGGATTTGTCAAGATACACTTAGGCGGACTTGGGCCTTAGCGACAATAAAAGATGCAAGACTAGTTTTTTTTTATGTTATGTTTCTTTGATTGTCAAGACATTGTAACTCTTTTAATCAATAAAACAATATTTCAATTTCCATGTGTTATGAAACAATGATTCTGTTACAACACTCCCCGACGTTTTCCGCCACGTTTTGTTGTTCTACGTGGTCGGGGTGTGACAGAAAAGTTGGTATCAGAGCTCATGGTTATAGGGAATTAGGTTATTAGTAATACTTTGACCTAGTCTATAACCTTTCTAGGACCCTAACGCGAGTTTACTTGTGTTTAGTCATAAAAAAATATTGTCACCTATCCTTAGGCGACAACCACAACAAGAACATAAATTTCAAAACCGCTTTGAAAACTAATCATCTGTTCTAGGATGATTGATTTCTAGGTTTTGAACCCTCTATTGTAAGGTTTTGAACCCTCTGTTATAAGGTTTTGAACCCTTTAAGTTTTCAAATCTCGTTAAAGTTTGGGTCGTATAATGTGAACACGTGCAAACTGGAAGAGTGAATGTCTGTACCCAGAGTTTTCTGTCGAAGGCTAGAGTGTTCGTACAAATCCGCAGTATCAGACCAGTCACTCTTACCTGGGAACTCTTGGGGTGAGTGTTCACTTATAGGCGAGCATGTCTTCAGTGATACATTAATATGATCCGCTTACTTTGATTTGTCACTGTCTTATTTGTTTACCTTAAGTAACAAACAAATGATCTCAATTTTCATTCGTTACCATTCTATATTGATTATCCAATAACCTTTCACTTGTTTCTTCCTATGTCTTTCATCTTCTTCTAGAATGTCTCTTCCTCTCAGCACTGGTCAAATGTCCGAGCGAACAGCCAAATTTTCCCAGCAAATAGGCGAAGTGATTCAGAAGACTGTGGATTTAGGCATTGCCATGGCTCGTCTCAACAATGAAGCCTCTCGTCTCAACAATGAAGCCTCTCGTCTCGACAATGAAGCCACTCAAGAGCTACCAAAGGAAGCAGAAGTCAAGCCAGCACCAAAATCAAGGAAGCGTAAGGCTTCAAGGAAACCCGCAGCGGTTACACCTAATCAAGCGGGACCTAGCCATGTGGCAAGGCCACCAGCTAGGAAGCCATACATAGGAACTGCCCCTTTGTGCAAACGATGCAACCGTCATCATTCAAACCTCATACCCTGCTCCAAATGTACCTACTGTGGACGGAGGGGACATTTGGTCAACACATGCCGCTTTGCTATCCAAAACAAAGCTGCTATAAACCTTGCTGCTACCCAACTCCAAGTCAACCCTACTCAAGCTCGCTTTCCGCCTGGATCGTGCTACAACTGTGGCGATACGAGCCATTTCAGGAACAAATGCCCAAAGCTTGCTAATGCAAATCCAACCCATGGATGAGCAGTTGGCTGACTAGAGGATGTTGCTGTCTTATGCTTTTATTCTCATGTTTTCTTGTAATGTGAAACAATCTGTTTTGTTTATAAATAAATTATTGTTCACAATTCTGATATACAAGTGTAGTTACATGTGTGTATGACTTTTCCTATGATACCTACATCAAGAAACTATGTACCTTGCAAACTACTCTTGTGATTTCTCTCTTTCAAACAATCACTCATGATTCCCTCAAAAATTTTAAGTACTCGTTTCATTCTAAGAAACGAAGTACATGAAATAAAGTGAAATTATGAGTAATCGTGTTTTTACACATCTGTATCTTTGAACTTGGTTAGATAACTAAGGGTATTTTCAAATCTCATACCCATTACGTTTTGATTTTTTTTCAACATACACAGTACAAGTATTTCAAAAACAATCTTCGTGATCTCAAAACATTTCATATAGTTTGAAAACAATTTTTTTCAAATGCATTGTCTATGTTATTTCAAAAACATTGGTTATGTTTTCAAAAAAAAAAAAAAAAACAACTTTCATAATTTCAGAATATTTCATATAGTCTGAAAACAATATTAACACAATATATTTTCTTATCAAGTGCATGATTTCAAAAGCATCATTCATGTTTTCCAAAAACCTTATACATAATTTCAAAAAAATTCATTTCGCATGGTTTTAAAACATTTTTATAAATATACTTATCTAAAAAACCTACTTTATGATTTCAAAAGTATTATATATAAGGTTTCAAAAACATTTTTAGAACCCCATGCATAGTTTTCCAAATATATTTTCCTCATACATTTACTTAACCTTCAAATTATGCTTCATATGTTGCCTTGGCATATCTAGCATCTCAACTTCATAAGCATTTTTACTTCATGTTTTGACATAAGCACGTCCAGTGCAAGGTTTCAAAACATCTTCAACTTCTAAAATCCATATGGGATCTTTTTATCTTCACATTTAGACCCTTGTGGATGATCATCATTCAAATCAGAGTCCTTAATTGGATTCCTTATGTACCTGAATTCGAACATTTCGGTTCCTTATAATCGAAATCGAAGTTCTCTTTTAAAAATCTTTCTATCTTTATAGATAGATTCTTGTAAATGTTTAAAGTGCCAAATGAAATCCAAGAGATGGATTCCTATTGTACTTTAAATGCATGTGCTCTGTCAACAAAACAAATTAACAAATAAACAACCTTTTTGGTTATACGACTATGTGTTTATTCATCTTATGCATTTTGTGTTTTTATACTCTGGATATTCGTTATCCAAATCCTCCCAGGATCTTTCATATCTCCATATGAGGGATTCGTAGCAGGGTAGTCAAAAGGTGCTACCTTAAATCCTTAATGGGCTTCTATGTAAGAGTTAAGACCCTTGGATTATATAGTACCACTCCATGATTCATAAGAGACCCTTTAGTGGTCTAGTCAAAAAGATTGATTCACAATTTGGTTAAAGAACGACATCTAGTGATGTAGCTGAATAGACTCCTTGATAGTCTATTTAGATCATTTATTGATTTAATTAAAAGGACTCTATGGCGGTCTAGTCACACTCATCACAGGATTGTTCATTTGGTTTTACCCTACACATTATAAAATAGACTGTGTGAACTGTGCAAGGAATTGTCTAATTATGGACGCGTACATAATTATGAAATTTAGTGCACAGAAACCCAGTAAGATTTGTTATGTGTAAGAACCGATAGCGACAACAATAACAAAATGAGAACGATGTAATGGAGGTACGGTGGACGCACCAATGGCGCTTCATATACTTGTATATAAGTATCCCTCTTACATTGCAAATATGATGTTATTTAAGTTACTAGAAGTTCAGAACCCTAACCAATGTTGTTCGATCTTTTCAACCTCATGTTTTAAACTCACATAAGTTTCCTCTAAATAAAATTTCGGGACGAAATTTCCTAAAGTAGGGGAGACTGTAACACCTGTGCCTCCACGGCCATCAAACAAATACTGTAGCAATGAAATATTGTATTTCATACTTGGGATTTGTATAAATATGTGTATCCTTTGCACATATCAATTCTTGTTCAATTCCAAACTCTATATCGCTTTCTGGAAGGTTATACGCGCACTGATGCGTTAATATAACCAGTTTAATGCAACGAACACTTTGGAATAGTGAAATAGGCTTCACATACCTTAAATAACCTTTACATAACTTAGAAATAAGTTTTGAAGGCTTTGGTATGGCAAAAAAACAAGTTAATTCGCCTAGAGGGACTAAATTTGACAAACTGCGAAAGTATGCCAATTTGAACTACAACGAACATTCCGGAACATGAACATGAGTTAAACATACCATAAATATCCTTTACATAGCTTAGAAATAGGCCTTGAGGGGTTCAGTGTGCTAAAATAAACTTTTGTGTCATTCAGGGACTAAAAGTGTCAGAAAGTGCACAAGTTTGCATTTTCGCGCATGACTTACGTTCTGAATACCTCCGGACATCCAAAAATTTATGTAAGCACTAAAATATTTTATTTTAGTATTTGGCATAAGAAAAATCCATTCGTCGCGCAATTTAGATCGTTTTTCGCACTTATGCGCTTTCCGTCGTAATTAACCGAACAACGCAATCGTATGGCCAAACGAACCAACATCCGACATATTTTTTAGCATGTTTCATGCCCAAAATGTTTAGGCATCCTTTTGGAGCCTTGAAAATGATTTAACAAGCCTTAAACACGTCGGAAATGGCCTGAATATGCAACGGGGACTGAAAGAAGAACATTTGAAAGTGGTTGCTGATCAGGGGGACCCTAGCGCGACGCCTAGCCCCCTTGGCGTCACGCTAGGCCTCTTCTGATCAGCAAAGATCATTTTAAACATAAGTTAACAGCCCCTAACACTTCCCAAAGGTCAAGTGCCACATGTTAACCTCTTATGGTGGCCAAAATCAGTTACCACAACATTGCAACAAGTGTAGGGATGTGATCATTCCCTCTTCTCCAAGAAACGATCCTAACGGTTTGGGAAAAACTATAAATACCCACATACCCCAACTTCATTTCTCACTAGAATCTGATCAATTGTGCTCTAAGTTGAAACCTTTGTTTCATACCTGAGCTATTTTGATCTAGATTAGCATTCGGGGACCCTTCGTAAGTGTTCCTTCGTTCTTTTATTGCTTTTCGAGTCCGAAAGTCAAATTTTGTTTGACTTTCAGCATTGACCAGTTTATGGTCGATGCAAAGTTTGTTTGAACTTCATAACGTGAGCGTAATCACGATGGTTATAGTCCCTAGTGACTATACCTACTGATTACCACGTTATCTAGGCTCAGTGACGAGCCGTAGTTTCGGTCAGAATACGTATTCTTGCGTATTTTGTAACCAAACTACTTATGGGTATCAAAACCGTTTGTTTTGATACCAAACCTGTTTTCTAAACTTAGTTAAGCATGTTTTAGCATGCTTAGCTCGTCACTTTTAGTTTAGTGCTTATATAGGGTCGTAAGGTAAGCGATCTAAACAATCGCTTATACTTTCGAACCCGACCCATTTGGTCGATCTTTAGGATCCGACCAAACACATTAGGTGACCATAGTATATAGGGAATAACCTTCCGAGGTTATACCTTATGGTCGCTTCGTTTAAGTAGTTGTATGATAGGTAGTTTATATGCCTTAAGTAAATTACCAAAATGCCCTTTTAACGCCAAAATTCATTTTAAGCATATGTAACATAACTTCTGGTATCTAAACCGATTTGGTAACAATATTAGATATGTTAAGGCATATTTTACTTGTCATAGGACTAGTTAGGCGTTCCGAACGCGTTTCACGCGAACGACGCGTTAAAGTAGCATAAGCTTCCTAAACGGGTCGTAATGGGTCGTAAGCACTTAGGTTAGGTTTCATTTAGTATGTAGGCCTTGTTAAGCCATACTACATGAGTTCCAATACTCATTTGGTTTACGAGCCCTCATTCTATCCGATCTTCCGATATAGGTCCGGTTTATTAACATAGTTACCTATATTAGGTGCCGTTTGATTCCGTGAGAGCATTGCTTGGTGGTTATCTTAGGACTTCTGAGCAATCTCAAGTGAGTACATAGACCCCTCTTTTACTGTTTTCAAACTGTTTTGGGGTGAAACACATGTGCCTACTTGTTACTTTCATGCTTTCCTGTTTTCACATCATATACTTGCTATGTTTATTAGTACAATTATAGTACATGATTTCAACACATTTCATGCTAGGTATGTTCATTGTGCGCATACTTAGTACATTGTTTTACATTTACATTTCATGCTAGGTATGTTCATTGTGTGCATACTTAGTACATTGTTTTACATTACATTTCATGCTATGTATGTTCATTGTTGCATACTTAGTACAGTTCACATGCTATGTATGTTCATTTGTTGCATACTTAGTACAGTTGTTTTTCATCACATGCTTACATTTTGATATGATATTGGGTTTGTATAAATGGAACAATACATTCATTAACACCGATCACGCCGTTCGTTAGTAGGTAGTGGTACCATAGGAATTGACAACTCCTGTTCCGGACATCCTGGGTAGGTGGGGATGAAAGGAATGACCGAGTTCGATATACATTTACAACAAGATAAACCTTTAATTTGTTTAAGGGTTTATCGCCACAGTCTCAAGGCTTGGATGTATGCATTCTCACAATACCGCATAGATATTTGTATCAGTATAGCATGCATTTCCACGGAACATAACTTTGATTTAAACCAAGTTTTACTTCAATACTTTGTTTAGTGCATTTTCACATATGGTTTAGTTGATGCATTTCACTAGCCATACATATCATTTTGGTTACACATGACATGATTTACATTTGACACATAAACATTTTCGACATTGGTTATACATTACATGATTTACATTTTGACACATAAACATTTTCAACATTTGTTATACGTTGCATGATTTACATCTTGACATAAACATTTTGGCATATTATGCAATACATTTGACAATTGGTTTTAACATAGACATCTTACATTGGTGGTTTGTTTGGGTAAGTGATTTGAGTAACGAGGCGTGTGTAATATGATACAAGCATGGTGGATATGCCGCTGGTACTTCCTATATATAAGTGATTGTATGGTATTACATATCGTAGCGTTATTTGAATCATTTCAATTTGGACATATAACATTTTATACAAATAACATACTTTTCACAATACATTGTTTTACAAATAACTTAAATTATACAAACTCATTTTTATATGATTATTCATTTAACCTTACATTATTCTCTTACTTATACATATCATCTGATCTTATCGTTTTTCAAATGATTTACAAGACAAATCAAATTACAAGGTTTATGACTAAACATTTTCTTAAACAATAAGTCATGAACCCTATTTTCATAAACCTATGTATCTCACAGGCATTTTTATGCTGACGTACCTATTTTCACATGTGTTTCAGGATATGATGCATAGGATTTGTCAAGATACACTTAGGCAGACTTGGGCCTTAGCGACAATAAAAGATGCAAGACTAGTTTTTTTTATGTTATGTTTCTTTGATTGTCAAGACATTGTAACTCTTTTAATCAATAAAACAATATTTCAATTTCCATGTGTTATGAAACAATGATTCTGTTACAACACTCCCCGACGTTTTCCGCCACGTTTTGTTGTTCTACGTGGTCGGGGTGTGATAGTTCATTTTGCTTATGCATTGTTACCTCAACCCTAATTAGGCAACGATTAAGAATTTCCATCAGTTGCCCAGGATCGTAGATTTGTTCGACTAACGACAAGGATTTGATATTCCTTAAAATTAGTTAAGCAGGGGTTAGAATAACCATCTCGCCTTAAGATAAGCTTTTTCTATAATAGTTGATATATAAGCATCAAGCCTGCTCCTTTGGAGACCTTGTATAAATGGAATGTTAAACATCTATTGTTAAGCCAATAGATTGGTAAGTCCAAATATCAGGATCTGAAAGTTGCATTAGAAACAACAAATAAGATCACGCAAATTCATAATCATCTGTAAGATGCCAGTATTCGGCAGAAAATCAAGGATTAATGAAAATAGAAAACCTCCTAAATTCTTGTTAAGGAGTAAGGTTCAACAAAAGATATCACCCAGGAAGGGTGTGCCAAATTTGTTAAATTATCAGGCTAGTTAAGCTCTGAATATATAGAATCATTCGAAGGAAATCGAATGTATCAAGATCAAGTAGCTTATAAGCTAAAACCTATTTAAGGAGCTTGGCGGAGCTCGCAATACGTTGCACACTAGTGACTGGAGGATGTGTTTCGCCAATAAGTCAAGAAACACTATCACATAATGATATGCAGAATTATGATGTGATGAACATCCTGTATCGATTGCGGATCGACAGGTTAAGAAGCTCCAAAAGGATACATGTACCTAATATAGGGGTCACTTTGAGAGCTTAGAAAGACTCCAGATATGTTATAGAAGTTAGGTCCATTATGCGACAAAAAGTACTTCCAGCATTTTAACAAATCACGAGGTCTAGATTTCTTTTAAGGGGGTTAGGATGTAACACCTCGAAAATTCACGTCCTATAATGTATTGACACGTGTCAACAGTTTGAACGTGCGAAAGAATACTCTAAAGGGACTAAAGTTGACAAACATGGAAGGTAAGTGAATATAAGGGTTCAAAATGTCAACAAGGGATAAATATACTTTACATTAACCCTACATGATGCTCATACCTTCAAACGAATAAATCATGGATCATACGAAGCTAAATATGAAAGAAAGCGAGAGATTACAAACTACAGGGGTTAAATGTGTCAACATGTTTAAAGTATACCTCTGAGTGACCTTTTAGCAAACCTGAAGCTTTGTAACGATTAATTATGCTCACTAGAATGCATCATAAAAATTTCACCTAGTTTCGTTATCGTATGAGAAAGTTATGATAAAATTCGTACACGAGGGGTTAAAGCGTCAACGTTAAAAATCATGACTTTTCGGGTACACATAAAGTGACCAAGGACTTAACAAAGTGGGTATAAGTCTTGAAGCCCTTATAAGTCAAATTAAAGGGCTCATAATGCAATATATAAAGATGGGATGACCTTTCGAAAGGCCAAGAGCCAAGGGTGCAAAAGCTAAAAACTTTTAACCTGAAAACAGGCTTCAGGCGGGCCGCGTAAGCCTTGCCAAGAACTTACGCGGGCCGCGTGCGGTCCCCAGAGACATAATTTATAGGCAGCAGCCTGTTCAGCCCTATAACCGACTTAAATCAGATATTTTCACTACATGAGCGACCCCTATTAATTCCTAGGCACTTAGGGACACTTGTGGGTGATCAATGATCAGTTATAGCATGATTTGTCAACCATCTAGTGAGATCTAAGCACTATATAAAGGTCCCTCATGTTGCAACTTTGATCATTCATCCCATACTCCACTTCTGATCATTTATGGAGCACAAGTGCCTTTCCAAGTCATCTCTAATCGTGCATAGGACTTCTTTAAGTATACTTGACCTTCCTTAATTGAGTTTTACTTAGTTATTAGCTTAAAAGTTAAACCGTCGTAATTAACGTTTGACTTAGCGATTAATCATTAACGGTCCAGTGATTAGTCGAATTGAAGGTAGTTATAAGTTGGTAATTATGTGGGCAATAAACCCTTAAAAGGGCACCCTCTGATTCCCACTCTAACTAGATCAAATGTCGGGTCAAAGTTGTTTAGAAAAAGTCAACAGAATGCTAATCTTCGAATTAACGCATAATTAACAATGTAGAAGGCATGTAACCTATTTTATCACTCATATAACTTGGTAATAAGTATAAGAACTGGTCTAAGCTTGTTTGATCCGACAATTTTCTGTTTAGACCCGGTTCGGAACCGAAAGTCGCAAACTTTGACTTTTGCTTTGACTTCAGTTCTGAACCGATTTAGTATGATTTAGAAATGCCTTAGGAATTCCTTAGGACCAGTATACATGTTGGTATAACCCTCTGTGATTGGTTCGTTGTTTGCCCCATTCGTTTACACGTTTCCGTTAATTGCCTAATGTTGACCAATATGCCATTTTGACCATAAAACGAGAATTTTGGATATGTGAAAGGACAATAATCTTTGTTACTGATTTATAAACATGTCCCTAAATTTTCACATCAGTTGGAGGTCTAGATTAGGAGTTATGCTCAATAGCGTAATTAGAACGCCTTTTAGTAATTAAACGACGTCATTAGCATAAAGCCTATCTAAACCCAATTTTTGACACCAAATCTTTTACCCACTGATGTAATATAATATTTTGAGATTTTTGAAGATTTTTAATTATTTTTAACATGCTCATAACCTAAGGGTATGACCTTAATTCGGTAAATACCGATTATACCCTTTTTAGTTATAAAATGAGTTCTACATAGTGTTTTGACACCAATCCAATTGCTACTGATTTTATATAATAAATAAAGTATTTTGAACTTTATAACCTGATCAGAAAACTCGGATTTCCTGTATAACCCGGAAATCGCTTAAAATGGCTTTTTAAGCATATTAAACGCATAGTTTGGGTCTAAAACCATTTTGTCATATAAGACTTATCACCAACTGATATAACCTGATAAATTAAGTTATTTTACTGATTTATTTTGACCCGAGTCTCAGATTTATAATTAATCTCTTTTATAATCTTTAAAATGACCAAAATACCCCTACGGGGCTTAAATTAAGATTAAACTCGTTTTGGGCATAATGGAAAGTATCCTACTGATATCACAACATATTTAAGGCATATTAACTTAGGAAGCCTGTATATGACTCTTATGGTTACCCGTTACGCTTCTTACACGTTTGGCTCGGTTTATATAACTAGTTTGCATAAATTAGCCGAAACGGGTCAAACCTTATCGTTTTTGTCTCAAAATCCAGAACGTGTTTAGTTTACCCATATTATACAAGTCTCCAAACTTGTCGGGTCTAAATCACATTCTATTCCGGTCTTCGCTTAATCATGCGTTTTGAACCGTAAACTTTTCCTTAAAACTCACTGGTCTATGTTACGACTTAAATAAGACCCGTTAGAAATCTAATAGGTTATTAAAACCTTCGTTCCAGATTGAGAGCCCCAGTAGAAGTACTTGTGCTTGCTGATTAGAATATACGGCTGAGTATAAATTGCAATTGCTAGCTCAGGTAACTACTTTAACTTATTTTCCCTATACGGGCTTGGGATACGGTATTATAAAAATACCGCTTAGTCGGGTATTGAATGTTTAGTCGAATTGTGATTAAATTATTGAGGTAACCCGCTTTAATCTGTATTGTTTGAAATAAAAGCCTTTAGGGGTTAATGACCATGTCCCGGATATCCTTGACATCATTGTATTATAAAATGACCACGTCTTATGCACGGGGTGTAGGCATACACCTGACAGTGCATAAGGGAAACAGTACCTCACTCTCTTGTGGGCCTATACTTGTGGCGTGTCTGTTAATCTTGACTCGGTTTCTACATCGGGCCCTGAACGTATAACGAACATGTAAATTTGTATACAAGATTATTTATATAATCGTCCCAAGTTATAAAAGATATGTTGTGCCTTGTGCATTCAAATCAATTTTCTTAAACTCTTTTAAAATGAGTCGGTTAATTGTATTTACCAGTGTAAACTGACGTATTTTCCAAAAAGGTTAAGTGATAGGTACTGAGCGTAATTGGCTGGAAGCTCAGGGCGTTAATATGGAATCTTGCAAGATCTAGGCGTCTAAAGTCTGTTAAACAATGTTTATGTTTTAAGATCTACCTGTGGATCCATCTTACATTCCATTGTAATAATTGACATTACTTTATATTCGGAATGTAATATATTTATCTTTTGCTTCCGCTGTGCATTATTGTTTGTGTTGTTCGACTATGATGATATCAACTACGTCACGATACTCCCCACCGGGCCCACCGGTAATACGTGTAAATATCAGGGTGTGACAAACACACATTAGCAGGGTATGGAACAAAAATCTTGTTGCAGCTGGAAAATTACCTTTTTGTAAGGTATCCTTTTTTATTGTATCTGCATACCCCCTTTCAAGGAAATCAGTTTTTAACTCGTTTTTGGGAAAAGAAGTTTTACCTTTCTGATCATCGAGTTCAAAGACTTCCGAGATGGATTGTGGTGTGATTTTGACTGCTTTACCCATTAGAGTAGAGTTAATGGCTATTACGTTTTCTCCTTGTTTTTCAAGGGTAGTATTTTTCCAAAACTCTCTCTGGGTTTTCAGATAAATTGGAGCATATGCTGTTAACAAAGTTTTATACTTTGATGCAGACATAGTGTCAATGATGGAATCGAAGGTATCAGTGGTACATGGTTTTGTAAGGAGACCCAGATAATTGTGAGGAGCTTTGAATGGTATTTTGATGGGTGTAGAAGCCATTTGAGTGGCCTTTTCAGAAGATGATTTTGAAGTGGATTTTACGGGTGACTTTGATTTTGTCATTTTGAAGAAGATCGATGAAGGATTTGAGAGAAGGAGTTGAAAACTGCTTTGAGAAATGAATTTTTGTGAATTCGATTCGACAGTAAAACCCTGTTTGGGTTTTGAAAGGGGGTTTTATAAAGGAAAAAGTGAATGCTGACGTGGCGGCGGTTACAAAAGATCTGACCGCTATGTATTGTCCATGTGCCAACCCCTGATGAAATGAAGGACAAGGGTTTTTATGAAAACCACTGATGGAACAAGATCAGTGGTTGTAACGGTAATAATGAAGGTAGTGGGTTATTTTTACTATCAGCGGATAGCATAACAGTGGATAAAACACTGATTTTGAACAACAGTGCTTATCAAGGAAAAGAGAGAACACGGGTTGACTTTCAGCAGTGGATAGACTTTTAATTAGAACAGATTTTTGAACAAAGCAGTGGTTATGGCATACTTTTACGGATTTAATGAAAAATTCATTTTTAGCTATTTTTAAGGATGGATTTTTTATTTTCTGAAAACATTTTAATGCTTTTATTCATAGAAAAACAGGATTTTGCCTGTTATTCCATGTTTTGCATACCAATCCTAGAGATCAAGCTTTCAAAGGTGGATGTGTCTAATGCTTTGGTTAGCACATCTGCCAGTTGATCCTTAGTTGGTACATGGTACAGAGAAATCAAACCTTTTTCATAGAAATCCCTCACAAAGTGATGTCTGATATCAATGTGCTTGGTGGTTGAATGGGAAACTGGATTTTTGATGATATTTTCTGCTGCCTGGCTATCCAACATGAGTGGTGTTTTTAAGGCAGTGATACCAAAATCCAGCAATTGATTTTGAAGCCAAAGCAGTTGGGCTGTATAGCTTGCAGCAGCTATATACTTTGCCTCAGCAGTGGATGTGGAAATAACTGCTTGCTTTTTGCTTTGCCAAGACACTAAACAGCTGCCTAGGAATTGGCACCCTCCTGAAGTGGACTTCCTTGTCTTGTCACATCCAGCAAAGTCACTGTCTGAGAAACCATAGAGGAATGCACATTTAATGTCCATTTGATACACCTTGATTTTGTGGTTGACAGCAAAGGCCAGAAATAATCTGATAGCTTCAAGTCTTGCTACAGGGGCAAATGTTTCATCATAGTCAATGCCCTCTTCTTGTTTGAACCCTTGAACCACAAGCCTAGCTTTTTTTTTTTTTTTTGACAACAATACCCCTTTCATCAGTTTTATTTTTGAAGACCCATTTTGTGCCAATAGGACTTACACCCTCTGGTAATGGTACAAGCTCCCAAACTTGTTGTCTTCTAAACTGTTGGAGCTCCTCTTACATGGCTTCTACCCAGCTGTTGTCTTTCAGTGCTTCTTGGTACTTGACTGGCTGATGGAGAGATAGGAAACCAGCAAAAAGACAAATGTTTTGGGATTGACTTCTTGTGAGCACCCCTTCATTGATGTTGCCAATGATTTGGTCAGGTGGATGAGATTTCAAGAAGATAAGATCTCCTTGGTATGGAACAATGGCATTTAATGGTGAAGGCTGCAGATGTGAATCATCTGAGCTAACCACTGCTGGTGACTTTGATGATCCAGCAGTGGCTCCAAATGGAGGTGGAGGAATAGGTGGAACTGGTGTGAAAACATACTGAATTTTATCCACTGATGGAGGACTATCAACAGTGTTTGATGATGTAGGAGCAGGGGTTAAAGGGGTACTTTGATCAACAACTATTGAGGTAGCAGTGGTTGAGCTTTGACAGCTGTTTTGAACATCTGCTGCTCTTCCACTTGATGCAGACTTTTGTTGTGGAATGATGATTTCATATCCATAGTCTGATGAAGAATTTTCTGATGGACCTGCATTGTTAGTCTTGACAGCAACACTTTCAAATGTGAATTTATCAAGATCAAATAAGTCTGCAGGATTTGCTGGGATTTTTATTGATAAAAGTTCATTGAACTTTACATTCAAAGTCTCTTCCACTGTTTTGGTCCTTGTGTTAAACACTTTGTAGGCCTTAGCAGTGGTTGAGTATCCCAGATGATAACCACAATCAATTTTGGCTGCAAATTTGGAAATAGAGTCTTTTAAGTTTAAAATGAAGCATGGGCAGCCAAAAACTTTGAAATATGAAATCTATGGCTTTATCTTATACAGCAGTTCATAGGCAGTCTTTTGATGCCTAGGGTTGATTAAAACTATGTTTTGGACATAGCAAGCAGTGTTTACTGCCTCTGCCCAAAAAGTTAATGGCAAACCTGAATCAGCAAGCATGGTTCTGGTAGCGTCAATCAAGGTCCTGTTCTTTCTTTCAACAACCCCATTTTATTCTGGTGTTCTTGGAATGCTGTATTGCCTCACAATTCCTTTTGACACACATAAATCATCTAACTCCTTGTTCCTGAACTCTGTGCCATTATCACTTCTGAAGATTTTTACTGGAAGGTCAAACTTCTTTTCAACCTGTTTCACAAAGTCTTGCAGAATGCCTGCAGTCTCATCTTTTGAGTGTAAAAAGTAAGTCCATGTAAATCTAGAAAAGTCATCAACAATAACCAAACAATATCTCTTTTTCTTAAGTCTCATGACTTTAACTGGGCCAAACAAATCCATATGAAGCATTTGCAAACATTTGGTTGTTTTGGACTCGTCAATTGATTTGTATGAGCTTTTATGTTGTTTTCCTTTTAGGCAGGAAACACAATGCTTAGGACAGGTGAACTGTTTTTGAGGTAAACCTCTTACTAACCCCTGTTTTGAAATGGCAGTGATTGTCTTGAGATTTGTGTTCCCTAATCTCCTGTGCCATAATTCTGTCTCTTTGTTTGATGCAGCTGAGAACAGACAGGCATCAGTTCTGGTGCTCTCTTTTGACATATCAACTACATAAACTGTCACACCCCTTTCTGCAGCGGAAGCACGAGGTGTGATCATGAAAGGTTCTCATTGCATACGAAAGGTAAACATACTACATGCTCATAAAAATAACTTCAAATGCCAAATCATTACAAAACCGAAATCATAGTTTAAGCGTTTACATCAAAAGATCGCATATTGTCTGAAAGTTTACAACTTTATTCAAGCTAAAACATAACGACATCCAAGAGCATGAGTAAGACCGCGCGAATATCCACTTTTAGTAACCTGAAATACATGTGAGTTTTGGAAAAACGTCAACATAATGTTGGTGTGAATTCATGCAGTGATTGTTTTGAATGTTCAAATACTTGAATGAAAACATGGTATGTAACTCGTAGAATGTATGAATGTAATTTGTAAAACGTATCTGTAACCGAGTACTATGAATGTTTGAATGTATTTGTAACACGTATATGTAACTGGGTACTATGAATGTTTGAATGTATTTGTAACACGTATCTGTAACTGAGTACTATGAATGTTTGAATGTATTTGTAACATGTATCTGTAACTCCGTACTATGAATGTTTGAATGTGTGAGATCGCTAGTGGTTTGCAAGGCCACTAACATGTGTCACGACATAGGAAGCCACCAAACCTAGGCATTGTTGTCGACTTTGACTGAGACACAGAAGCACTCATTGGTAGAAGTAGGACAAGAGTGGGGTTTTTCCCGAAACCCATTATATCTAACCTTTTGTTCTGCGGTCTGAATGTATACGTTGATTAACGGTGCTTATGGTACCCTATTCGAGACATGGTCTAGAATGTTTCACTTGAATGTTTTTGTACCCATCTTACTATTTGTAAACTTTGTAACATTTGTAACATGTATTTCACCCCCGAAATTATAAAACCAAAAACAGTTAAAGAAAAGGGGGAGCATGAACTCACAACTTTGCGTTCCTTGTGCCGTAAACTTCACCGGGGTTTTGCTTATAATGCGTCGTGACCTAAACGTGTTTTATTATCGTTAGTCACTAGACTTGTATCGCACAGGCACAAGTCACTATCTTTTGTATATGTATTCTTGTGTTAAAAATAATTTATATTTTTAACTATGTGTCTTACTTATATTATTTTCTCAAAAATAAATATAAGTTTCTTGTATTTTGCACCCGAATTATGTATCTTGTATGTTGTATGTGTATTTTTGTATCTTCACTTCTTATGAATATTTAGTGTATTTTCAAGTCTTAATACACTATCAAGTATAATACATACTACATACACTTAGCACAAAATTTGGTGATCAATAAATATATATATTTTTCTCAAAAATACACATACTTAATATCCATTTTTATTCTTGAAGAAATCCTCATTTCTTAACACAAACGTTTGGGAAACCTTGGTAAATGTTTTTAGATATATTTTTAGGGGATAAGTTTCTCAAAACTTATATTTTTCTAACTGTCACAATTTATAGAAATTTTGACATAGTTTCCCCTAAAAATAGAGGTTTCCCATGTTTTCAAAACATGTGTTTATTTTCTTTTAAAACATCATCAACAGTCAACAACAATCATCAACAATATACATTAATTCCTTTATTTCATGAACTTGAAAATTTTATAAAAATGTGTAGTAACTTACTAGTGTATTTAGTAAGTCTTGTTACCTTTAAAAATGTGATTAGTTCTTTAAAAACTTCATTTTCAAAGAGTTTGAATGTTCACAACTTCCAACCATATTTTCTAAAAATATTTCTTTGTGAAATTTTCTTATTACACAAGTGTTTCTACACTTGTTTATCCACCAAAAATGAGGTTAGTTTGTGTAATCCAAGTTTTAACGAAACTCATACTTTTCACTTGGTTTTTTTTCGAAAAACCACTCATGGATCTTTAGATCTATAAGATTATAACCTACTTTGCTCTTTATTTTTCAAGAACACTCTTTTATTCAAGTTCATAGTTTATGTGTGGATGATTCCATCATCCTACATCATTTTATCTTTCTCATCTTGCTAGATCATGTTTTTAATCATGATCTACCAAGACCATAAGATGATCCATGTCATTTCTACTAGCAAACAATAATCAACAAGCATAACAACACATGAATATCATGATTTCTTCACCATTTTAACCATTCTTTATCACTAAGTTAGTTTATGTTCAAGACTTTGTTTATGTTTTTAGTGTTTCTTGAGATTTCATCATTCTTTAACTATTAACCATCAAAAACATGAAGTGGATGAAGATCTAAGAGACTTACCACTAGCACAAGGGTAGGGGAGTTCAAGTGATGAAAAGTGGTGGTTAAAAGAAGATAAGAGAGGTCCTTGAGCTTCCGAACACACCGAGCTTCGTTGTATGATCTCTAACACCCTTGGATGCTCTTAGACTGATTGAGGAAGCTTGAATGATGTTGATGGTGGTTGTGTGTGGGTTCGGCCGAACAAGAGAAGAGAGGGAGAGGAAGGTTTGTTGTTAAGTTATGAAGATGAAAATGATGGTGGACTAGTAGTTAAATAGATAATTCTCCAACATGTTATGGTCCATTATATATAATGCCCCCTAAGTACTATACAAATATATTAAACAATCAATAAAAATCATGGGGGTTTCCCTATGTTTCATAACCGGTTGGGGGGGGGGGGGGGTGGCTTAGTTGAGTTGCAATGGAAATTAGTTTAACTAGTTAGAAGTTTAGGTGATTTAGTTAGTGATTTAAGTGTGTTAAGTAATATATAGTGTGTTAGGGTGTTCGGGGACCCTAACTAGCTCAGAAAAATAAAACCAATGCTTCTAGCATTATTTTGGTGTTTCGGGTGATGTCCGGTTGTTCGGTTAGACACTGTTCCGTTAAAATGCTAAATTGCACTGTTTAGTGTCTTTTAAGTATCCTTTTGTAACCCTTTCAATTCCCGACACTTAGGGAAGTATTCTGGATAATGAAACATAAATTCTGCATGATATTTACATGTTTAAAAGTTGATTTGTGCTGAATTTAATAAAATTCTGCACTTAAAGTGCATTTCCGGTGCTTTTTAGTGCGTATTTTAGCTTTCGGAGCGTCTATATGTTAACCCTTGTATATACTCTTGGGTTTTAATGCATTCTTGTCATTGGACCTACACCTAGGCTCCAATTCTATTGTCTAATTGCTTTCTGCAGAGTTGTTGACACATGTGTCTTACCGGTGAGTTTACTAGTATTTCTGACGCATCGTAGTTCATTATTGCATAATGTAATTCTTGTAGTATAAGACGTTCATGAATTCACAAGTATATCATGTAATCAAACAATGTTGACATTTAAGCACATAATTGCAGTCATTAAATAATAATTAGAGTGTACGGAAATTACCGGTTTGGTGCCAGTTGTCACAGTCTCCCCCCGTTAAAAGAATTTCGTCCCGAAATTCAGGCTGAGCTGACTCTTGCAGGAGTCTTCCTGAACAGGTGGAGGTACCTTTCTTTGAATTGGTCTTCACGTTCCCACGTGTACTCGGGTCCGTGCTTAGAGTTCCAACGTACTTTGAAAAGTTTTACACTGCTCCTCCTGGTCTTGTTGACTTTCCAGTTGGTAACCTCAACGGGTTGTTCTGTAAATCGGAGGGCATCATCAATATGCACTTCATCCGCAGGGATGATCACGTTTTCTTGTGTTGGACTCTTCTTGAGGTTGGATACATGAAACGTATCATGTACTCCATTAAGTTCTTCCGGTAACTCCAACTTGTACGCCACACTACCAATTCTTTCCAAGATTCTGAATGGTCCGATGTATCGTGGATTTAGCTTTCCACGCTTTCCAAATCTGACTACGCCCTTCCTAGGTGAGACTTTTAACAACACTTTGTCTCCCACCTTGAATTCTAATGGTTTCCGTCTTCGATCAGCGTAGCTCTTTTGTCGATCTCGAGCCACCTTAATGCGCTCTCGGATCTGCGTAATCTTGTTGGTTGTCTCTTGTACAAGTTCAGGATCAACCATACGTTTATCTCTTGCGTCTGCCCAACATAAGGGCGATCGGCACTTACGGCCATACAGAGCTTCGAACGGTGCGGCTTTTATACTCGTATGATAACTGTTATTGTAGGAAAACTCAACCAAAGGTAGGTGAGTTTCCCAGCTGCCGCCTAGGTCCATGACACATGCACGAAGCATATCTTCTAATGTTTATATAGTCCGTTCGCTCTGGCCATCTGTTTGTGGATGGAATGTCGTGCTTAGATCTAGTTGAGATCCAAAGGCTTCCTGAAAGGATTGCCAGATTCTTGAGACAAAGCGTCCATCTCTGTCTGAAATGATTGAGATTGGCACTCCATGACGTGCCACAATTTCTTTTAAGTAAATCTCAGCGAGCTTTCCAGTGCTATCCTTCTCTCGGATTGGTAGGAAATGCGCAGATTTTGTTAATCGATCGACTATCACCCATATCATATCGTGCCCTCTAGGGGTCTTGGGTAATTTTGTTATGAAGTCCATCGAGATTTGTTCCCACTTCCACATGGGTATCTCTGGTTGTTGTAGTAGGCCAGACGGTTTCTGATATTCGGCCTTAACCTTAGCACAGGTTAAGCATTTTCCAACGTAGACAGCAACATCGCTTTTGAGTCCCGGCCACCAATAGTATTCTTTTAAGTCTTGATACATCTTGTCTGATACTGGATGGATTGAGTATCTCGATTTATGCGCTTCGTCAAGGATGACTTCTCGAATACCGCCATAGAGTGGAACCCAAATACGCTTCTTAAAGTATAAGGCTCCCTCTTCATTTGGCACCATATATTTCAATATACCCTTGAGGTATTCAGCTTTACGGTTTTCTCCTTTAAGAGCTTCTTGTTGTGCATCACGAATGCGTGTAGTGAGGTTCGTTCGAATAGTCATTTCCAATGCTCGAACTCTTAGGGTCTTAACCCTTTCTTTTCGACTTAGTGCGTCTGCTACAACGTTTGCCTTTCCAGGATGGTACTTAATCTCACAGTCATAATCGTTCAGCAGCTCGACCCATCATCGTTGTCGCATGTTTAATTCTTTCTGATCAAATATGTGTTGTAGGCTTTTGTGATCTGTGAAGATTGTGCATCGAGTACCATATAAATAATGTCGCCAGATCTTCAGTGCGAATACCACTGCGCCCAGCTCTAGGTCGTGAGTGGTATAGTTTCTTTCATGAACCTTCAATTGTCTTGAAGCGTAAGCGATGACTTTCTGGCGTTGCATGAGCACGCAACCCAAACCTTGTCGTGAAGCGTCGCAGTATACCACGAAGTCTTCAGTGCCTTCGGGTAAAGATAATATTGGTGCATCGCATAGCTTATTTTTAAGTAGCTGGAAGGCTTCTTCCTGCTTGTCACCCCATGCATACTTTTTGTCTTTCTGTGTAAGGGTGGTTAGCGGTTGAGCTATCTTTGAGAAATTCTCGATGAATCGCCGATAATAGTTTGCTAAGCCCAAAAATTGACGAACTTCAGTTGGAGTTTTGGGGGCTTCCCAATTCTTTATTGCTTCAATCTTGGATGGGTCTACATGAATGCCCTTCTCATTCACAACGTGACCAAGAAATTGTACTTCGCGAATCCAGAATTCGCATTTGGAAAATTTCGCATAAAGTTTCTCTTTCTTCAGTAGTTCCAAGATGGTTCTGAGATGTTGCTCGTGTTCTTCTTTCATTCGCGAGTAAATTAGGATATCATCGATAAACACAATTACGAATTTATCGAGATATGGTTTGCATACGTGGTTCATCAGATCCCTAAAGACCGCTGGTGCGTTCGTCAGTCCGAATGGCATCACAAGAAACTCGTAATGCCCATAGCGTGTTCTGAATGCAGTCTTTGGTACGCTTTCCTCTTGTATCCTTAATTGATGGTATCCAGATCGAAGATTGATCTTGGAATAGTAGCTTGGTCCTTGCAATTGATCAAATAAGTCATCAATCCTCGGTAACGGGTACTGATTCTTGATAGTGAGCTTGTTTAATTCTCTGTAATCAATACACATCCGCAGTGTCCCATCCTTCTTCTTCACGAATAATACTGGAGCTCCCCAGGGCGAGAAGCTTCGCCTTATAAATCCTTTATCCCACAATTCCTGGAGTTGTGTAGATAATTCTTGCATTTCGGATGGTGCAAGTCGATAGGGAGCCTTGGCTACAGGAGCGGCTCCTGGAACCAAGTCTATATGAAATTTGATTTGTCGTTGCGGAGGTAGTCCTGGCAGTTCTCCAGGAAAAAACATCAGGGAATTCCTTCACCACAGGAATGTCTTTGAGTTTTGGCTCCACAACCTTCGTATCTACAACGTGTGCTAGGAAAGCGACACATCCTTTCCTTAAGCACTTTTGTGCCTTCATACAACTGATGACTCACAGAGGCGCATTTCGTCTTTCTCCATGTACGATGAGAGTTTCATCATTCGCCAAAGGGATGCGAATGATTTTCTCGTGACAAATAACTTCAGCTTTGTTCTCGGACAACCAGTCCATTCCGACCACTACGTCGAAACAAACCAATTGAATAGGTAAGAGATCGATGTTAAACCTTCGTTCACCAAGTTCTAGTGTGCAACCTCTAACAACTTCGCCCGATTCAACAAGTTTACCATTGGCTAGCTCTATAGAATAAGAAATGTCTAATCTACTTGATTCTATTCCGAGCATGCGTTTAAATTCCACAGACATGAAGCTATAGTCGGCACCAGTGTCAAATAATATGGATGCAAAGTGATTGTTAATGAGAAACGTACCGGTGACCACATTAGGGTCCTCGCGTGCGTTCTTTGCTCCTATCATAAATGCTCGAGCTTGAGCATTGTTTCCTTTTGGGCCGTCCTTCATGAAATGATCATTGCTTCCACAACTGAAGCATCCTTGGTTACGCCCCGCTCTATTACCATTCCGGTTACCATTGTCGTTCCCACCATTGTTTCCATTACCATTACCATTGCAGCCTCCAATACCTTTTCCCCAACAATCCTCGGTACGATGGCCTGGCTTCCCGCAGTTCTCGCATTTCCCAACGCGACAATTTCCCACGTGGTGAAAGTCACAGCGGTTGCATTTGGGCAGAGTGCCCTGATATTTCTTACCTCCAGTATCATTTGCAGCTGCGAAGGTTCTCGTCTCCTTAGGTTGGTTAGTATCACGCTTCTTGTAGTTCGAACCCTTGTTGCTGCGGGTTGCTTGGTTCAGGTTTGGATGCTTTCTCTTCTTGTCACCAGACGACTCAGCGTGCGTCTCGGTCTTCTCAGTTGGGTTCAGTGATAGTTTCTTCATACGAACACAATCTTCAGTAAGGATGACAGCCAGAGTTACAGCCTCGGTGATTGTTTGAGGTTTGGCCGAAGTTACCATGCCGTGAAATTCTGAGGCCAATCCCCAAATGTAACGTTCAACGCGCTTAAATTCGGGAGTCACCATGTAGGGAAGCGCTCTAGACAAATCGTGGAACCTTCGAGTATAACCATTAATGTCAGCTCCTTCCATGGTCAAGTGCCAAAACTCCGTTTCCAGCCTTTGGAGTTCAGCGCGGAAGCAGTACTTTTCCCTCATTTTCTCTTTCAGTTCATCCCAAGTCATGCCATAGCGGCATTATCACCCAAAGTTTGGACTTGCAAGTTCCACCAAGTCAGAGCTTCATCGACAAACAACCCAGTCGAAATAGTGACTTGCTGATCCGTAGTACACTTGCTCATACGGATGGTAGCTTCAGTCTTCTCCGTCCAGCGTACAAACGCTACTGCACCTCCCGTGCCATCGTAGTTCATTGATTTGCAGTCGAGAAACTGTTTGAAAGTACAGCCTGGAGCTGCGTTTCCTCCAGATGAATCTCCATTCCCATTACGTCTAGCATTGCTTGGTCCTCCATTGTCTGTAGTACGGTTCGCCTCGTATTGGGCGATAGCAGCGGAGATCCTTTCTTCCAGTAGAGCGTTCAGCTCGTCAGCAGTTCTTGGCAGTGGGGGAGGAGGAGGTTGATCAGAATCTCGATTGTTCACATTTCTCCTGGGTGCCATGTTCTGAAAGAACACCACACAATAGGTTTAGGCATTTGTTTGTTATCGTCATTCTAGACAGTAGTATATATATACAGGCATATACCACATAAGTGTCATCAAACAATTATTACTCCAGCAGAGTATTTAATAAGCTGGTGTTCATGTTTAACCTTTTCTTGTACTGAGGGAATTCATGCATGACAAGACTTGCTGTGGTTTCTATGCATTGAATTCCATAATTATGTATGCATCCATAATTACGTAACTCCTTGCACAGTCCGAACAGTTCGTTTCATCCTCGTATCTCTTCCTTCAGGTAGGCCATTGTTTTCAGGTAAAGTCATGTATACTTGTGACATTCTACTTCTAGCATAAGCAAATATCAATTATCACACATAATTGCACGTAATTCCTAATCACCGACAAGTGCTACTCCAGTGCACCCTAAGTCTCGTAGTGTCTTTTCTTGACTCTTGTAAACAGTTTCAGGTAGTGGAAATCGCGGGACATTTTATGCAATGAAAACTCTTTTGAAAAATTGTTTTCGTGAAAGGATCCTAGAGATTGTAGACTAGACTCAAGAAGGAATCCTGGTTCACTACAATCGCAGCTCTGATACCAATCTGTCACACCCCTTTCTCCGGCGGAAGCACGAGGTGTGATCATGGAAGGTTCTCATTGCATACGAAAGGTAAACATACTACATGCTCATAAAAATAACTTCAAATGCCAAATCATTACATAACTGAAATCATAGTTTAAAAGTTTACATCAAAAGACAGCATATTATCTGAAAGTTTACAACTTTATTCAAGCTAAAACATAACGACATCCAAGAGCATGAGTAAGACCGCGCGAACATCCACTTTTAGTTACCTGAAATACATGTGAGTTTTGGAAAAACGTCAACATAATGTTGGTGTGAATTCATGTAGTGATTGTTTTGAATGTTCAAATACTTGAATGAAAACATGGTATGTAACTCGTAGAATGTATGAATGTAATTTGTAAAACGTATCTGTAACTGAGTACTATGAATGTTTGAATGTATTTGTAACACGTATCTGTAACTGGGTACTATGAATGTTTGAATGCATTTGTAACACGTATCTGTAACTCCGTACTATGAATGTTTGAATGTGTGAGATCGCTAATGGTTTGCAAGGCCACTAACATGTGTCACGACATAGGAAGCCACCAGACCTATGCATTTTTGTCAACTTTGACTGAGACACAGAAGCACTCATTGGTGGAAGTAGGCCAAGAGTGGGGTTGCCTGAAACCCATTAGATCTAACCTTTTGTTCCGCGATCTGAGTGTATACGTTGATTAATGGTGCTTATGGTACCCTATTCGAGACATGATCTAGAATGTTTCACTTGAATGTTTTTGTACCCATCATACTATTTGTAAACTTTGTAATATTTGTAACATGTATTTCACCCCCGAAATTATAAAACCAAAAACAGTTAAAGAAAAGGGGGAGCATGAACTCACAACTTTGCGTTCCTTGCGTCGTAAACTTCACCGGGTTTTGCTTATAATGCGTCGTGACCTAAACGTGTTTTATTATCGTTAGTCACTAGACTTGTATCGCACAGACACAAGTCACTATCTTTTGTATATGTATTCTTGTGTTAAAAATAATTTATATTTTTAACTATGTGTCTTACTTATATTATTTTCTCAAAAATAAATACAAGTTTCTTGTATTTTGCACCCGAATTATGTATCTTGTATGTTGTATGTGTATTTTTGTATCTTCGCTTCTTATGAGTATTTAGTGTATTTTCAAGTCTTAATACACTATCAAGTATAATACATACTACATACACTTAGCACAAAATTTGGAGATCAATAAATATATATATTTTTCTCAAAGTACACATACTTAATATCCATTTTTATTCTTGAAGAAATCCTCATTTCTTAACACAAACGTTTGGGAAACCTTGGTAAATGTTTTTAGATACATTTTTAGGGGATAAGTTTCTCAAAACTTATATTTTTCTAAGTGTCAAAATTTATAGAAATTTTGACAGAGTTTCCCCTAAAAATGGAGGTTTCCCATGTTTTCAAAACATGTGTTTATTTTCTTTTAAAACATCATCAAGAATCAACAACAATCATCAACAATATACATTAATTCTTTTATTTCATGAACTTGAAAATTTTATAAAAATGTGTAGTAACTTACTAGTGTATTTAGTAAGTCTTGTTACCTTTAAAAATGTGATTAGTTCTTTAAAAACTTCATTTTCAAAGAGTTTGAATGTTCACAACTTCCAACCATATTTTCTAAAAATATTTCTTTGTGAAATTTTCTTATTACACAAGTGTTTCTACACTTGTTTATCCACCAAAAATGAGGTTAGTTTATGTAAGATCTAAGTTTTAACGAAACTCATACTTTTCACTTGGTTTTTTTTTTGAAAAACCACTCATGGATCTTTAGATCTATAAGATTATAACCTACTTTGCTCTTTATTTTTCAAGAACACTCTTTTATTCAAGTTCATAGTTTATGTGTGAATGATTCCATCATCCTACATCATTTTATCTTTCTCATCTTGCTAGATCATGTTTTTAATCATGATCTAGCAAGACCATAAGATGATCCATGTCACTTCTACTAGCAAACAATAATCAACAAGCATAACAACACATGAATATCATGATTTCTTCACCATTTTAACCATTCTTTATCACTAAGTTAGTTTATGTTCAAGACTTTGTTTATGTTTTTAGTGTTTCTTGAGATTTCATCATTCTTTAACTATTAACCATCAAAAACATGAAGTGGATGAAGATCTAAGAGACTTACCACTAGCACAAGGCTAGGGGAGTTCAAGTGATGAAAAGTGGTGGTTAAAAGAAGATAAGAGAGGTCCTTGAGCTTCCGAACACACTGAGCTTCGTTGTATGATCTCTAACACCCTTGGATGCTCTTAGAATGATTGAGGAAGCTTGAATGATGTTGATGGTGGTTGTGTGTGGGTTCAGCCGAACAAGAGAAGAGAGGGAGAGGAAGGTTTGTTGTTGAGTTATGAAGATGAAAATGATGGTGGACTAGTAGTTAAATAGATAATTCTCCAACATGTTATGGTCCATTAGATATAATGCCCCCTAAGTACTATACAAATATATTAAACAATCAATAAAAATCATGGGGGTTTCCCCATGTTTCATAACCGGTTGGGGGGGGGGGGGGGGGTTGGTTAGTTGAGTTGCAATGGAAATTAGTTTAACTAGTTAGAAGTTTAGGTGATTTAGTTAGTGATTTAAGTGTGTTAAGTAATATATAGTGTGTTAGGGTGTTCGGGGACCCTAACTAGCTCATAAAAATAAAAACAATACTTCTAGCATTATTTTGGTGTTCCGGGTGATGTCCGGTTGTTCGGTTAGACACTGTTCCGTTAAAGTGCTAAATCGCACCGTTTAGTGTCTTTTAAGTATCCTTTTGTAACCCTTTCAATTCCCGACACTTAGGGAAGTATTCTGGATAATGAAACGTAAGTTCTGCATGATATTTACATGTTTAAAAGCTGATTTGAGCTGAATTTAATAAAATTCTGCACTTAAAGTGCGTTTCGGGTGCTTTTTAGTGCGTATTTTAGCTTTCGGAGCGTCTATATGTTAACCCTTGTATGTACTCTTGGGTTTTAATGCATTCTTGTCATTGGACCTACACCTAGGCTCCAATTCTATTGTCTAATTGCTTTCTGCACAGTTGTTGACACATGTGTCTTACTAGTGAGTTTACTAGTATTTCTGACGCATCGCAGTTCATTATTGCATAATGTAATTCTTGTAGTATAAGACGTTCATGAATTCACAAGTATATCATGTAATCAAACAATGCTGACATTTAAGCACATAATTGCAGTCATTAAATAATAATTAGAGTGTACGGAAATTACCGGTTTGGTGCCAGTTGTCACATAAACATTGCCACTTCTTTGAGCAACAAGTTTGGTTTTTCCAGTTTTTATTATTGCTTCAATCTTTTCAACCATTTCTGGTCCAACAATCCTACAATAATCCTTTGTGAAGAATGAGCCTTAGCCCTTATCACTCATTTGTGAAACACTTAGGAGGTTGAATTTTAGACTGTCTATTAGATTGACATTTTCAAATTTTACATTACCAGATTATACTGTACCAGGCCCCAGAACTTTCCCTTTACTATTATTACCAAAGGATATATCACCCCCTCCATGGATTTTGAAATCTTTGAGTAGGGCTTTACATCATGTCATGTGCTTGGAGCCTCCACTATCTACATACCAAAGGCTATCTAAGCATGCAGAAGCTCCCTGCACATGAAGTAAAAGGATTAGTTCTTTAAGGTCTCCAAAGCCAATAAGGCTTTGGATGGGGTCTCAACAGTGTCTGGGATGAGTTCAAATGGATGGACAGTGGTTAGGTCAGGGGTTTGGACAGTTTTGGGACTGTTTTTCTCTAACCACTGTTGGGGGGTCTTGCCCAATGATCTGCTGATAACCAAAAGGATGCCTGTTCACTCTTGGTTTTGAAGGCCTTTTGTAAGCCTCATAAACATGTGGGATCCTTTGGAATGATGGTTGTCCCTTGCCTCTTCTATATTGATTGGCAGGGGGTGCATCAGTCACTTGAACATCTCTTTAGACAGATGTTTGGTTCAACTGTTTTGTAACAGCTGTTTGGACTGGCACAAACAGTGGTTGGTTCTTGGTGAACTTGACAGATGATGTTGAAGAACTTAAGGATGTTTTTGTAGTGTACTCATTCCTTTTTACATCAAAGTTTTTGAGATACACACATTCTTGAGTTTTGTGGTTTGTTTTACCATAAACGGTGCAGCTCTCAGCAGGTAGAATGACACTTGTTTTGTTTAGATCATACGCTTTTAAATGAAAACAGTCCTTTGTTAGATGATTCTTCTTTTCACAAAAATCACAAAACAGGTTTTTGTTCTTTTCTCTTTTCTTCCTTTTCTCATACTCCTTAGCAACAGAGTTTTGAACAACTGTTGGGATGTCTTTGAGAGGAATGACATTTGCTTTAGGAGCTTTTACACCATCAGTGGTTATGAAGTCCATTGGTCTAAAATTCTCAAGAATGTCACACTCATCAGACCATGTGGGTTTAAATTGGTATTTCTCAATTTCCTCAAAAGTTAAGGATCCCACAGATCTTTCCAGAGTGATTTTGTTACCAAGTTTGTCAGTTATCTTAACTTCTTGGCCATTCTTGTTTGTTGGTGTTATTTCAACTGAACCAGCTTGTTTAGCAGCAGTGTTTTCAATTTCATCATATTTTCTAAAGCCTATGCCAAATTTCACATTGCTTTCAAGCTGTTTTTCTAACATGACCTCATAACCTTTGCAAGATTTCACCCATCTTTCACAAGTGATTTGGGTGGATTCTAACTCCTTTTTGCAAACTTGATATTTTTCTACCATAGTTTGGAGTTGGTTCTTGGTTATGCTTTGCTCTTCTTTTAAGCTGCAGATTTCTTTGTCTTTTTCAGCCAATTTATTTTTAAGTTGTTTTAAAGACTTTTCAAATTTGACCTCATCATTCAACACTCTATCCCTAAGGTTTTCATTCACCTCTTTGATGTTAGCAAATGCTATAATGCACTTGTCTGAACACAGATTTTCAAGAACCTGAGATGATACCTTAGCTGCAGCCATCATGGCACAGTCACATTGATGATCATTTTCTTCATCAGCTCTTTCTTCTTTCTCACCTTCTTCCTTTTCTTCTTTTTCTTCTTCTTTGGAACAGGGGTCAACCAATGGTTCAATCAGGGTTTTTGAATTTTCTCCCAGCAGTAGTTCACCAGCAACAACAGTAACCACTGCTTCAGCAACTTCATCCACTGTTTCAGCACTTGTTTGCCCCTTTTCAGCATCCCGCTCTTCTGGAATTGACTCTAATGCCATAAGACAAAATTCATCATTAGAAGCATCATTAGTAGCATAGAGTGCAAAATTTTCATCCCCTAGCTCTTCAGGTAAGCTGCTCCAGTTAACAAAGCCTTGGGTGAAAAAGCTTTGCTGATCTGGTTGAACCACTGCTGGTGGTGCAGTTTGTTGTGGTGCAACTGGTTGCACTTGAACCTGAGGTACAGGAGCCTGAACATACTGAATTTGAGGGACAGTGGTTTGAACATAATGCACAGGAACAGGGTTTGCATAATGGGCAGTGTTTACATGGACAGCAGGGGGTATAATGGGAATAGTGCACAGTGCTTTGATTTTGTGGCCTAGGGTTTGAGCTGGGATGAGTAACAATTAGACCAGTGGTTTGACTCCTACATTCCCTAGCAAAGTGTCCTAGCATATTACACTTGTAGCACTTGATTTTTGACTTATCCAACCCCACTTTTAAATTCCCATGTAACCCTGGGAATTTTCTCCCTGTCCTTTTGTAAAATTTGCTTGTTCTTACACTAAGCAATGCCAATTGATGTAAAATGTCCATTTCTTCAAGATCAGTTGGATCAAAGTGCTATAAGTCATTTAGTTCAAAGTTTAAGTTATCTGACATCTGGTTTTCATAATTTTGCAGTAAAAGCATAATTTGCAGAGTGAGAATCAGAGTTGTTAAAGTTTCCACCAGCAGTTATATCAATAAAATGATCATAACTCTGATCCTTACTACTACTACTACCAGATTCTTCCTGACCAAAAAGAGCTGTGTTGCCAAATGAATAATCATCAGCAACTTTACCAGACTCTTGCAACTTCTTTTTCTGGTTTAACTCCCTTTCATAGGTCAGGAGTCTACCATGAAGTTGGGTCAGGGTTAGATCTTTGAACTCAGTAGAATTTCTAGTTACAAAAGCAATTGTATCCCATTTTTCAGGTAGTGATCTAAGAAACCTGCTATTTTGTGTTGAATTAGGAAATGTAACTTTAACAAGTCTTAGCTCACTAATGAGACAACTAAATCGCTCAAACTGTTGGGTCAATGATTCACCCTTGATGTGACAAAAGGTTTCATACTGCTGGTTCAGAATTTCCCTATTATTTTCAATAACTTCTTCCGTTCCCCCAAACTGTTCCTTCAGTGCATCCCATAGCTCTTTGGCACTGTTACAATGTAACAGCCCAGCATAAATTTCATTGGGTAATGCAGATGGAATGATGCTTAATGCTTTGGCATCGAGTTCGAACTTTTGGAAATCAGTTTCAGTATAATTTTCAGGTTTTTTAGGTTCGAACTTCTTTGTATCCTCAGCACTTGGCACCATGGGAACATGTGGTCCAAAAACAACAGATCTCCAACATCCAGTATTTTGTTGAGCAAGGATGTGACCCATCCTACTCTCCCAGATGTTGTATTCATTTCGTTTAAGCATGGGTGGTTTGAAAAGTGAGCCGATGTTATTCTTATCATCTTGTGATTGTGACGTCATCCTGGTTGTTTTACAGGCACTGATTAATCAACTTTGATGGTGATTAAACCTTGCTCTGTTTTTCAACAAAACGAACAACTATCAGTATCAACGATTGTGAGCTGAACTATTTATGTCAAAATGATTATTAAATCAAATTTGACTGTCCGAGCTCTGATACCAATTGTTAGGATCTGAGTTTGGATTGATTATGTTTTGTGTTTGAATTAAGATGAACAATGAACAAGTAATGCAACGGAATGTAAATGGAAACAAACTTTGCACATAATCAAACAGGGGAATTGTTTTCAACACACATTTTCAACAAAGAACCGAATGCTTGAATTTATTACAAGATTCAATTACAATGCATGCATGTAACAAACTCCCCCTCAGCCTGAGCTCACGGTGATTTGTTCGTACATGAAGAAAGATGGTGAAGAGCTAATAGAACAGTACAGGGTACTGTTCTATTTATAGGCACGGATAAACCACTGTGACATATTTGTTGACGTCACCATGAAAGTGACATCTAACCTCCTAATAAACTCTAACAACTGATCTAATACAAACACTGATTATGCTAACTACTGATTACAATACATTACATAAAAACAAACTAAACTACTGCTGAATCCTTCCACTGATGTGAACCCAACAGTACTTGATGTATTCAGCAGTGCTTGACCCATAGCAGTAGATTGAACAGCAGGACTTTAGTCTTCATCAGTCTTTGACTTGATCAGCAGTTGTAAGTCAGCAGTTGTAACGATCAGTAGATTGGAGGCCATCAGATGTTGAAACCACTTTCAAGGGGAGAGGCTTGTATACATAACATCTGCTTATTCTGGATCCACTGCTCTGATCCAGTTTTGGCTTTAATTATCTGTTCCTCTGATAGGGTTCAATCCCAACAGTTTTTGTCAGAGGTGTCCATTGTTTTTCTCTGTTTTCTTTTTTTACTTCTTTGCAATAGCTGATTTGATTGATGGTCGAGCGTGCGTCCTCAGCTGGTGGAGTTCTTTCTTTATAGCTAGATGCCTTCCAGGGTTGACCCTTACCCTTCTTGTTGGGTTTATCGTTGGCGTGTTGGCTATAATTATACTGACGGCTGTCATCGCCGGTCAACTGTTTGTCAGTTCTTGCAATAGTTTTTGCTGCTTCGATGAAAGTATCCCAATCCTTAGGACCTCCATCTCTGCCCTTGACTCTTTTGATTAGATCGTCACACTTGACTGCTCTCATGAAATGCGCGTGCATCATTTTCTCTCCCACATCTCCTATTTCCAAGCATTCTTTTTTGTATCTGGTGATAAATTCTTCAATGCTTTCGTGATCTTTTCTCCAGATGTTTAAGCAATCTACTCGATCTCTAGCATGTCTGCGCTGCTGGGAGAAGTGTGCTAGAAACTTGTTTTGGAAGTCCATCCAGGACTTGATCCTTCCTTCTGGTAAACTGTCAAACCATGTGTGCGCTGCACCCAAGAAGGTTTGCACAAACATATGACACCAAGTGGGTAATGACCAACCACCTACCACCCATGCGCCGGTGAAGACTTGAAGGTGGTCATCAGGATCTGTTAGGCCATTGTACTTACCCACATTGTGTGGTAATTTCGTCTTGTCAATCGGAGCCGTTGCAATTTCTCTGATGAATTTTTATTTTTTAGCTATGCCTTCAGGACGATAGCTTAACGTGTAATCGTACTCGGCATTTGGGTTGTACCCCGTGCGTGCACGGGGCCTATACGCCTCATGACTTGGTGGTAATCTGCTTAAGACCGTGCTTTCTTGCTTATAAGTCATGTCATCTTCTTCGTTATAAATCTCCCATTCATTGTTTATATTGCGCTGGCCTAAACGACTGTGCAACGGTTTCTTTTGTTGGTAAGTGTGCTGCTTGTAGTTGCTTTCTGTTTCACCATTGGTGTCGCGCATGTCATGCACGCTTTATCTCCTGATGATGGATGATTTCTCATGTTGCTGGTTCCGCGCGTGCCCATGCGCATGTGTTTGTTGAGGAATCTGAGTACTTGGTGGTCTTTGAGGTGGAGTAACGAATGTGGATGGAGCAGCTTGCGCCTGGAGCAATGCTTGTTGTGCGCTTAACTGCGCATAGACCAAGTTTAAAGACGTCTTTTGTTTGGCATACCAGGAGGCCAGAGTTTCTCCTTCAGGTAGCCCTAAGATTGCTGAGAAGTTCAACTATGCCTGAGACGATGATGCTGAAGGACCAGCACCATGGTTTGGCGTTTGGACTCCTGGAGTTGTCTGGTTGACGACTCCAAGAGGTGTTTGGTTGTTAGCTCCGTGTGTGGTTTGGTTGTTAACTCTGGAAGTGCTTCCAAAGAGATCAAGTATTTCATTGTTCACTTGTTCTTCTCTGACGGTCCCGTTTCTTTGGTGCCTTTGGACGTGAGCGGTGTCCGTATGCAACTCAAAGGAAGTGCTTTCTCCGTCTACGTGAAAAGAAGGGTTTTGTTCAGCCATTCGGAGAGTGATTTTTTGAAGAGAAAAGAGATAAAAGTGGTTTGCAAAAAGATGCGGTGGGCGCCAATGATGAAACACTGGTTAACACTTAGGTTAACCAGTTGGGTCGTCTCGTGTGTGGGGTTCAATCTCCTTCTCCACTCGCCGTCTGTTGGCTTCCTGCAAAACAGAACACCGGTGACTCGCCACAAGGAGGAGAATAGGGGGGTTCTCCTTGTGACCACACTCAGGCGTGAGAATAAGTACTATTTTGAGGAGAAAATAGTGTGTGTTGTAGGTGAAATGTAGAGAGAGCAGAATGTTAAACCTGAAGGAGGAGTGTCCTATTTATAGCCGAAGGATGAAGGAGGGATGAGAGACCTTGCCAGCTACTACCGAGTGCCAGCTGTCCGACCAAGAGGAATATCCTCTTGGTCTCCTCTGTTGTACTCAGAGTAGTGGATGACGTGGCACGCCGTTATTTGTCCAGTTAGGGGAATTGCATCAGCAGTTGTCGGCATGTCCTAGGATTGTGTTGCAGGCCTGGGTGGCGTCCTACTAATGGTGACACGTATTGTCCTTTTTGTCTGGAGGAGCATCTTTGGTGTCACCTGCAATTTCTTCCAGAAGCTTCTGGATGCGGTTTGCTGATGTAGGCGCCATATTGGATAAAAGGTGGTGTGGTCCCTGCCATGTGTGCACGGACTTGGGACCATACCTCTTCAGTTTTATTAAAGGGGTTAGTGAGCTAACTTGTTTACATAATTTGACCGGGGTTTCAATCCGTGTTCACAATTTTTTATATGAATTCCTAATATTTTTTCTAAGGGGTGCGGTCGGAATTTTTCAAGGGGCGCGGATGAAAATTTTCAAAGGGTGCGGTCGGGATTTTTCGCGAAAAATACCACTAATTTTTTTTAAGGGGTGCGGCCGCCCACCCACCCCATAAGGTGGGTCCGCCCCTGATTAAAAGACAAAATATCAACAAGTTTCTTTTATTTTTAGAAGTTATATGTGTACGCTTCATATGTAGGGTTGCAATATTTAAAAACCGGCTTGAATAAGCCGGTTATACATGTTCAACCGCGTACCAGTGGTGAGTGGTTTAAATGGGGTTAAGTCTTGGATTGAATCGGCGGTTTTTCATGTATAACTGGTTTGAACCGGCGAACCGGTTTCATTTAGCTCACTTTTGCACCTACAAACAAGTTCCAAAGCATAATGTTGCACCATAAAAAAATTATAAAAAATGTGTGACTAATCATGACGGAGTCATTGTTTAGACCAAATTCAACATGTATAAGTATAACAACTTACATACTTTAACATGAAACATTGCAAATAGTTTGTAATAAGTTTGTTAATTGTTTCAGTTACGTTGTTTGTTAAAAAAAAAGAAGATTTTTTGTTTTAATCATCACATATTGATCATGTGTATCAGTGTATCCAAGAACAACTTAAATAAGAAAAAATATGAATAGTTAACTAACATCTATTTTGGATTAAAATGAGTCTTGAATATCCAAAGTTATGAGGATGATGATGATAGTAAATTTCATTTTTTAAGCGATCGTAAACTTGTTGCATTTAACACTCTAATGTCATAAACTTCTATTTAATAGAATTTTGTTGGAAACTTTATTTTTTATTATGGAATTATGTACTTTTAGATTATTTATTAAGCTAAAGTAATATTTTTTTTATGAAATTATAGGGTAAATTGGTTAACCGGTAGAACCTTCTGGCATACCCCGATTAAACTATTTGTAATCCTAACCCGATATGATTACAAAGCCAATCTTTAAAACATTGCTTATTTTGGATTTATATATAAAAACCACTTAAACATAGAAAGTGAGGAATATGTAAGTTACCTTTAAATATATATAAATAAAAAGAACTACCTAAACATAGAAAATGAGGAATATGTAAGTTACCTTTAAAAATGATGTTAAAAGAAAAATGATGATAAGTTCATATGTAATGGAACGCTATATAGCGTCATCTCTCCCTATAAAGCCTCATAGTGTCCCTGAATATCATTACGGGAGGTGTTATGAGGGTTTGAAATCTTGCCAGCGCTATGTCCATAACGGCGTGAAGGATTTGCAAATTTTTACCCTCACTCACACATATATATATACATATGTATGTATAATTGAAGCAGTTATTAATTAATTGAGTAATGATTAGGTAAGAGCTTTATGACTACGGGCTCAAGTGATAAAATGCCTCATAAAACCCCTGTGTGATGTGGCACGACATGTGTCGCATAACGATCACAAAGGGGTTTTATGACTACACATGGACTAAAAGAAACGTGTAAATAAATAATTTAATGAATAACTTGACAGAATAGCACGAAAATAATCAAATCTTAGATTGAAAACCCTAATTAATAAATGGGTCTACCTATCAAATAAATAGGTTAACCTAGTCTAATAAACATGTTGAACCACTAAGTCGTTTAATTTTCAGATCTTTTTAAACTAAAGTTTGATTGTTATTATTTGCCTCCTAAAATGACCCTATAATTTCCTTTTAGTAACACTTAAAATGAATTGAACTTATTTAACAATGATTCTTTAGCCTTTAGCTTACAATAATTCGGGCATTAATAATTTGCCCCTTCGGTGTTGATCATAAAATAACAATAATAAGTGTCTGTTGCTAACAACCTCAGAATATATATGATTAACGGAAAAGAGTACAAGCCATCCTCATAACTCATATTCGTTTGTCATAGAGCCCACAAATGGTTTGGTGATGGAGAGTCTACACAAGTAATATTTTGTTGTTTTAATTGTTTGTAGAACTTCTTAATGAATTCTTCTGCAGCTTTGTCTACATGACATTCTGCATCTTCCCGCAACGGCGTCTCATTCACCCTTATCTCAGGACTAACCGCCAGTGGCGCTGGAAACAACAGTGGCGATGGTTCTACGGGGGAACCACCGTCATTCAGCATGTCAAGCACTACTTGTTTGATCTTGTCATCGTCATGGAATTTGCATTTGGAAACCCCGCTGCTTTGTAACTTGTGTTTTTGAGGAGAAATAAACAACTTGTCTATGTTATTGGAGGCGCAACCACAGGTGGTGGCCGCGTAGTGGTGGTGGAGGAGGAGGCTTGTGAGGGCTTTGCACGCAAGTTTGCCGTCTCTAAGGTTGATGTGGAGATCAACTAGTAGTTTGGTTTTTGCTAAGGTTTTCCTTAACATGTAGAATGCTAGTTTGACCTTGTTACGTAACTTCTTGGTAGTTATGGGTGCACTACTCGACTGAGCCTCCATTAAAGTGATAGGTGTGTTAGGGTGCATATATATTGGTGGTTTGATGGGATGAAGGGTCTTCGGTTAAAGCATTTGAAGACACGAGAGATTGAACTTTTAATTTTTGGTATTTTTTTCATTTTTTTTTTACTTGAATGATCCACTTTGATTAAGTTTTTCTAGGAGTAATAAATAAGTTTTTCTAAGAGTAATAAATTAAATAGATTGCTAACAGAGATAAACAACTATACATATTAATTTATATTGTTCTATGCATTTTCCTAGTTTTATGTGATGTTTAATAGCTTGTTAATCAGTTTTACAATAAATTCATTATTTCCGTTTCATATTAGTAAAAAAGAAAAAAATAATAATTTCAAAAGAAAATGCTTATAAAACAAACACCCCTAATTTATAAAGGTAACAAAGTTTTGATATAGTATTCTTTGAAAATAGACCCCAACACATATCTTTAACTTTTTGTTTTTATTTTGGGATTTTTTTAAATTTGGTGAGTTTAAAATCATTACTTACAATTATTTTTCATAATATTCACATGTGAAAATATTTGTTATAAACGCAGGCAATTATTGTAACTCTACGTATTAAGTATGAAAAACCCCAATTTAAAGACGATGTATTCTTTTGTATTGTTTTATTAACTGTTGAATACTTATTTATGTTGGGTTTTTTTTTTAAACGGGGTTCATAGCATTTTTTTTTTTTTTTGAATTGATTACAGAGTTGTATTTAATTTTTTTTCTTGACATTTCGGTTTCTTTTATTTTTAAAAGAACGTTGTGTTTTAAATAGAGTATACCTTTTTTTGTATCGTACGCTATACCGATATTGTGACGAATAAAACCGGTACCGAACAAACAACATTGGTATCGTAGTCGGTATTATGGAACCGGCATCAATATTTGTTTTTATGGTTTTCGATCAATTTAAAACGCGAGTTTATCTTTTGGGTTATATCATATGACGTTTGTCCAATACAACTCTTGTAGATAATTCTTTCAGTGTAAGTTATAATATACCGTTACATATACTATAACATATAGAGTTGTGTTAAATGTATTTTTTATGTGTGTCGTAAACTACACTAATTGTTGGTACCGCACCAGTAATGTATCGAGATGAACCGATACCAAATGAACAACGTCCAGTTGCAATAGTTGTATTCATTTTTATGGATTTCGATCAATGATATTTTGACTTCTTTCAAATATAATGTTTATAAATTTCGAATATACTGTTATGATATAGTTTTATCAATATAATAATATAGATTTTATTATGAAATGAACCGTCTCAACACGTGAAGATAACCTACTCGTATTGTTAAATTAAGGAAATTTGCTTTTATTCTGTACTCATTTTGCCTATCGAAAACCGAAGGGTATATCAGTAAATATTGCCAATAAGGCGGGGTCCCGGATTTTAAAGTGGGTTGACGTTAAAATACGTGCATAACTTACAAGTTTAAGTAACTGGGTAGGGCATGGTGGTCAAGGTTGCTTCAACGTTATGTTTTTACTTTTGACCTTTCCAACTTTTGTTTTGTGTCAAGAAACCATATGTAATAGTATTTTCTTTTTATTTGAAAAAAAAAAAAAAAAAAGTCTTTTAATGGTAAGTGGTGGTGCCCATTAAGAACGATGGAACAAATAAGAATCATTTCTCTTTGAGGTGAACTCTTCTTATTCGAGTCTAAAGAGTAATGCATACTAATGTTATAACTCTTAGATTTATAGATTAGTTTTTAAAAGCCTTCATGTTGCCATTAAAAGAAGAGTGGTGACGCAACTTGTTGCTTGTTTACCTTCTATTTTGATGTAATTTTCATTTGGAGGGTTAATGAATATACAAGGTTATGCTTGTGTGGACCTCACGAGGGGTTCCCTTTTGGTTGGTTTAAAGGAAAACGGGTTGTAGCTGGGCACACTGTTAGGTCATTTGTGATCGTTGATACTTGTTCTGGATTGTCTTAGTTATATGTTTTTGTAGCTTTATATAAGTCCAGGGGTCTAAATTGTAATATTTTGTAAGTTGTTTGACAGACCTGGCGTATTTAAGATGCGCTGGTAGGTCAGACACTATATATATGTTAGTAATGAAACCCTAGCTCAAGCTTTTGGCAAGTTCTTTGGTGAAACCTTGTGTTGTTGCTTTTGTGATCTTGTGATTGTGCTTATCCGAATTTCCAGGTGCTTGTTAGTGTTTATATCAGATTGGAATCAATACAACACTTGTTGTAAATCATCAAACTAAAGGCTTCATCTTTTGATTTCTCTTAACTTTTGCAAGTTCAAGCACCTAATCAATAGGTGTTTGGATCTAAACAATCAAACCACTGTGATCCGGATTGATTTTGGGATCTACAATTTGGTATCAGAGCCTTAGTGTTCTTGATTGTTGTGTTTTTGTTAAGATTCTTCAAGTTTTGAAGGTTTTTTTTCAAAAGTTTTAAGGTTTTCAAATTTTTGGTCTTAAAATGGCTAGATTTGGTGTGTTTAATTGATAAGTTGTTGTTAATCAGTGATTAGGTAATTATTTGGGACATTTTATACAAAGAAACATGGTTCTTGGGTCGTTTTTGAGTGATTAGAGGGTTTTTGTTCGTGTTTAAACCCTGTCTGGCATAGATAAATTTGAATCTGGCGTAGATATTTTTGAATACAGCGAATTTATCTTGAATATCGCATAACTGACAATTACGCCGATTACATTCGAGCATAGTTTTCCGTCACCGGCGAAATAACTTATTTGACCCATTAGCGAAATTATCGAATGCGACTTCGAGGACAGTGATAAAGAACCACAACGTTTTTATCATGGTGACCGGCGAAATTAGCCAATCTAACGTGTGTTTCATTTGTCTCAGCGGAATTAGCTAATCTCGCTCGTGCAGGATCAACTGTCTCACCGGCGAAGTTGTTTAATCAGCGAAGTTGTTCTCACATCTGCTCCGTTACCGGCGAATTTGTTTTTGTTCCCGAGTTTCAAGTCTGTTCTTAGGCGAAGTTGTTACTGTTACGGCGAAATTGTGCTTAGACTCATCATCCAGCGAAATTACCTTCTGATCAGCTACTTAAATCAAAAACCTAATCAAAATTTCTTTGAATCAACTGAGTCCAATCGCTCAAGCTGAACTTGAGACTGGAACTGCTACAAGACCACCAAAACTGAAAGGATCAGCTGATTTCGGTACTTGGAAGAACCGCATCAAATCGTTCTTTGAATACACTGATTACAATCAATGGATTTCCGTCACCGTTGGACCTCACGTACCAACGGTGGTTAGAGGAGATGTGATAGTTGCAAACACCGATCCCACAACCTACACCGAAGAAGACAAGGCTCTAATCCAACGAGACCGTCGTGCACATGCTGCTTTAACCATGGCTTTGTCAACTAATGACTTTAACATGTTTGAAGAATACACCACTGCAAACGAGCTCTGGCCAGCTTTGATTGACTACTACGAGGGAAACGAAGAGCTGATTCAAAACAAAAGAGACATGGTGCAAAAAGAATACGACATGTTTGGTGGAATCCGTGGAGAAAGTCTTTCGGATCATATCAGTCGCTTTCTGAATATGATGACTAAGATGAAGAAGGCCGCAAATCCTATCACTAACCGTGCTGCTATAAAGAAACTTTTGGACTCGCTTCCAAAAGAATGGAGTCTGCAGTGCATGATGATAAAAAGGGGTTTCCTTAATAGCACGAATCCTGTCACTCTTTCTGATTTAATTAACACTTTGAAAGCCTTCAAAATGGATGTCAACAAACGAGAAACGAATACAACTGGTTATACTTCAAAGTCTGCTCAGACAACTGCAGGATTGAAGAACATGGCATTTCTTGCATCTGAAGGTGTCAGTCAACAAGCTTCAAACACGACTTACTTTAACGCTTCCGCAAGCGCTTCAAAGGCTCCACAATCTAGTGAAAAGACAGCTGTGGTCGGTGACACTCAAGCTTTGAAAATTTCAACTGAAAATGTGGCACTTTTCAACATGTTTCTGAGTAGCTATGAAGCATTGATGTCGGTAGAGCTCAAGAAAGAAATCTTTACTGCTAAGGACATGTATCAAGTTGATCCAAATGATATGGAGGAGATGGACTTGAAATGGCAGATGGCTATGATTACTCTAAGGCTGAAAAAGTTTCAAGACAAGACTGGGAAGCGTCTAGCTCTTGGAAAGGCTAGTTTCGACAAATCTAAGCTGAGATGCTACAACTTCAAGAACTTGGGTCACTTCAAACGTGATTGCCCTCTGCTGAAGAATGGAAATACTGAAACTCCTTCTGTTGTAAGACAAATTGCTATTGAAGAAAGCAACAACAACAACAATGTTGCTCCTAACACACCAAAAGCCTTAGTTGTTGAGGACTATGATTGAGCTGAAGAGATTGCTAAAGCTAAGGAACAAGTTAACAAGGCTCTCATGGCAAAAATCTTGAGCGAGTCTTCATCTTCATCGCCAAACCCCATCGAGAAACAGGCTGTAGGAATCCCTAAAGGAAATGATGCCATTGACAAGGGCCTGAAGAGTATTCTCACTCCATCTGAGCCTGTGAAAGACAAGAAGACTGAAGAAGCTGAAAAGCCCAAGGAGCAGGTTCAGAAAGAAGCAGCTGCTGTCAAGGAAGAGAAAGCGAAAGCCTCAGCTACAGCCATGAAAACCGAATCCACAAAAGAGAAGGCGGACAAGGATTTGGTAAATAGCATTCTGCACGAATTTAAAGTTAAACTATGCTCTCAATCATGCGTAAATGTCGTGGCACACTATAAATCTCTCAACCTTGAGATTACGATGGACAAAGAAAAGGTTTTGAATTTTATAAAGAACTTAAAGAGAATGAGGCTGCATATCAGAGAAAGTTAAACTCAACTTTAGCTGAAATGCAGACTCTAAAAGAATTTGTTTTCAGAAAAGATTTTATCATTAATGACCTAACAGAAAGATTAGAAAAATCTCTCAATGAAAACAACAAATTGTAAATTATAATAGACAAATCGAATGTCAGCCAAAAGGCTTTCGTTGACATCAAAAATTGCCAACGACCAACGTATGTAAAAGATAGGATCGGGTATAAGGATAAGCAAGGAAACGAAAGAAAACTCTTCTTTCCACCACATAGCAAAAACTATGTGCCTATGCCAACTCCTCATCTGACAATGATTTGATTGATGAAAAAGATCTTATTGCTCGAAACGACTCTTTTGAAAATAAAACAACCACTAATATTTCTGAAAGTAATGCAGATTCGTTTGTGTGTAAATAAGATGTGTGCGATGAGGACGAAGACTGCGGTGCTTCAAAAATAGGCATAGGATATTCAGGCGACAGTTATTCTACTGTTAACTGGTTCACCTTGAACTGTGATAAGAAAAAAAATATTCGGGATGAATGTAATAATTTAACTAAGACGGATGACTGTAATGGCCATGTGCCTAAATTTAACTCTCTGGATGACTGTAAGGGCCATGTGCCTACATTTAAGACTTGTGATCGTGAACATGTGATGTTTGAATGTCATGATTTAAATTCTGCATTTTGTGATGTTAAAACTGTGTGTGAGCCTCCTATATTTGTACCAGAATTGAAACAGAATAGTTTTGGAAAATTCCTCACCGAGGAAATTCCAGAATTATTCCTTCTCAAACAGGTAATACAGATTTCAGAAGAGGTAACTGAAGAAAGCAGCAAAGAAGATTCAAACATCTTTGCTTCAGAAAAAGGAGAAGAAACTTCAAGTTCTGAAGAGGACCAAAGTTCGAAAGATTCAAGTGAAGAAATTTTAGATGAGTCAAGTGAAGATCAAAGCTCAGAAAATTCAAGTGAAGATCAAGTATTAGATGTTTCATTAGACATTGACAACGATGAAGATTGTTCAGAAGATGAAAGCCGTATTGACAAGAAAATGAAGAAAGTTGAGAGTTCAAGCTCACTGCATCAGAAAACTCCTCAAACAGCTCAAGACACTCATCACATACATCATCTTCTAACACGTCGACCTCCAAAAAGAAAAGGCCCAAATGTAAACGATGTTTTCGCTGTGGTCATTTAGGACATACGGCGAAACATTGTAAAAGCAAGAAATTTTCTGAACCAGAATATAACTTTGTTAAAAATTTCACAGAGCAGTTTGATTACTTTAAGAAATCAGTAAAAAATCTGGTTAATTCCACTACTTATTTTTGGAAACAAAAAGAAGATATCGTGGGTCAAAACCATGATAGATAAAAAATGAAACAAGTTTGGGTTCCTAAATCGAACTAATCAAGTGTATATATATTGTATTACATAATAAACTCCAGAAATGGCTTTGGATGCTCATGGAATATATCTGGCATGTGGACAGTGGATGCTCAAGGCATATGACTGGCTTAAAGGAACTTCTGAAGAACTTCCAATTTATCGATGGTGACTTCGTATCTTTTGCCGGAGATGAAATGGGAGGGAAAATTGTTGGAGTAGGAGAAGTCGTCTCTGAAGCACTGACGTTAGAAAATGTCAACTATGTCCTAGAAATGTGCTACAATCTTATGAGTGTGTCACAAGTCTGTGACAAAGGAATATCTGTGCTATTCAACGATGTGGAATGTCTTTTTCTCAAGCCTGAATACGTTGTTCCTGCTGAAATGATCATGCTTACAGCTCCACGACAAAACAACACTTACGTCCTCAACATGAAAAATGCCAAGACAAATGAGCATTTAACGTTTTTAATTTCCAAGGCTTCAGAATCGGAGTCACTGCTTTGGCACAGGCGATTAGGGCATGTGAACTTCAAAAACATGAATAAACTCTCTAAGTTAAACTTAGTAAGAGGTCTTCCGATAAAAGAATTTCCTTTCTCAGAAAAATGCATTGCATGCGCCCAAGGAAAGCAACACAAGAAATCGCATAAGCCCAAAGCAGTGAATACGATTACTGCACCTCTTCAGTTGATGCATATGGATCTTTTCGGTCCAATAAGTGTTAAAGTCTTGCTAAGAGTTCTTATTGTTTGGTGATTATAGATGACTTCTCTCGTTTTTCATTGATTTACTTTCTTGAAGCGAAAAGTGTGATGGCTGATGTTCTCAAGACATTCGTACCCTTGATTGAAAACGTCACCAAACTGAAAGTGAAGTCGATCAGAAACGATAACGGATCCGAGTTCAAGAATCAAACCTTCATATCCTTCTGTGAAGAAAAAGGAATTCATCTTTAATACAGTGCTGCCAGGACTCCCCAACAAAATGGAGTCGAGGAACGAAAGAACGGAACGTTGGTCGAAGCTGCGAGAACTATGCTAGAAGTTTCAAAGCTTCTAATCATCTTCTGGGCGGAGGCTGTCAACACTGCGTGCTACGTTTTGAACAGGGTTCTCATCGTCAAACCTCACGGAAAGACTGCTTACGAACTTTTCTTCAAACGTAAGCCTCTGATAGACTTCTTCAGGACGTTCGGATGCTCCTGCACTCTTTTGAACACTCAAGAAAATCTCATCAAGTTCGAAGCAGTGGGCAACATATGTTACTTTATGGGGTATTGACGTGACCGTGTTATCCTGATCAGTCAAAAACCCAATTAAACCTAGGTAGCTAGGGTAAGTCAGGTATCGTATCCACGAAGAGCATGTGGTTAGTATCGCACGACCTGTTCGCTTAGTTAGACTATTTACAAAAATGTATAAAGTGATTATGAAGATTGCTAATTTTCTTTGTTTATTTGATTTGAAAAGAAATCGGAGTGAACCCACAAATGACTATTATCTAAAACAATTGTTTAGTAACTAAGATTGCAAACTAAGTTACTTAATTGAAAACAAGAATTAGGAATACGGATCACACCCGGTTTGATTATTGCAAGACCTAGGGTTCTTACATGTTTTAACTTGATTCAATTGCATATAGTGATTAACAGATTTCTATCACGAAACTTAGGTGCCAATTGTTATCAACATCATAGACAACGGACCACAACACACTTCATTACCTTGGACATGTGGTAACACTTCGCAAAATCGTGTCCAATGTAATAAAGACACGTGTCATTAACCCTAAACTTGTAATGAATTGATTACGAGGGACTAAAGTTGACAAACAAAGAAAAGATGTATGTGGAAGGATCAAAAGTATCAACATGTGAAAACTATGCTTTTCAATAACCCTACACGATGTTTCTACTCTTAATCGAATGAATTTTGGAACGTATGAAACCGTTTGTGAAAGAAAGTGAAAGTTTACAAGATGCGGGGGTTAAACGTGTCAACATGTTAATTTACTACCTCTGAGTGACCTTTTAACGAACACGGGGCTCTGTAACGATTGATTATACTCTTAAGAACAAGTGACGAAAAATTCATGAGGTTTCGATATCGTTTGATATAAAATACGTTGACTTTCATAAATAAAGGGTTTAGAGCGTCAACAAAGTGAAACTAGTGTTTTCGGTTATCATTTATCGAAACCGGACCTAACAGTATTTGATTATATGATACACTCTAATTTACACATATTTTAGTCCCCCGTTATACCCCTATTTTATGCGTTTTTGTCCGTAAAACCGTCGTTCGGATACTTATTTATCTACATTTGTGTTTACAGGCCTAAAACTGCATTTCAGACAAGATGATAGCAAAAACGAAGACTTTCCGGACAAAACGACAAATCTGCGGACATTCTGTTAAGGATTCAGAACTGGGCCTGTGGAACGGTCGTTCCACCTGATGCACGACCGTGCATCTCCGACATCGATGATCATCTCGGAACTGAACGGTCGGTGCGACCTGACGTGCAACATAGCTCGGAACTGAACGGTCGTTCCATCCCGAAGAACGACCGTGCAATTTCAGATCTGGTCAAAGATTCCGATGACGTATGCAGTATGGCGACCCATGTCTAATAATTCAATAAAGTGAACGGTCGTTCCATATGGGGAACGACCGTGCATCAGCGAAATGTATAAAAACTCTGCAGAAACAGTCTGCTCGTTATCTTGGGAAATTCTGGATTTTTGGAGAGCTCCAATGGCGATTTTAAGGCTCCGGAGGCACTAGCTTTCACCCGGATTCAAGCCGCATTATCCCGTTTAGCTCGATTACTACCCGGATCCTTAGTCTAGTACTTGTTTATGGTTGGATTTTCTAATCTTTCCAAGTTTTTGTTAATCTTTCAAGTACTTAGATTATGATTTATGTATTATTGTAGCCTTTGGGCAAAAACACAACAATCCCTTGCTAGATTATAACCATTAGTTTGTTAAACTTGGTTTGTAATGACATTTGAAGTATTTTCTATGATTATCTTTGATGATTAGTTTGCAACCTTGTTATTGATATTGATTTCTTGATTATAAGTAATTGTGTTGGATGATTGGTGCTTGGTTAGTTAAGATAGTTGAAAAATGAAGCTTAATTAATCTTGTATTAGTAAACTTTGAACTTGGTTAACTAGTTTAGCTTGGTTTAAATGTGGGCATCATGATACTAGAAATGGTTAGTGATTTAATAAAATGTAATTATTGTTAATCAAGAGAGCTTGCCGTCACGTAAGGACTCTAACGGGTTAGATGGTGTCGTTATAAATTCTTGCCATGATTTATTAGCTTAGTTAGTAGTTTAGGCCAAAATTGCTATCTTAGTGAATTATTGTGTAAGATTTGTAAAATGAACTTGGTTGTGATTTAATCTAGATTATGCTTATCTCGGTGGTTGCATTGTGTTTATCGGTGTCGCTTTCCTTGTTTAAGTGAGGTTAGAATAATCCTAACGGCTGCCTAACTTATTTTTAAGAGATTTTCATAAACATTTATCAATTGCACGTTAAAGAACAATTTTAGGTGGTTAAAGTGTGTTTATCGTTTTAGCTTTCCGAATGATTGTCATGTTAGGATTCCCGAAAGGGATACTAATTGTATTAAATTGGAAAATTGACCGAATGCTTCTAGTGCCAAAACTGACTTAGTTGACATGCTGTGGTTGTGTATTTAGCAAGGCTTTTTATCTACTATCTATTATGTTTTTATTATGTATTTGGTTATGTTAATTTAGTTTAGTTTAAAATCACAAAACCTATGTTTTTAGCCGGTAGTTTAGTGACAAAGGTCTAGTACTAATTCTCCGCCCATTTCCTTGGATCGATACTTGGTTCTTACCGATACTTTATTACATATATGACGGGGTACACTTGCCTCTTTCGTGTGTGTTTTGATGTAAAAGTAATAATCACTTTTATAAATTTAAAACCCAATCGTGTGTAATTCATTGCAAAATATTATGTATATATACGCACACGTCAAGTTTTTGGCGCCGTTGCCGGGGAAATGGCGAGCTTTAGGAACGACCCGAGTCATTATGTTATCGGTGTATATACTTGTTAATATTTGTGTATACTTTCTTGATTATTTATTTGTTAATATTTCTTGCTTTTATTTCATTTATTCGTTTTCCAAGTCATTTTTTTTTGTACACTTGTAAATTTTTTTATTCCATTTATTTATTCAATCCGGATTTATTTATTCATTTATTCTTTGAGTTTTCGGCTTCGAGTATTCATTTTTACTTTAGCCGATTCATTCATTTTTATTTCTTTAATTTTTATAAAATTTCGGGCCCATTTTCGAATTTTTTTTATAAAATTTTCAGCCCATTTAAAATAATATTCTGTTTCTTTTCAGCAAAAAAAAAAATAAATAAATAAAAATAAAAAAATAAAAAAAATAAAACCTTTATTATAATAATATTATATGCATGTGTGTCAATTTCTCGTTTGCAGGTTGTTGTCCTCAACCCCCCGCTCCCGACGCTGTTGAGCCTTCAGACGAACCCGAGCGTGATCTGAGGAGACGTCTTCGTGAGAGATCCCGCGCGGTTGCGCTGCAACTCGCAGCAGCCGCGGACGAGCCGGTGGTACCCGCTGAAGCCGAGGGCTCAGGGGACGTAGGAAACATAATCATGGCAGACGACGAACGACCACACACACAAAAAAAAAAAAAAAAAAAAAAAAAAAAATTTTGTTGTGCCTATTTCCAGGAAAACTTCATTCACGTTGGACATGACCATACACAGTAAAAGAGGTATTTTCTTATGGAACTGTTGCAATAGAGAACGCGAACGGCGTTATTTTCAAAGTGAATGGGCACCGCTTGAAGCTTTACGTTGCCGGGCCGATCTAGTCGGCTGTGGAGGTTATCGAACTCCACGCCCCGCACACATCATAAGTGTGGGGACATGAGTCTTGCTATCGACTCGCCGACAAAAATTTAGCATGAGTCTTGCTATCGACTCGCCGACAAAAATTTAGCATGAGTCTTGCTATCGACTCGCCGACAAAAATTTAGCATGGAGTCTTGCTATCGACTCGCCGACAAAAATTTAGCCGGAGTCTACGCTACTGACTCGCCGACAAAAATGTAGCAAGAGCGTATTTTGCGCTTTAGGGGTAGTATTGTCTTTTTATTTGTTTTTCTAGTTTTAGAGTAATTTAGGTGTGCTTGGTAGATTTCGTTAGTTTGTACAGTTTTTAAATGTGCCGAGCGTAGGGTCTAGGTTGAAATAATGTTATAACAGCGTGCGAATGGTAAAAATGGCGAAAAATGGTCGATTCGGACGCTGAAACTGCATTCTGCAGTTAACAGACATGTCTGCAGATCTCGCACGGCCGTGCCATGGGTCGCACGCCCGTGCGATTTCGGGCTGGCCTGCACCTCGAGTCGCACCCTCGTGCATTACCGAGGTCAACGTGCTAGAATGGGTCAACATCGGATCCGCACGCCCGTGCGAAAATCCGCACTCCCGTGCGCATGGCCAGGGACATTTTTTTTATAAAAAAAAAAAAAAAAAAAAAAAAAAAAAAAAGGTCTATCGTTTAGTAGTGTATTTATCGGGTGTTCATTTTGGCAACTATTTCAAACACCCCCGGTTATGTATGCTTTATTTTTCAGACTCTTTACTTTAGTTTTTATGATTATGTCTTTGTTGGGATTGCTAGTTTTTATATTTATGTAAATTATGGTTTATTTGTGGTTTTTCTGTTTCTGTTTTGGTGCACATGTGACATGCTTGCAGGTTTTTGGCCGACATATCTTGGACCGGAGCACGTGGCAGATACAACTTCGGAAGTCTCGTTGCATCAACATCATCTTGAGGGGAGTATTATTATTATTATTATCCTTTTCTCTATATTTTGGGTCTCGCATTGGGGACAATGCGAAGTTCAAGTGTGGGGAGGGGGTTAACTTTGTTAACTTTGTTTGTCCTCATTTGTAAAAAAAAAAAAAAAAAAAAAAAATCAGAAAATCAGAAAAATCATTCAAAAATACCTGTATTTTGTATATATTTTAGTAAATAAATCGGTTGGTTGTGTTTTAGAAAGCTTCAGACTTGATAAAAACTCGACAAGCAAAATATTTTTAAAAAAAGGAAACCGGAAAGCGTGACAAACAAAGAAAGACTTGCATGATAGTTTTCACACTTTTACCCATTCCTTCCGTTACGTGAGCATATTTGAGCCTTATATTGTTATATATTTGTTCATTTCGGATATAGGAGTGAGCCGGATGTTTTGTGCAATTTAGAACTTGTCACTAGTATGCTTGTTAAGACCATGAACGTGCGGATTTGTGTAAACGTGATAGAGGCACTTAGATTACCCCTTTGTTGTGTACCTTGTTCTTTGTGTTGTGCTTCCCGTTCACCTTATATTACCCTTTAGGATTAACCATGTCGAGCCTTCCCGTTCACCTTTGTTTACCCACATTATCGCCTACTTAACCAAATTTAGCCTTTTTATGTTTTTAACCCTTTTTAGTGTTGAAACTCGGTTAAGATAATAGTTTAACTAGCTTGTTAGTATTTATATTTCATTGTATAGTAAAAAAAAAAAAAAAAAAAAAAAACAGAAAATAAAACACCCTAAAATAGGGTGAAGTTGATAGAAATCGAGAAATTTTGAATGCTTAAATGTTAAAAATCTTGTTGATAAGCTCGATTGCGCTTTATTCGCCTTTTTAAGGCATTTGTATGTAAAGTTGTATTGTTTATTGCTAGTTAAACGCTACTATCGAGTTTTAACCGTTTTCGCCATTTTAAATGTCCACTTCCATACCCTTCGCCCAAGCCTAACGTTACAACCCGTAAAGACCTCTTGATTTACACTTATTTGCATGTTAGTTGGTGAAGACGAGATCTTATGACAAGCTTATGATATTGCACATTTCATTGACTAGGCGTTGAGTGTTTACGCATACACATTTTATGTATGATTCATAAATAAAACCGAGTGTGTGTGTACATTGTGAGTTAGGTGAAGATTAACATGTGAGTCAATTAAATGTTTAGTCTCGGCTTTTTGGTTGTCGCTTTATAATTGCATATGCTTGTTTGGGTTTGAATCTTTTGATGTTGTCTTTCGACAAACCGGCTAACCGTTTATATATTAGTTTTCAATAAAATAGTGTGTAAATTATCGTTCTTGTTTGTTTATGTCTTTTATTGCTTTTTAGTTTAGCTTGCTTGAGGACAAGCAAGGTTTAAGTGTGGGGAGATTTGATACACTCTAATTTACACATATTTTAGTCCCCCGTTATACCCCTATTTTATGTGTTTTTGTCCGTAAAACCGTCGTTCGGATACTTATTTATCTACATTTGTGTTTACAGGCCTAAAACTGCATTTCAGACAAGATGATAGCAAAAACGAAGACTTTCCGGACAAAACGACAAATCTGCGGACATTCTGTTAAGGATTCAGAACTGGGCCTGTGGAACGGTCGTTCCACCTGATGCACGACCGTGCATCTCCGACATCGATGATCATCTCGGAACTGAACGGTCGGTGCGACCTGACGTGCAACATAGCTCGGAACTGAACGGTCGTTCCATCCCGAAGAACGACCGTGCAATTTCAGATCTGGTCAAAGATTCCGATGACGTATGCAGTATGGCGACCCATGTCTAATAATTCAATAAAGTGAACGGTCGTTCCATATGGGGAACGACCGTGCATCAGCGAAATGTATAAAAACTCTGCAGAAACAGTCTGCTCGTTATCTTGGGAAATTCTGGATTTTTGGAGAGCTCCAATGGCGATTTTAAGGCTCCGGAGGCACTAGCTTTCACCCGGATTCAAGCCGCATTATCCCGTTTAGCTCGATTACTACCCGGATCCTTAGTCTAGTACTTGTTTATGGTTGGATTTTCTAATCTTTCCAAGTTTTTGTTAATCTTTCAAGTACTTAGATTATGATTTATGTATTATTGTAGCCTTTGGGCAAAAACACAACAATCCCTTGCTAGATTATAACCATTAGTTTGTTAAACTTGGTTTGTAATGACATTTGAAGTATTTTCTATGATTATCTTTGATGATTAGTTTGCAACCTTGTTATTGATATTGATTTCTTGATTATAAGTAATTGTGTTGGATGATTGGTGCTTGGTTAGTTAAGATAGTTGAAAAATGAAGCTTAATTAATCTTGTATTAGTAAACTTTGAACTTGGTTAACTAGTTTAGCTTGGTTTAAATGTGGGCATCATGATACTAGAAATGGTTAGTGATTTAATAAAATGTAATTATTGTTAATCAAGAGAGCTTGCCGTCACGTAAGGACTCTAACGGGTTAGATGGTGTCGTTATAAATTCTTGCCATGATTTATTAGCTTAGTTAGTAGTTTAGGCCAAAATTGCTATCTTAGTGAATTATTGTGTAAGATTTGTAAAATGAACTTGGTTGTGATTTAATCTAGATTATGCTTATCTCGGTGGTTGCATTGTGTTTATCGGTGTCGCTTTCCTTGTTTAAGTGAGGTTAGAATAATCCTAACGGCTGCCTAACTTATTTTTAAGAGATTTTCATAGACATTTATCAATTGCACGTTAAAGAACAATTTTAGGTGGTTAAAGTGTGTTTATCGTTTTAGCTTTCCGAATGATTGTCATGTTAGGATTCCCGAAAGGGATACTAATTGTATTAAATTGGAAAATTGACCGAATGCTTCTAGTGCCAAAACTGACTTAGTTGACATGCTGTGGTTGTGTATTTAGCAAGGCTTTTTATCTACTATCTATTATGTTTTTATTATGTATTTGGTTATGTTAATTTAGTTTAGTTTAAAATCACAAAACCTATGTTTTTAGCCGGTAGTTTAGTGACAAAGGTCTAGTACTAATTCTCCGCCCATTTCCTTGGATCGATACTTGGTTCTTACCGATACTTTATTACATATATGACGGGGTACACTTGCCTCTTTCGTGTGTGTTTTGATGTAAAAGTAATAATCACTTTTATAAATTTAAAACCCAATCGTGTGTAATTCATTGCAAAATATTATGTATATATACGCATACGTCATTATACCCTATAGATCATACTTATACTCACTTTTAGGGTTAAATGTGCTTAAAATGAAAGTTTCAAGGATTTAGAAGGTTCAGGGGCCAAACTTGTCAAATTTCAAACTTTGTTGGCTGGATACCTATGGGCTCGCGCTGCGCGACCCTGAACAGGGTGTGCCGTCACGCGACGCGACGGCCTGGTTTTGATAGAAAGCATGAACAGGTGCAGGTTCTGCATGCTTCTTCCCCTAATTCAACTTTATACACTCATAACTCGAAACGAGGGACTATTTGATGGTTTCTAAAACCACTAGGGACACTTGTTCTCATCTGGAAACATCATAAAACAGCTGGGATGATCTGGTGAACTCCTCATTAGTATAAATAGGTGCTTTTGGGTAGCTTCTTCACTTGCACAATTCAAATTTTCTCACATTCTCAATTGCTCAAGCTTTGGAGCATTCTCTGGAGCATCCTAATCACTAAGGAAGCTCTCTTAAGTTTAATCTTCGTGCTAAGGACCTTTGTAAGTGTTCTTGGCTCCTGTAGTTAAGTTTTTTATTAGCTTAATGACCGAAAGTTAAAGATATCGTAATGATACTTTGACTTTGTGATTAATCACTAACGGTCAAGCCATTATTCAAATTGAAAGTGGCTATGTGTTGGTAATTAAGTAGGTGATAATCCCTCAAAAGGGCACCTCCTAATTATCACGTTTACTTGGTCAATTGTCGGGTCAAAGTAATGAACAGAAAAGTCAAACGAGTCAGTTTTTATAAAAGAATTCATAACTGATAATGTGAAAGCTATAAAATACGTTTTATCACTTTAATAACTTGTTAAATAATATAAGAACATGTTTAGACATGTTCAACCCGACAATTCTGAGTTTAGGCTCGGTTCGCAACCGAAAGTCGCAAAAGTTGACTTTTGCTTTGACTTTCAGTTCTGACCCGAATTAGCTTAGTTTAGTTATGCCTTAGGGTTCCTTTGTGACCATGTTATATGTTAGGATAACCCTCTGAGGTTATACTTCATGGTCTCTTAGAAATCATAGTTCATTGCATGTTTCCGTTAATTCCTTAAAAATTGACTATTATGCCCTTATATTATAAAAACGAGATTTTTGAAAATGTGAGAGGACAAAAAGCTTTATTACTGATATATAAGTATGTCCACAAAATTTGACATCAGTTTCTGCTCTCAAACTAAAGTTATGCAAGATAGCGTAAAATGAAACTTTTTGTTAATTAAATGACATTTTTAGCATAAATCATGTTTAAACCCAAATTTTGGCACCAAACTCATTACCTACTGTTTAATATAATTTTTAGGGAATTTTGGAATTTTTGGTCAGATTTTATACTGACCATAACATAGAGTTCTTGCATGAATTCGGTAATTGACGATAATGCCCTTTTCATTAATAAGATGAGATTTACATATCATTTACATGCATTAACTTTTTCTACTGATGTTATATATTAAATAAAATATTTTAAGCATTCAAGACTGATAAAAATCTCAGAATTTCATAAACATCTCAAATATCGTCAAATATCGACTTTTACGCAAATTAGGAACATTGTATGGTTTTAAAACCATATTTAGCACCTAAGACATGATACCCACTGATTTTATAACTGAATTTTAATATCTTAACAGTAAGTATAAGTCTTGAACTCAGATTTCCAATTTGGTCCTTAAAACATATGTGAAATGACCAAAATGCCCCTCCGGTGCATAGTTTGGCCACAAATGGTAACCTTTACATATGTATGATATCTTACTGATGTAACATGATAAAATAATTATTTTTACTAATTATTTTAGACCAGAACCTTAGTTTGCTATTGAACCTCTTTTATGAACTTTAAAATGACCAAATTACCCTTTCGGGACTTAAATTGGTTTTAAAATCTTTTTGGGCATAATTGGTGATATCCTACTGATATCATACCATATTTAAACCATATTAACTTGTGAAACTTGTACATGACTCAACCGGTTACCCGTTATGCATAAACGCATTCGGTACGGTTTATGTAACTAGTTTGCATAAATTAATCAAAACGGGTCAAACCTTATCATTCTTCCTTCAAAATCCAGAATGTATTTAGTTTACCCATTTTATACAAGTCTCCATACTTATCGGGTCTAAATTACATTCCAATCCGGTCACTGCTTAATCTTGCATTTCGTACCGTAAACTTGTCTTTAAAACTAACCGGTCTAAGTTACAACTTAAATAAGACCCGTTAGGAATCTAATAAGTTATTAAAACCTTCTTTCCAGATTAGGAGCCCAGTAAAAGCTACCTACACTTGTTTGAGTAGGATTTACGGCTGAGAATACAAATTTTACATTTTAAGCTCAGGTAAATACTTTTAACTTATTTTCCCTTATACGGGCTTGGGATACGGTAAATTACTACCGCTTGGTCGGGTATTGGATATTTAATCGATTAGTGGTTAAATCATTGAGATAACCCGTTTTAATCTTTTTTGGTTGATCCAAGCATTTGGGGGTTAATGACCGTGTCCTGGATATCCTCGGCTCATTCATTTGAAATGGCCACAACTTAAGCACGAGGTGTAGGCATACACCTGACAGTTGCATATGTAAAATGGTATCCCACTCGTGAGGATAACTTCTTGTGGGCTTATACTAGTGGTGTGTCTATTAATCTTGTCTCGGCTTCTATCCTGGGCCCTGAACGTATGACAAACATGTGAATTTGCATACAAGATTATTTATATAATTGTCCCAAGTTATAAAAGATTTGTTCCTTGTGCAATTAAATCAATTCTCATAAATGTTTTCAAAAGAGTCAGTTAATTGTATTTACCAGTGTAAACTGACGTATTTTTCAAAAAGACTAAGTGACAGGTACTAAGCGAAATTGACTGGAAGCGCCTAAGCATTAGATAAAGAATCTTGCAAGTTCTTGATGCTTAAAGTCTGTCGAACAATATTTTGTTTTCTGTTTTAGATCCAACTGTGGATCCACTTACAACCGCTTGTATAATATTTATTTATACTTTGCATTTCGGTTTGTATTAATATTTTCTATCAAGACTTCCGCTGTGTATTAAACTGTGATTATTTGAGTATGATGATATCAACTACGTCACGATACTCCCCACCGGGCCTACCGGTAATACGTGGAAATATCGGTGTCACACCCCGATTTCCACGTGTCACCGGTGGGCCCGGTGGGGAGTATCGTGACGTGGTTGGCAACGTAATAGTCAAACAACACAATATTTAATATGCACAGCGGAATCAAATTTTAAAGATATAATACAACCGAATAAATTATTGTAATATCAAGTATCACAACGTTCGGATGTTTATCCACAGAACGGATTGAAATAAAATAGAGACAATAGTTCAACAGACTTCAGGCATCTTAAGCTTGCGAGACTTCTAATGATGCTAAGGAGAAATCCCAGCCAATTTCGCTTAGTACCTGCATTTAATCTTTTTGGGAAAATACGTCAGTTTACACTGGTAAATACATTCAACTGACTCATTTTGGAAAATGATTGAAAATTGGTTTGGGTGCACGTGGCATAAACATTTTATTTAACTTGGGAGAATTATTTAAATATATAATCTTGTGAACGAATTACATGTTACTTGTGCGTTCAGTAGCCTGGATCTTGTCCGGGTTAAAGATCAATAGACACGCCACATCATAGAGTTATACACTGACAGGTGTACGCCTACACCCCGTGCTCAGGTCGTGGCCATCTCGTAAGATGATGCCAAGGATATCCGGGACATGGTCATTAACCCCCCAAAGGCTTTAATTAATCAATACTGTTTAAACGAGCCGATCAAATTAGTCAACTACCCACTCAACTGTGGAGATTTGATGCTCGATCAAGCGGTATGCTATATACCGTAACCCAAGCCCGTAGAGGGAAAATAAGTTAAAAGTATTTACCTGAGCAATGTATAAATCACAATAAGCAAAATGCACGTAGCTTTTACTGGTCCTCCTAATATGGAACGAAGGTTTTTAATAACCTATTAGAATCCTAACGGGTCTTTAATTAAGCTTAAGCTTAGACCGGCTAGTTTCAAAGATACGGTTCGTACGCACGATTAAGCGAAGACCGGATAGAATGTGATTTAGACCCGACAAGTTCAGAGACTTGTTTAGTATGGGTTTATTATTCACATTCTGGATTTTGAGATAAAACCGTTAAGGTTTGACCCGTTTCGGCTAATTTATGTAAACTTGTTACATAAACCGAACCGTACGCGTAATAAGCGTGACGGGTATTCATGAGAGCTATAGACAGGTTTCCTAAGTTAATTATGCCTCAAATATGTTGTGACATCAGTAAGATGTCTTTCATTATGCCCGAAACGTGTTTAAACACAAACTAGGCCCCGTAGGGGTAGTTTGGTCATTTAAAAGATTATAAAAGAGTTTAAATGTTTAACTGAGTTACAGGTCTGATATAATCAGCAAAAATACTTAGTTTACTGATTTATAACAGTAAGGTATTTTAGATATGTGAAATTTATCAATTATAACCAAACTATGCCCCGTAGGGGTATTTTGGTAATTTCACATAAGCCGAAAAGCTCAAAACTGAAGTCTGAGATAACCAACTTTTGCTTATTGTTAAAATGTTATAATTTGACTAAAACATCAGTAGGTATCACCCTTGAATGTTGAAAAATAGTATTAGTACATATTATGCGCTAAAAACGCTAAATAAGGCGATTAGGAGCCGTTTACGGGTTCAATACCTAAAGCTGATATTTTTATTATTCCAGAAGGTCTAAAATAATTTATTTATCATAACTAATCAGTAGCAAAAGGTTTGGAGTCGTTTAGATATGTAAAACTCATTTTATGGCCCATAAGGGCAAAACCGACAATTACCGGATTAAGCCTACGACTACCAGTTATGCTCAGCCTAAAATTAATTAAAAATATTTAAAAATCCCAAAATAATATATTACATCAGTGGGTATTAAGTTTGATACCAAAAAGTAGGCTTAACTAGGCTATACGCTAATTACGCCGTTTTATTAACATAAAGCATTCATTTTGCGATAATGAGCATAACTCTTAATCTACAATTCAAACTGATGTCAAACTTTGCATACAAGTTTATATATCAGTAATTAAAGTTTCTACTCTTTTACATTTCCAAAAATCATGTTTTAAGGCAATAAGGGCATAATGGTCAACATATGGGCAATTAACGGAAACATGCATATTAATTGGATAACTAATGAACCAAGGTGTATAATTACAGAGGGTTGTACTAACATGTAACCTAGTCCAATTAAAGCTCTGAGGCATTTCTAAAACATGCCTAAACGGGTCAGAACTGAAAGTCAAAGTGAAAGTCAAACTATGTGACTTTCGGTTCCGAACCGGGTCTAAACAGGAAATTGTCGGGTTGAACATGTTTAGACATGTTCTTACACTTATTACCAAGTTATAACAATGATCCAACAGGTTGTATATGATCTACAATGTTAATTATGCATAAATAGCATTTTAGGCATCCTGTTGACTTTTTAAATATAAGTTTGACCCGACTTTTGACCTGGTTAGAGTGATGATCAGGGGAAACCCTTTTTGAGGTTTTATTACCCACATAAATACCAACTTATAACTATTTTTAATTCGAGATATGACTGAGCCATTGTTGACTAATCTCGAAGTCAAACCGTAATTACGACGGTTTGACTTTTAGCTAATAAACTAAGCTAAACTCAATTAAAGAAGGATTAGAACACTTACTGAAGTCCCAAGCTTGATTAGAGAAGACTTGAGAGGAAGTTTGAGCTCCAGAAGTGATCCACAAATGCAGATGAAGGTGTGCGGAGTGTTTGTAACTTGAAGGCCCTTTTATAGTGAATTCAATCACCACAATTGGTTGACAAACAAGTCTAGTACTCACCATACCCTTCCAACAAGTGTCCTATAGGTTTAGGGGTCGTTTAGGGGCCAAGGGGGATGTGAAAAATCGGTTAAAGTCGATCACAAAGGCACCTAGCAGACACACATCCAAGAAAATCGGAAATCTATTTAGATGTGGCAGTGGCGTAGCGCGACTGCCTAGGCAGTTAGTGGTTGCGCTACGCGAGCCCTTGGGGTCATCCAACAAACTTTTAAAAATTGCAGTTTTGGTCCCTGGCTCTTCAAACTTCGAAAAGACCTTATTTTCTTGCATTTTGAGCCCTCGTAATTGACGTATAAGGGCTTCAAGACATTTACCTTCTTTGATTAGTCCTCGGTTAACTTTATTGTTACCCGAAAAGGCCTAATTTTCAATGTTGACGCTTTAACCCCTCCCACACGAATTTGATCACAACTTGCTCATACGATAATGAAATTTTATGAAATTTAAGTCGTGCGTTCTAGTGAGTATAATTTACCGTTACAAAGCTTCGGGTTTGTCAAAAGGTCATTCAGAGGTATAATTTAAACATGTTGACACATTTAGCCCCTGTAGTTTGAAATCTCTCACTTTTAGCTTCGTATGATCCATGATTTATTCGTTTGAAGGTATGAGCACCATGTAGGGTTAATGTACATTATATTTATTCACAGTTGACACTTAGAATACGTATGTTCACATACTTTTCATGTTTGTCAACTTTAGTCCTTCTATAATATTTCTTTCACACGTTTAAACTTTTGACACGTGTCTACACATTATAGGACGTGAATTTTCGAGGTGTTACATCCTCACCCCCTTAAAATAAATCTCGACCCGAGATTTACTGAAATAAGTAAGGGTACTTTTCTTTCATCGTGGATTCAACCTCCCACGTGTATTCGGGACCTCTACGGGCATCCCATTTGACCTTTACAATAGGTACATGCTTCCTTCGAAGCTTCTTCACCTGTCGATCTTCAATCGACAAAGGTTTTTCCACAAACTTCAAGCTCTCATCTATATGCACATCTGTATGTGGTATAACCAGTGATTCATCAGCGAAGCACTTCTTCAGATTGCAGATGTGGAACACATTGTGAATTCCACTGAGCTCTTCCGGTAAGTTTAACTTATAGGCAACTGACCCGACACGTTCGATAACCTTGAAAGGTCCTATGTATCTCGGGCTTAGCTTGCCTTTCTTACCAAACCGCATCACTCCCTTCCAGGGTGACACTTTAAGTAGGACTTTGTCACCTACTTCGAAGTGAAAATCCTTACGCTTAGGATCAGCATAACTTTTCTGCCTATCCCGGGCAGCTTTGAGACGGTCACGAATCTGGACAATCTTTTCCGTCATTTCGAACACGATCTCTGGTCCTGATAACTGGACATCTCCAACTTCCGCCCAACAAACGGGCGATCTACACTTTCTACCGTATAATGCCTCGAAAGGCACAGCCTTAATGCTGGTATGGTAGCTATTGTTGTAGGAGAATTCGATTAATGGTAGGTTCTTATCCCAACTACCTCCCAAATCGATCGCACATGCACGTAGCATGTCTTCCAATGTTTGAATAGTACGCTCACTCTGACCGTCAGTCTGAGGATGGTAAGCCGTACTAAAATTTAAACGTGTGCCCAAAGATTGTTGGAAACTCTTCCAAAAATGTGACGTGTATCTAGTATCTCGATCAGAGATAATAGCCAGTGGTATGCCATGTAAGGCTACAATCTTATCAACGTATAACTAGGCTAACATGTCAGAGCTATAAGTCTCCTTGATGGGTAAGAAATGTGCTGACTTAGTCAGTCTATCAACTATAACCCATATTGTATCATTTCCTTTCCTTGTCTTGGGTAACTTGGTAATAAAATCCATAGTTACCATTTCCCACTTCCACGTAGGAAGTTCGGGCTGTTGTAGCAAACCTGACGGTTTCTGATTCTCGGCTTTGACTTGCGCACATGTCAAGCATTTTGCTACATGGGCGGCTACAGACTTTTTCAAGCCTATCCACCAATAATTTGCCTTGAGATCCTGGTACATTTTATCAGCTCCAGGATGAACGGAGTATTTGGAATTGTGGGCTTCCTGGAGGATAACATCACGAAGTCCCCCATAAATTGGAACCCATACTCGTCCATTCAATCTTAAAATTCCGTCCTTGCTAAGAGTTAACTGCTCCTCAGTTACTCCTAACTTTTCATTAGGATAGTTAGCTTCCAACACAGCTTCCTTCTGTGCAGCTAACAACCTTTCCATCAAATTATTCTTTATCTCCATACGCTTGGCATTGATTCGGATAGGTTTCATCCTTTCCTTTCGACTCAAGGCATCAGCGACTACATTTGCCTTACCGGGATGGTACTTGATTTCGCAATCATAGTCATTCGAGGTCTCCATCCAACGACGTTGCCTCATGTTTAGCTCTTTCTGATTAAACAGGTGCTGGAGGCTCTTGTGATCAGAATAGATCACACACTTGATCCCATAAAGATAATGCCTCCACAGTTTTAGTGCGAATACAACGGCACCCAACTCCAAGTCATGGGTGGTGTAATTATTTTCGTGCTCCTTTAACTGTCGTGATGCATAGGCAATAACCTTGCCTTTCTGCATAAGCACACAACCCATTCCGGTGTGTGATGCATCACAATAAACTACAAATTCTTCGATTCCATCAGGCAATGTCAACACTGGAGCATTGCTCAACTTCTGCTTGAGAATATCGAAAGCTTCTTGCTGCTTAGGGCCCCAAACGAACTTTACTTTCTTCTTGGTTAAGGAAGTTAGGGGTGCAGCAATCCTTGAAAAATTTTGAATGAAACGCCTGTAATATCCTGCCAATCCCAGGAAGCTACGAATCTCCGTAGGCGTCTTTGGCTCTTGCCAATTCATAACAGCTTCAACCTTAGCGGGATCCACCTGGATACCACGCTCGCTAACCACATGTCCAAGAAATTGGACTTCCCGAAGCCAAAATTCGCACTTGGAAAATTTGGGGTAGAGTTTTTCCTGATGCAGGAGTTTGAGAATACATCGAAGGTGTTTCTCATGGTCAGCTTGGTTCTTCGAATAAATAAGGATGTCATCGATGAAGACGATAACGAATTTATCCAAGTATGGCTTGCAAACACGATTCATGAGATCCATGAACGCGGCCGGTGCATTAGTGAGCCCAAAAGGCATTACTAGGAACTCGTAATGACCATAACGAGTCCTAAATGCAGTTTTATGCACGTCTTCATCTCTAACCTTCAGTTGATGGTAGCCTGACCTCAAATCAATCTTCGAGAAATAACTGTCCCCTTGTAACTGATCGAACAAGTCGTCGATCCTAGGCAAAGGATATCTATTCTTTATTGTGACCTTATTAAGCTCACGATAGTCGATGCACAGACACATCGATCCGTCCTTCTTCTTGACGAATAGGACCGGCGCTCCCCAAGGGGACGAGCTAGGTTTTATGAAACCCTTGGCTAGTAATTCATCTAGCTGTGTCCTCAATTCTTTCATCTCTGTGGGCGCCAACCTATAAGGTGCTCTAGCAACTGGTGCTGCTCTGGGGATGATATCAATCCTGAATTCCACTTGCCTATCTGGTGGCAAACCAGGTAGTTCTTCCGGAAAAACTTTGGGGAATTCAGAAATGGCAGGGATATCTTCTATCTTCGGTTTGGGGTCATCAATAATCACTTGTGCCATGTAGAGGACACAACCCCTCTTTAAACATTTTGAAGCCTTGAGCATAGTCACTTGCTCAGGCAGCCCATACTGGGTATCTCCCCGAATGGTAAGTGGTTCACCAGACGGAGTCTTTATTACCACTTGCTTCATGTTACAGACAATTTGGGCCTGGTTACGAGATAACCAGTCCATACCCAGAACTATGTCAAAACCGGCCAACTTAAAGGGAAGTAGAGACAGAGGAAAAGAATGGTTCTTAATGGATATAACACATCCATCTAACACAGTTGAGACGGTTTCTATGGTACCATCTGCTAACTCTACCTCATAGTTTACGCTTAAGGTTTTGACAGGTAAATTCAACAATTTACAAAACTTATGATCTACGAAAGACTTATCTGCGCCTGAATCAAAAAGTACTCTTGCAAAGACATCATTTACAAGGAAGGTACCTATTATGACATTATCGTCTTGCACAGCCTCTTTCGCGTCCATTCTGAAGACTCTAGCATTAGTCTTCTTAGCCTCTTCAGGCTTCTTGTTGTATTTAGGGCAGTTGGTCTTAATGTGCCCCTTCTCATTGCAACGGTAGCACGTTGCGTCTTTTATCTTCTTGCAATCCAAGGTTTTGTGATCCGTGGACTTGCAAATACCATAAGCATAAGATTTTGACTGAGTCTGTGAGTTCGACTCAAGTCTGCACTTTCCAAAGTGCTGCTTCTTGCATATCTTGCATTTGGGCTTCTCACCAGAATTATGCCCCTCTTTCCTCGACTCAGATCCTTTCTTGTTGTCACCGTTCCCACGGTGTTTCTTGCTCGATCTTCGTGAACCATCATCTTCACGCTTTCTCTTCTCAGCCTCCTTATTCCTCAGCGATCTCTGCCTGACCGCATCCAGAGTGAGGAATAAGGAAATGTCAGCTACAGACCTAAACGTAGCTGGCCGAGAAGCTTTCACGCTTGCCTTGATCTCGGGGGCTAAACCACCGATAAAACGAGCGATTCTTTTTGGCTCCGGGGTTACCAGATAAGGAACCAACCGGGACATCGTGTTGAAGCTCATTAGGTAAGCTTGACAGTCAAGGTTTGTCATCACCAGTGATAGAAAATCAGACTCTATCTTTTCCACCTCATGCTGAGGGCTATAATTTTCCCTGATAAGGGCAACAAATTGATCCCAAGACATGTTGTACAATGGGATTTTCCCGGTGGCTTGAATCAGAGATCTCCACCATGCTAAAGCTTCACCCTTAAAAGACTGCGACACAAACTTGACCACGTCTCGCTCAGCGCATCCGCTGATATCAACAACCGTATCCATCTCATCTAGCCATGTCATACAGTCGATGGCTACTTTCTCCCCAGTGAAATCCCGGGGTTTGCAGGAAACGAAATACTTATACGAGCAACCCTTGTCACGGGGTCCCTTGTTTAGTATAACCTGCTGAGATGGAGCACTGTGGTTCGAGGAGTGTCGGTCATCATTTTTCTTCGGGTCGTCCTTCTTGGGCGGTGGCTTTGAAGGCTGTGTAGATAGGGTCCTACTACGAGTCCCACTATACTCTTCATACTGCCTTTCCAAATCCTAACTGCGCCGTCTATGATCGCTTTCAATTCCGCACCCGTTAGATTAATTCGGGCGTCGTTATTAACCTCTGCTGGATGACTATTACCCTCGTCTGAGTTAGCCATTACAATTGAACTGTTGCAGAAAACAAGGACAATAGTTTATTTGGGAGTTTGTTATGGAATTTCCCCTTAGGGTAATTCATTAACCATGGTAAACAGAGACCATATTTGGTTAATTTATTAATCAAATTTATTTAGGATTTCTATAATAATTTATCCTAATTATAAAACAATAACAGTTTTATTTGTGGCACCATAGGCCTAGTCACATGGACAATTATAAATTTTATGCTAGGATTTCAGAGAATCAAAGCATTTGAGGTTTGAACCTAGTGTTATTACCTTTATTTGACAGGGAGTCAGAGCTACCACTGTCTTTTTGGCTCATGTAGTGTAACACCTGTGCCTTCACGGCCATCAAACAAATACCAAACCAATGAAATATTTCATACTTGGGATTTGTAAAAATATGTGTATAGTTTACACATATCAACTCTTGTTCAATTTCAAGCTTTAAATCGCTTTCTGGAAGGCTATACGCGCACTGATGCGTAAATATAACCAGTTTAATCCAACAAACACTCCGGAATAGTGAAATAGGCTTAACATACCTTAAATAACCTTAACATAACTTAGATATAAGTTTTGGAAGGTTTGGTGTGGTGAAATCAAAGTTTAATCGCTTACAGGGACTAAAGTTGACAAACTGCGAAAGTATGCCAATTTGAACTGTAACAGACCTTCCAAAACATGACCATAAGTTAAACATACCATAAATATCCTTTACATAGCTTAGAAATAGGCTTTGAGGTGTTCGGTATGCTAAAATAAACTTTTGTGGCATTCAGGGACTAAAAGCGTCAAAAAGTGCACAAGTTTGCATTTTTACGCGTAACTTACGTTCTGAATACATCCGGACATCCAAAAATTTATGTAAGCACTAAAATATTTTATTTTAGTGTTCGGCATAAGAAAAATCCATTCGTCGCGTCATTTGGATCGTTTTTCGCGCTTGTGCGCATTCCGTCGTAATTAAGCGAACATCGCGTTCGTACGGCTAAACGAACCGACATCCGAGATATTTTTGAGCACATTTTAAGTTCCCTATACTTTAACTTCATTTTAGAGCTTTGAAATGGGGTTAACGGGCCTTAAACGTGTCAAAAATGGGATGAATGCAAGACAGGGACCAAAAGTGTAATTCTGCCAAACTTTGGCCTAGCGGTGCGCTACACTTTTAGTGTAGCGGTGCGCTAGCCTTGCTCAGACCAGATGCAGAGTACATAACAGCCTGTTTTCAGCAGATTTAACCACAACCACATGTTCTCAATTGCTTAGTCACTAAGATAAGGAGCATATGTAGCCACCATAAGGTTCCGACAAGTGTACGGGTTGGATTCATGGCACGTTTTCCATGGAACGATCCTAACGGTTCGGGTATTCCTATAAATACCCAACCCACACAACCTCATTTTGCACAAGAATTCTGATTTGAGAGCTCTAAGTTGAAACCATTGTTTCATACCTGAGTTCTTGGATCGGGATTAGCATTCGGGGACCCTTCGTAAGTATTCTTTCGTTCTTTTCCTTATTTTTACTGCTTTTCGAGTCAGAAAGTCAAACTTTGTTTGACTTTCAGCGTTGACCAGTAATGGTCAATGCGAAGTTCGTAGGAACTTCGCAACGTGAGTGTAATCACGTTGGTTATAGTCCCTTGGGACTATGCCCACTGATTACCACGTTGTCTAGGGTCGTAGGGTAGGCGATCTAATAAATCGCCTATACCTTCGAACCCGACCCAGTTTGGTCGATCATTAGGATCCGACCAAATACATTAGGTGACCATAGTAGGTAGGGAATAACCTTCCGAGGTTATACCCTATGGTCACATCGTTTGAGTAGTTGTATGATAGGTAGTTTATATGCCTTAGGTAAATTACCAGAATACCCTTTTCATACATAATTGGTAATTAAGCATATGTAACCTAAACTTTTGTCACATAACTGATTATGTAACATGTTTAGGCATATAACACTTGTCATAGGACTAGTTAGATGGTCCAAACGCGTTTCACGCGCACGACGCGTTAAAGTAGCATAAGCTACCTTAATGGGTCGCGATGGGTCGATTATGCTTAGGTTAAGTTTCATTTAGTATGTAGGCTTTGTCAAACCATATCACATGAGTTCCTACACTCATTTGGTTTACAAAACCTCCTGCTACCCAGTCTTCCGATTTAGGTCCGGGTTAATTATGTAGTTACCTATATTAGGTACCGTCTGATTCCGTGCTCCCTCTAGCTTTGTTTGGTTGTTGTTCAAGACCTCCAAGCATTCTCAGGCGAGTACATTATTCCCCTATTTTACTGTTTTCAACTGTTTTGGGGTGACTCATATGTGCTAAATGTTTTCGATGTTATAACGATGGTTTCAAAAACGACTAAAACGATTTATACAAAACTAATAACGATTTCATAAAGTGAACAAACTTGTTGATTGTGTTTACATAACAAATGACATTCATTAGCAATGATCAAGCCGACCAGTATTAGGTTATGGTACCATAGGATCTGACAATTCCCGTTATTTCACTACACCCGTGGTTATGTGTGGGGGTAGTAGGTAACGACCGAATCTGAAATCATTAACTTACCCTATGGAGGTTTGTTAATGCGAAAACGAGAAGCGACGAAATCGAGAAGCGACGAGTGATGGGTCACGAAGGTTTGAATGTTATTAGCGAGACGATCACATAAGTAGTTTCACGACCTAAAACGAATTTAACGATTTACGATTGGTTTTCACACGATGTTTTAACGATTGGGTAAACGATTGGTTTTAACGATTGGGTAACGATTGGGTTTCACACGATGTTTTAACGATTGGGTAACGATTGGGTTTCACACGATGTTTTAACGATTGGGTTTCACACGATGTTTTAACGATTGGGTAAACATTTGTACATGATTTACATTTGATTATGCATTTACATGAAACATAGTATTGGTTTAAACCAAGTTTTACTTCAATACTTTGTTTTGTGCGTTTCATCTATGGTTTAGTTGATGCATTTCACTAGCCATACATATTACATTGGTTATACATATTACATGATTTACATTTGGGCATGAACATTACTTTGGTGGTTTGGTTTGGATTAAGTGATTAAGTAACGAGGCGTGTGTAATATGATACAAGCATGGTGGATACGCCGCTGGTACTTCCTATACATAAGTGTTTGTATGGTATTACATATTGTAGCGTTATTTGAATCACTTCAGTTTGAGACATAGAACATTTTATACAAGTAACATACTTTTCACAAGACATTTATTTACAAACAACTTATCTTATACAAACTCATTTTACATGGTTATTCATTTAATCATGCATTATTCTCTTATTTATACATATCACCTGAACTTATCATTGTTTTTCAAATAATTTACTAAAACAAATGTTTTTGGGTTAAGAGTCATGGCTACGAGGTTTTACAAATTATAACCCGCTTGATTTGAGTTGGTTAATTAAGTTGCAATATTATACTCTTTTCAAAACAAGGTTTTTAAATAAAGTATTGCAACGTCTAAACTAGCCATGATTTCGACACTCCTACAAAACCTATGTACTCGCCAGCATTTCTTTGCTGACCTCGTTTTCACATATGTTTCAGGTATTGTTGAATGATATCGATTGATAAGATGCATGCTCACATAGGACTGGACAAGGCCTTAGTGACTCAATAACAATGATAGATTATGTTTAAATTGTGTATTTAGATTTCCAGACGATGTAATTACTCAATGTTTAATAAAAACGAAACACTTTTGATATCCATGGTTATGAAACATTAATTCTGTTGCAACACGCCCCGATGTTTCCGCCGCGTTTTGTATGTTCTACGTGGTCGGGCTGTGACAGAAAAGATGGTATCAGAGCCAATGGTTATAGGGAATTAGGTTATTAGTAATTAGTAATGCTTTGACCTAGTCTATAACCTTCTTAGGACCCTAACGCGAGTTTACTTGCGTTTAGTCATAAAACAATACCGTCACCTATCCTTAGGCGACGACCACAACAAGAACATAAATTTCAAAACCGCGTTGAAAACTAATCATCTGTTCTAGGATGATTGATTACTAGGTTTTGAACCCTCTATTGTAAGGTTTTGAACTCTCTATTATATGGTTTTGAACCCCTTTGAGTTTTCAAAACTTCGTCAAGGTTTTGGGTTTTAAATAATGTGAACACGTGCAAACTGGAAGGGTGAATGCCTGTATTCTGGGTTTTCTGTCTAGGCAAGCACTTCGTATACATCTCATCAGACGCGAGACCAGTTGTGCTTACCTGGGAATTCTTGGGATGAGTGTTCACTTATTAGGCGAGCATGTCTTCGCGATACATTATTTTTGACCCATTTACTTTGATCAGTCACCGTCTCATTTGTTTGCCTTAGGTAACAAACAAATGATCGCAATCTTCATGCGTTATCATGCTGTTTTGATTGTCCAATAATCTTTCACCTGTTTCTCCCTATGCCTTTCTTTTTCTTCAAGAATGTCTCTTCATCACGATGACGCCCAGATATCTGAGCAAGCAGCCAAAATTCGCTCAGCGAATAGGCGAAGTAGCCCTGAAGACTGTTGAATTAGCTACTGCCATGTATCATCTCCAGGATGAAGCCACTCAAGAGTCACCAAGACAGGCAGGACCTAGTCAGGTGACAGCACCATCAGCCAAGAAACCAATCGAGGAATCAAAGACCATGGATGAACGATCCCCTAAGAAGTCAAAGAAGCGAAAGGCTTCTCAGAACTTCGCCATGGTCGCTCACAATGGTAAAGCAGTCCCCAACCAACCAGCTCAACCCCCTGCTAGGTGTGTATGGCTTTTCCTATGATACCTACATCAAGGAACTATGTACCTTACAAACTACTCTTGTGATTACTCTCTTTCAAATGATTGCTCATGATTCCCTCGAAAATTTTAAGTACTCGTTTCACTCTAAGAAACAAAGTACAGTAAATTAAGTGACATTATGAGTAATCGTGCTTTTTGCACATCTGTGCCTTTAAATCCTTGGTTAGATAACTAAGGGTGTTTTCAAATCTCATACCCATTACGTTTTGATTTTTCAACATACACAGTACCAGTATTTCAAAACAATCTTCATAATCTCAAAACATTTCATATAGTTTGAAAACAATTTTTCTAGATGCATTGTCTATGTTATTTCAAAAACATTGGCCATGTTATCAAAACCAACCTTTCTAATTTCAAAATATTTCATATAGTCTGAAGACAATAATAACACAATACATTTTCTGATCAAGTGCATGATTTCGAAAAGCATCATTCATGTCTTTCAAAAACCTTATACATAATTTCAAAATTCATCTCGCATGATTTTAAAACATTTTTGTAAATATATCTACCAAATACACCTACTTTATGATTTCAAAAAGTATTATATATAAGGTTTCAAAAACGTTAAACACATTTTTTTTTCTTAAAAGAACCCCATGCATAGTTTTCAAAAATATTTTCCTCATACATTGACTTAACCTTCAAAATTCTGCTTCATATGTCGCCTTGACATATCAAGCATCTCAACTTCATAAGCATTTTACATCATGTTTTGACCTAAGCACATCCAGTGCAAGGTTTCAAAACATCTTCAACTTCTAAAATTCATATGGGATCTTTTTATCTTTACAATTAGATCCTTGTGGATGATTATCATTCAAATCAGAGTCCTTAATTGGATTCCTTATGTACCTTAATTCGAACACTTCGGTTCCTAGTAATCGAAATCGAATTTTCTTTTTGAATCTTTCTATCTTTATAGTTGGATTCTTGATAACGTTTAAAGTACCAAATGAAATCCACGGAATGGATTCCAAGTGTGCTTTAAATGCATGTACGCAATTTACAAGACAAATTAACAAACAATTTTGTGGTTATGTGATATATGTTTATGTGTTCTCCTCTATGATTTTTGTGTTTTTGTATACTCTGGATATTCGTTATCCAAATCCTCGTAGAATCTTTCATATCTTCATATGATGGATTCGTAGTAGGATATTCAAAAAGGTACTACCTTAAATCCTTAAAGGGCTTCTATGTAATAGTTAAGACCCTTGGATTATATAGTACCACTCCAAGATTCATAAGAGACCCTTTAGTGGTCTAGTCAAAAAGATTGATTCACAATTTGGTTAAAAAAAATGACATCTAGTGATGTAGCTGAACAGACTCCTTGATAGTCTATTTAAATCATTTATTGATTTAGTCTAAAGGACTCTATGGCGGTCTAAGTCACGCTCATCACAGGATTGTTCATTTGGTTTTACCCTACACATTATAAAATAGACTGTGTGAACTGTGCAAGGAATTCTCTAATTATGGATGCGCACATAATTATGAAATTTAGTGCACAGAAATCCAGTAAGATTTATTATGTGAAGGAACTGATAGCGACAACAATAACAAAATGAGGACGATGTAATGGAGGTACGGTGGACGCACCAATGACGCTTTATATACTTGTATATATAGGTATCCCTCTTACGTTGCAATCATGATGATTATTAAAGTTACTAGAAGTTCAGAAATCTAGCCAATATTGTTCGATCTTTTCAACTTCATGTTTTAAACTCTTACAAGTTTCCTCTAAATAAATTTCGGGACGAAATTTCCTAAAGTAGGGGAGACTGTAACACCTGTGCCTTCACGGCCATCAAACAAATACCAAACCAATGAAATATTTCATACTTGGGATTTGTAAAAATATGTGTATAGTTTACACATATCAACTCTTGTTCAATTTCAAGCTTTAAATCGCTTTCTGGAAGGCTATACGCGCACTGATGCGTAAATATAACCAGTTTAATCCAACAAACACTCCGGAATAGTGAAATAGGCTTAACATACCTTAAATAACCTTAACATAACTTAGATATAAGTTTTGGAAGGTTTGGTGTGGTGAAATCAAAGTTTAATCGCTTACAGGGACTAAAGTTGACAAACTGCGAAAGTATGCCAATTTGAACTGTAACAGACCTTCCGAAACATGACCATAAGTTAAACATACCATAAATATCCTTTACATAGCTTAGAAATAGGCTTTGAGGTGTTCGGTATGCTAAAATAAACTTTTGTGGCATTCAGGGACTAAAAGCGTCAAAAAGTGCACAAGTTTGCATTTTTACGCGTAACTTACGTTCTGAATACATCCGGACATCCAAAAATTTATGTAAGCACTAAAATATTTTATTTTAGTGTTCGGCATAAGAAAAATCCATTCGTCGCGTCATTTGGATCGTTTTTCGCGCTTGTGCGCATTCCGTCGTAATTAAGCGAACATCGCGTTCGTACGGCTAAACGAACCGACATCCGAGATATTTTTGAGCACATTTTAAGTTCCCTATACTTTAACTTCATTTTAGAGCTTTGAAATGGGGTTAACGGGCCTTAAACGTGTCAAAAATGGGATGAATGTAAGACAGGGACCAAAAGTGTAATTCTGCCAAACTTTGGCCTAGCGGTGCGCTACACTTTTAGTGTAGCGGTGCGCTAGCCTTGCTCAGACCAGATGCAGAGTACATAACAGCCTGTTTTCAGCAGATTTAACCACAACCACATGTTCTCAATTGCTTAGTCACTAAGATAAGGAGCATATGTAGCCACCATAAGGTTCCGACAAGTGTACGGGTTGGATTCATGGCACGTTTTCCATGGAACGATCCTAACGGTTCGGGTATTCCTATAAATACCCAACCCACACAACCTCATTTTGCACAAGAATTCTGATTTGAGAGCTCTAAGTTGAAACCATTGTTTCATACCTGAGTTCTTGGATCGGGATTAGCATTCGGGGACCCTTCGTAAGTATTCTTTCGTTCTTTTCCTTATTTTTACTGCTTTTCGAGTCAGAAAGTCAAACTTTGTTTGACTTTCAGCGTTGACCAGTAATGGTCAATGCGAAGTTCGTAGGAACTTCGCAACGTGAGTGTAATCACGTTGGTTATAGTCCCTTGGGACTATGCCCACTGATTACCACGTTGTCTAGGGTCGTAGGGTAGGCGATCTAATAAATCGCCTATACCTTCGAACCCGACCCAGTTTGGTCGATCATTAGGATCCGACCAAATACATTAGGTGACCATAGTAGGTAGGGAATAACCTTCCGAGGTTATACCCTATGGTCACATCGTTTGAGTAGTTGTATGATAGGTAGTTTATATGCCTTAGGTAAATTACCAGAATACCCTTTTCATACATAATTGGTAATTAAGCATATGTAACCTAAACTTTTGTCACATAACTGATTATGTAACATGTTTAGGCATATAACACTTGTCATAGGACTAGTTAGATGGTCCAAACGCGTTTCACGCGCACGACGCGTTAAAGTAGCATAAGCTACCTTAATGGGTCGCGATGGGTCGATTATGCTTAGGTTAAGTTTCATTTAGTATGTAGGCTTTGTCAAACCATATCACATGAGTTCCTACACTCATTTGGTTTACAAAACCTCCTGCTACCCAGTCTTCCGATTTAGGTCCGGGTTAATTATGTAGTTACCTATATTAGGTACCGTCTGATTCCGTGCTCCCTCTAGCTTTGTTTGGTTGTTGTTCAAGACCTCCAAGCATTCTCAGGCGAGTACATTATTCCCCTATTTTACTGTTTTCAACTGTTTTGGGGTGACTCATATGTGCTAAATGTTTTCGATGTTATAACGATGGTTTCAAAAACGACTAAAACGATTTATACAAAACTAATAACGATTTCATAAAGTGAACAAACTTGTTGATTGTGTTTACATAACAAATGACATTCATTAGCAATGATCAAGCCGACCAGTATTAGGTTATGGTACCATAGGATCTGACAATTCCCGTTATTTCACTACACCCGTGGTTATGTGTGGGGGTAGTAGGTAACGACCGAATCTGAAATCATTAACTTACCCTATGGAGGTTTGTTAATGCGAAAACGAGAAGCGACGAAATCGAGAAGCGACGAGTGATGGGTCACGAAGGTTTGAATGTTATTAGCGAGACGATCACATAAGTAGTTTCACGACCTAAAACGAATTTAACGATTTACGATTGGTTTTCACACGATGTTTTAACGATTGGGTAAACGATTGGTTTTAACGATTGGGTAACGATTGGGTTTCACACGATGTTTTAACGATTGGGTAACGATTGGGTTTCACACGATGTTTTAACGATTGGGTAAACATTTGTACATGATTTACATTTGATTATGCATTTACACGAAACATAGTATTGGTTTAAACCAAGTTTTACTTCAATACTTTGTTTTGTGCGTTTCATCTATGGTTTAGTTGATGCATTTCACTAGCCATACATATTACATTGGTTATACATATTACATGATTTACATTTGGGCATGAACATTACTTTGGTGGTTTGGTTTGGATTAAGTGATTAAGTAACGAGGCGTGTGTAATATGATACAAGCATGGTGGATACGCCGCTGGTACTTCCTATACATAAGTGTTTGTATGGTATTACATATTGTAGCGTTATTTGAATCACTTCAGTTTGAGACATAGAACATTTTATACAAGTAACATACTTTTCACAAGACATTTATTTACAAACAACTTATCTTATACAAACTCATTTTACATGGTTATTCATTTAATCATGCATTATTCTCTTATTTATACATATCACCTGAACTTATCATTGTTTTTCAAATAATTTACTAAAACAAATGTTTTTGGGTTAAGAGTCATGGCTACGAGGTTTTACAAATTATAACCCGCTTGATTTGAGTTGGTTAATTAAGTTGCAATATTATACTCTTTTCAAAACAAGGTTTTTAAATAAAGTATTGCAACGTCTAAACTAGCCATGATTTCGACACTCCTACAAAACCTATGTACTCGCCAGCATTTCTTTGCTGACCTCGTTTTCACATATGTTTCAGGTATTGTTGAATGATATCGATTGATAAGATGCATGCTCACATAGGACTGGACAAGGCCTTAGTGACTTAACAATGATAGATTATGTTTAAATTGTGTATTTAGATTTCCAGACGATGTAATTACTCAATGTTTAATAAAAACGAAACACTTTTGATATCCATGGTTATGAAACATTAATTCTGTTGCAACATGCCCCGATGTTTCCGCCGCGTTTTGTATGTTCTACGTGGTCGGGGTGTGACATGTAGAAATGAGCAAGGCCCGTAGGCACTATATTACCACGTATGGTTAAAATATGATCATCTTAATTGATGATGTAAACCCAGGATTCAGAGATCATTAAACTGGGTTAGGAATCTTCTAAAGAATTCCTTTAATAACATATGTGATTTTAACGAATCACGTCTGCCAGGAGTGTTAACATATCTTCAGATGTTAACAGGGAATTGGAATCTTTTTAACAGGTCTTACCATCTTGGCCGGGTCTTTATAAGGACACTCAGGCTAGGTTTCACTCTTAAGATTCTTGTTAATATTTAAATAGGCAGATTAATGTAAAATGGAACGATTTTGATTTATTTATTTCATATATAATAATTATGCATATAATAGCAAACATGAAATTTAAACAAACATTCCATTAATTTATTATAATATTACACGCTGCCCTAAACGGGTCTTTTTCAAATAACAACTTACCCACGCAGGGGTTTTAAACAAGTACTTGCCCACGCAGGGGCTTTAAACAAACAAACTAGTCCACGCAGGGACCTTAAACAAATAAACATCATACCCACGCAGGGGTTAACGGAAAATAGACTCACGCAGGGGTCAAAGCAACACACATACATACCCACGTAGGGGCTTAAACAAATACAACAAATACAGGCCCACGCAGGGGCTCAACAATAATTGGAAGGATTCAATGATCCTTCTTGTTCTTCCCTTTGATCAAGCTTACCAATCCTTGGAAGAAGCTCTGTCTCTCCCTACGGTCACGGTGATTTTCTCGCTCAACCTGCTCCAGCCTCTGAAGAATTTCCTCCTGTTCTGGGGGAGAAAACCGAGGCGGCTGCGATTGCGTCCGTATAATAGGCCTAGGAGGTATCTGGTACCCATGTGTTGGGTACCCTACTCCCCATGGATCTCCATAGGGTCCTTGGGTGTTGTAGTTCGCCGCTACCATGTAAGGGCCGGCCTCCGCGTAACCATAATTGTGGTGATTTGGCGGTTCAAATGGGTTGTATGCCATGGAACCCGTATATGCTGGAATTGGGTTGTCAAAACCCATCGACGGTGGCTGTGGAATAGCTGGTTGTGAAGGTCCACCCATTTGTGGGTCCTCCTGGTGTGGCGGATAGTGACTGCTACTGGATTGACGTGGGGAACTGAAATGGAAATCCCCTGCTCGTGACGACATGCGCGCACCGGTTCTCCTTCGCCTCGGCGGTTGCGGAGGTGCCGGATGTACAGGCGGCGGTGGAGGCGGTGGCGTGACTGCCACGAATCTGGAATCCACAGAGGGATCCTGTTCATGCTGCTGCTGCTGCTGATGAGGTGACGAATGGTGAGGAGGTGTATAGTACCATTCGTGCCGGGTGAACATCGCCTGGAAACTATCCGGACCAACATAGGGTGATCCGTGGAACGAAGATCCGTCAGAGATTTCGATCGGGTGGTTTGGAGTACCACTGGCAGGTTCGACGGGGTCCGTATCCTCGTCCATGTCATCCGCATTATCACCGGAGAAGTGATCGTCTGGCCCCAGTGGGTTAAAACCCACGGGTTCTGGAAAGTAATTGGCCGGATTAAATTGGCCTCGGAAGATGGGTGTGGGGTCACCAAACGAATTATGCGATAAAGATCACTGAAGTGGTATATAGGACGGCTGAGGGTTATTGGGCTCATAAGGGTTAAGAACAGGAGGTGTTGAACTATGCGAAACCGACCGTCTGGCCGGCTCATACAGGTTTCTCCGGTTCTCCCGAGGGTCGTCACTCTCGGTGGTGGATGGAGCTCTCCGTTGCGAAGGTCCAGCTTCATTATCGTTAGGGGCGGTGATTGGCCCCTTGCCTCTTCCTCGTCTCCTGAAGAATCTTGGCGGCATTTTTAATTCCTGTCAATATTTCATGAGATAACAACAACATGTATAAAAATTTAAAGGACAAAACAAAAACCAAATAAGGTAGAATTTGTCCTATGTTATATGTCTAGACTCGAAAGTTTAGAATGTGCTATTTTTTACTGAGATTAAACACAAAAGGCTAGTGTTTAATTCACTCAGAGTTGGCTCTGATACCAACCTGTCACACCCCGATTTCCATGTGTCACCGGTGGGTCCGGTGGGGAGTATCGTGACGTGGTTGGCAACGTAATAGTCAAACAACACAATATTTAATATGCACAGCGGAATCAAATTTTAAAGATATAATACAACCGAATAAATTATTGTAATATCAAGTATCACAATGTTCGGATGTTTATCCACGGAACGGATCGAAATAAAATAGAGACAATAGTTCAACAGACTTCAGGCATCTTAAGCTTGCGAGACTTCTAATGATGCTAAGGAGAAATCCCAGCCAATTTCGCTTAGTACCTGCATTTAATCTTTTTGGGAAAATACGTCAGTTTACACTGGTAAATACATTCAACTGACTCATTTTGGAAAATGATTGAAAATTGGTTTGGATGCACGTGGCATAAACATTTTATTTAACTTGGGAGAATTATTTAAATATATAATCTTGTGAACGAATTACATGTTACTTGTGCGTTCAGTAGCCCGGATCTTGTCCGGGTTAAAGATCAATAGACACACCACATCATAGAGTTATACACTGACAGGTGTACGCCTACACCCCGTGCTCAGGTCGTGGCCATCTCGTAAGATGATGCCAAGGATATCCGGGACATGGTCATTAACCCCCCAAAGGCTTTAAGTAATCAAGATTGTTTAAACGAGCCGATCAAATTAGTCAACTACCCACTCAAGTGTGGAGATTTGATGCTCGATCAAGCGGTATGCTATATACCGTAACCCAAGCCCGTATAGGGAAAATAAGTTAAAAGTATTTACCTGAGCAATGTATAAATCACAATAAGCAAAATGCACGTAGCTTTTACTGGTCCTCCTAATCTGGAACGAAGGTTTTTAATAACCTATTAGAATCCTAACGGGTCTTTAATTAAGCTTAAGCTTAGACCGGCTAGTTTCAAAGATACGGTTCGTACGCACGATTAAGCGAAGACCGGATAGAATGTGATTTAGACCCGACAAGTTCAGAGACTTGTTTAGTATGGGTTTATTATTCACATTCTGGATTTTGAGATAAAACCGTTAAGGTTTGACCCGTTTCGGCTAATTTATGTAAACTTGTTACATAAACCGAACCGTACGCGTAATAAGCGTGACGGGTATTCATGAGAGCTATAGACAGGTTTCCTAAGTTAATTATGCCTCAAATATGTTGTGACATCAGTAAGATGTCTTTCATTATGCCCAAAACGTGTTTAAACACAAACTAGGCCCCGTAGGGGTAGTTTGGTCATTTAAAAGATTATAAAAGAGTTTAAATGTTTAACTGAGTTACAGGTCTGATATAATCAGCAAAAATACTTAGTTTAATAATTTATAACAGTAAGGTATTTTAGATATGTGAAATTTATCAATTATAACCAAACTATGCCCCGTAGGGGTATTTTGGTAATTTCACATAAGCCGAAAAGCTCAAAACTGAAGTCTGAGATAACCAACTTTTGCTTACTGTTAAAATGTTATAATTTGACTAAAACATCAGTAGGTATCACCCTTGAATGTTGAAAAATAGTATTAGTACATACTATGCGCTAAAAACGCTAAATAAGGCGATTAGGAGCCGTTTACGGGTTCAATACCTAAAGCTGATATTTTTATTATTCTAGAAGGTCTAAAATAATTTATTTATCATAACTAATCAGTAGCAAAAGGTTTGGAGTCGTTTAGATATGTAAAACTCATTTTATGGCCCGTAAGGGCAAAACCGACAATTACCGGATTAAGCCTACGACTACCAGTTATGCTCAGCCTAAAATTAATTAAAAATATTTAAAAATCCCAAAATAATATATTACATCAGTGGGTATTAAGTTTGATACCAAAAAGTAGGCTTAACTAGGCTATACGCTAATTACGCCGTTTTATTAACACAAAACATTCATTTTGCGATAATGAGCATAACTCTTAATCTACAATTCAAACTGATGTCAAACTTTGCATACAAGTTTATATATCAGTAATTAAAGTTTCTACTCTTTTACATTTCCAAAAATCACGTTTTAAGGCAATAAGGGCATAATGGTCAACATATGGGCAATTAACGGAAACATGCATATTAATTGGATAACTAATGAACCAAGGTGTATAATTACAGAGGGTTGTACTAACATGTAACCTAGTCCAATTAAAGCTCTGAGGAATTTCTAAAACATGCCTAAACGGGTCAGAACTGAAAGTCAAAGTGAAAGTCAAACTTTGTGACTTTCGGTTCCGAACCGGGTCTAAACAGGAAATTGTCGGGTTGAACATGTTTAAACATGTTCTTACACTTATTACCAAGTTATAACAATGATCCAACAGGTTGTATATGATCTACAATGTTAATTATGCATAAATAGCATTTTAGGCTTCCTGTTGACTTTTTAAATATAAGTTTGACCCGACTTTTGACCTGGTTAGAGTGATGATCAAGGGAAACCCTTTTTGAGGTTTTATTACCCACATAAATACCAACTTATAACTATTTTTAATTTGAGATATGACTGAGCCATTGTTGACTAATCTCAAATTCAAACCGTAATTACGACGGTTTGACTTTTAGCTAATAAACTAAGCTAAACTCAATTAAAGAAGGATTAGAACACTTACTGAAGTCCCAAGCTTGATTAGAGAACACTTGAGAGGAAGTTTGAGCTCTAGAAGTGATCCACAAATGCAGATGAAGGTGTGTGGAGTGTTTGTAACTTGAAGGCCCTTTTATAGTGAATTCAATCACCACAATTGGTTGACAAACAAGTCTAGCACTCACCATACCCTTCCAACAAGTGTCCTATAGATTTAGGGGTCGTTTAGGGGCCAAGGGGGATGTGAACAATCGGTTAAAGTCGATCACAAAGGCACCTAGCAGACACACATCCAAGAAAATCGGAAATCTGTTCAGATGTGGCAGTGGCGTAGCGCGACTGCCTAGGCAGTTAGTGCTCGTGCTACGCGAGCCCTTGGGGTCATCCAACAAACTTTTAAAAATTGCAGTTTTGGTCCCTGGCTCTTCAAACTTCGAAAAGACCTTATTTTCTTGCATTTTGATCCCTCGTAATTGACGTATAAGGGCTTCAAGACATTTACCTACTTTGATTAGTCCTCGGTTAACTTTATTGTTACCCGAAAAGGCCTAATTTTCAATGTTGACGCTTTAACCTCTCGCACACGAATTTGATCACAACTTGCTCATACGATAATGAAATTTTATGAAATTTAAGTCGTACCTTCTAGTGAGTATAATTTACCGTTACAAAGCTTCGGGTTTGTCAAAAGGTCACTCAAAGGTATAATTTAAACATGTTGACACATTTAGCCCCTGTAGTTTGAAATCTCTCACTTTTAGCTTCGTATGATCCATGATTTATTCGTTTGAAAGTATGAGCACCATGTAGGGTTAATGTACATTATATTTATTCACAGTTGACACTTAGAATACGTATGTTCACATACTTTTCATGTTTGTCAACTTTAGTCCTTCTATAATATTTCTTTCACACGTTTAAACTTTTGACACGTGTCTACACATTATAGGACGTGAATTTTCGAGGTGTTACAATCGGGGTGTGACAGGTTGGTATCAGAGCCAACATTGAGTGAATTAAACACTAGCCTTTGTGTGTTTAATCTCAATGACACAGTTGCACATTCCTTGACTTCCGAGTCTAGGCAAACAACTTAGGACTAATCCTAATCTTAATCGTTTTTGTTTTGTTTGTTTTTTTTACAGGACTTCAATCAACATGCCGCTAAGAGTTAGGGGAAGGAGTGGATGAGGAAAAGCCCTGATGAGGGGTAGGAATGATCACGAGGCTGGACCATCTCACCGGCGCACACCATCGGCAACACTCAGCTCCAGCCCACACGAAGACTGGAGGACCTACCTGGAGCCCGCGAGACGCTCTGTATCGCTTAGCTCCTCACCATCTTACCATCTTTCATTCGGGCTGCATCAGGATTAAGAGCCTCACGACTCACACCATTCATTCATTCCTTTGCATCATTCGGGTTCTCACATTTCCTTCCAGAACCCAACACCTTATTTCCAGAGCCGGTTCAACCCGATGAACCAAGTTTAAGAACCAGAGGGTCCAAACCCGCTGGGACCCGCTGATCACTTTCCTGAGTTTCAGGACATGGATGTGGACGAAGATCCAGATCCCGAACTGCCACCATCTGGGACGCCGATGTATCCCATCGAGATTTCAAGCGGATCATCTTTTCATGGTTCGCCTTACAGGGGCCCTGATATCTGGGCCGAAAGATGGAGCACGTATAAATGGGAGTATACTCCCCTTCACCACTACTCACCTCCACACCAGCAGGTCCCTTCAGAGGACCCACATTTTCAAGCGGTTACGCCGCCGCCACCGCCAGCACCAGAGCAACCACCACCGCCAGAACCGTCAAGGCAGAGGAGAAGTGCAGCGATGTCCGTGCGTGGGGGTTTCTACTTCAGCACCCCCCAACACTCCAGCAACTACCCTCCTATCCAGGAAGATCCACAAATGGGTGGGCCTTCAAACGCCTTTTCTAAAGTCGACTCTTCACCGGTCGCGCCTGCGCCACCACCCATGGGTTATGAAAAATCAATTCCATCTTTACCCAGGTGAAGCTAGGTACAACCCGTTTAAGCAGCAAGCTTATTCGGGTTATAACTACAACAATGCACCTGCCGTTGACCCGTACATTGAAGCAGCAAACTTCAATGCTCTCTACCCTGGGCCCTTTCCACCTTCGTACCCAACTGGGTACCCTGCATATGTGTATCAATACCCACCACCTCCTCAACCTCAAATCCAGCAACCACAGCAACAAGAAATCCTCCAGAGGTTGCATGAGGTGGAACAAAGGGTAGATGAAGAGCGTAGAAGTCGTCGCGGTCTTCTAAAGGGTTTGGCAAACCTCTTTAAGGGGAAGAAGAAGAGGGATTATTAGAAACCCTTATTTATTGTATTGTAATTTTATTTCAATTAAGTCCCTACGTGGACATTTTATTTAAGTATTCAGTCCCTGCGTGGACATGTTTTCTTATTACGTCCCTGTGAGGACAAGTTATTTATTTAAAGTCCGGTTTAGGGCAACTGTTGTATTTCCTTAAGACGATTTATGAAACATTTCATTTTAAACTTTTATTTGTCATTATATATATATATGCATGTACAATATAAGACAATTCAAAATATCATTTCAATTTATAATTGATCCGCCATTTAATCTCAAAAGAAATTTTAAAGGTATAACCTAGCCTATATGTCATTTTAGACATGGCCATGATGGTAAAGCCTTTCTAAGATACTAAATCTTGTTAACACATGTGAACATGTTAGCACTCTTGACGAATGTGGTTCGAGAAAATCACACTAGTCATCCTTATGTTGGATTCTTCCAATTCCTTATCTAGCCTAATGATTTAGAAATCATGGCTTATATCATCGAATGAGATGATCATATTACAAACATCCATTAGTGATGAAATACCCACGGGCTATATTTATTGTCCCATAAGACAAATGACAGTTGTAGTCTATGACTCCCTGTCAAGAAAGGTGATGAACTATGTTTAAACCGTAATGCCTCGATCCTATAAGATCATGGCTTAAAATTGTCCTCGTGACTAGGCCTTTTGTGCCACCATAATATCCATAATAGTTTATGACTGGGATTAAATATAATGAAAAAATTAAATAAACTAATTTATCAAATTAACCAATATGGTCTATATTTACCATGGTTAATGAATCATCAAAATGAAAATTCCATAATAGACTTCTAAACAAATTGTTGTTAATAGTTTTATAGCAATCAAGCACCAAAATGGCTGAATTAGGAGAGGTTAATAGCCATCCAAGGGAGAGAAATGATAACACCAGAATTAATGTAGCTGGTACAGATCTGCAAGCATTGATAGACAATGTTGTCACTAAAGCCATTGATAGAAAATTCAAAGAACCAAGTAATACTCACACCAAGACGTTGACTGTGGCACATTCAAGGCCCCCTTCCAAGACACATACATCTCATAAGGACGATTCTCGACATTCGTCGAATCAGAAAAGTTTGACGTCTAAACAAATTGTGCTTAATCAAGAACCGCGTTCAAAGACTTGTTCCTACAAATACTTCGTCTCTTGCAAGCCAAGGGATTTTACAGGAGAAAAGGGTGCCATTGACTGTATGACATGCCTTGATGAGATGGATACCGTCGTAGATATCAGCGGATGCGCGGAGCAGGATGTTGTGAAGTTTGTTTCACAATCATTTAAAGGGGAGGTATTGGCTTGGTGGAGGTCGTTAATCCAAGCCACAGGGAAGATCCCACTCTATAACTTGTCGTGGGAACAATTTGCGGCACTGATCAAAGAAAACTTATGTCCTCAGCATGAGATAGAAAAGATTGAAACAGACTTCTTGACTCTGGTCATGAAGAATTTGGATTTCCAAGCTTATGTTACGAGTTTCAACACCATATCTAGGCTTGTCCCTTATCTGGTTACACCTGAACCCAAGCACATAGCGCGCTTCATTGGAGACCTGGCTCCAGAAATCAAAGGCAACGTTAAAGCATCTAGGCCTACCACTTATAGGTCTGTGGTAGATTTGTCCTTGTCCCTCACACTCGATGCGGTTAGAAATAGGTCTGTTAAGACTTCTGATGAGGGAAAGAGGAAAAGGGAAGATGAGAGCTCACGTCGCTCCGACAAGAAAAGAAAGGGTAACTCTGAGCATAAAAAGAGTTCTGGGTTTAAGAAGGACTCCCAGCAGACAGGATAGAAGCCCAAGTGTAAAATCTACAGGAAGCACCATTTTGGGAAATGCAAACTCGAATCGCAATCGCAGCCTAAAGTTTGTGGGATCTGCAAGTCAAAGGAGCATAAAACTTCGGAATGCAAGAACATGAAAAATGCAACCTGATATGGTTGCAATGAAAAGGGGCACATAAGGACCAATTTCCCGAAAAACCCAAAGAAGCCTGAAGAGGCCAAGAAGACAAATGCTCGAATCTCCCAAATGAATACCCCAGGAGGCAGTGCAGAATGATAAAGTTATAACAGGTACTTTCCTCATCAATGATGTATATGCTAGAGTTTTATTTGATTCTGGCACAGGTAAGTCCTTTGTAGACAATAAATTTTGTAAAGTATTAAATCTGCCTGTTAAAACTCTAAACATAAAATATGAGGTAGAATTGGCCGATGGTACCATAGAGACTGCTTCAACAATCTTAGATGGATGTTTCATATCCATTAGGAATCACTCTTTTCCGCTGTCTTTGCTTCCGTTGAAATAGGTAGGATTCGACATAGTTATAGGCATGGATTGGTTATCTCGTAACCAAGCCCAAATTGCTTGTGACAAGAAGCAAGTTATCATTAAGACCCCTTATGGTGAGCCACTTACTATTCAAGGAGATACGCAGTATGGATTGCCTGAACAAGTATCTATGCTTAAGGCATCAAAGTGTTTGAAGAAAGGTTGTGTCATTTACATGGCCCATGTAACAATAGATGAGCCAAAGCTCAAGATTGAAGATATTCCCGTTATTTCTGAATATTCAGACGTTTTTCCTAAAGAATTACCTAGTTTACCGCCAGACAGACAAGTGGAATTTAGAATTGATATTATACCAGGAGCAGCCCCAGTAGCACGAGATCCTTATCGTTTGGGCCCGACAGAAATGAAGAATTAAGAACGCAGTTGGATGATCTACTAGAGAAAGGTTTTATTCAACCAAGCTCGTCTCCTTGGGGAGCCCCTATTCTATTTGTGAAGAAGAAAGATGGCCCGATGCGTCTATGCATCGATTATTGTGAGTTGAACAAAGTTATGATCAAAAACCGATATCCGTTGCCCAGGATCGACGACCTGTTCGATCAGCTTCAAGGGGAAAGTTTCTTCTCAAAGATTGATCTGAGGTAAGGGTATCATCAGTTGAAGGTCAGAACCGAAGATGTGCACAGGTCTGCATTCAGAACACGATATGGCCACTATGAGTTCTTAGTGACGCCTTTCGGGCTCACTAATGCATGTAACACCTCGTAAAATCATGACCAATATAATGAAGACACGTGTCATGGACTTTGAACGTGCAAAGAATTGATTCCGAGGGACTAAAATTGTCAAACAATGTAAATATGTGAATAAAGGGATCCAAAGTGTCAACATGCCTAACTTGTGCCTCTGATTGACCTCACACGATGTTCGTATTCTTTAATAAATAAATTGTCAAACCCTGGAAGTCGTTTGTGCTTAAAATAAGGATCTTATGAAACATTGGGGTTAAAAGTGTCAACATGTTGTAAGTAACCTCTGAGTGACCTTTTTACGATCCCAAAAACATTGTGATAATTATATATTTTGATCTCAAGAATGTCGGATATTAATTTTGTGAAGTTCCGTTGAATACAATACTTTTCGGGTGATCGTATGACTAACCGGGAGCTTAACGGAGTTAGTTTGTGACCCAAGGCCCTTAAAAGTTAACTATGGGGGTCCTAAGTGCAATAAATGGAAGTAAAATAAAGTTTATATGGACCAGGGACCGAAATTGCAAAGATGCCAAAGTTTTTACCGGAACAGAAGCTCCACGCGGCCCGTGTAGACCCTTTAAGGATCTTACGCGGCCCGCGTAGAAGTCACCAGCGACCAAGATGTGGATAGCTGCATGTCCAGCCAGCTCCACCACCTTAGAAAACTTGTTTTCGATTCTAGGGACTGAGCAAATAGTATTACATGCATAGGGGACACCTGGAATCATCAGAAATCAGTTGTAGGCTTGTGTGGAAGGATCTTGTGAAGTTTGAAATCCTATATAAGCACTTGTTGTTTGCTAGTTCATTCGCACTCTCAAATTTCTCATTCAAACTCATTATGTGGAGCTTCCTGGAGCTCAAGCAAGTTTTCTTATGTTCCAAAATCATGCTAAGGACTATTGTAAGTGTTCTTAGCTCCCTAAGTTCAAGTTTTATTAGTCTAATGACCAAAAGTCAAAGCCATCGTAATTAAGCTTTGACTTAATGATTAATCACTAATGGTCCAGCCATTATTCGAATTGAAAGTGGCTATGAGTTGGTAATTATGTAGGTAACAAACCCTTAAAAGGGCACCTACTGATTCTCACTCTAACTTGGTCAATTGTCGGCTCAAACTTAATATTAAAAAGTCAACAGAAGCTATTTTTGCAAATAAATTCATAACTAATAATGTAGAAGTTATGGAACATGTTTTAACATTATAATAACTTGGTAAATGATGTAAGAACATGTCTAGGCATGTTCAACCCGACAATTCTGAATTTAGGCTCGGTTCGGAACCGAAAGTTGCAAAAGTAGACTTTTGCTTTGACTTTCAGTTCTGACCCGATTTAGCTTGTTTTAGATATGCCATAGGGTTCCTTTAGGACCATATTATAAGTTAGTAAAACCCTCTGAGGTTATACTACATTGTTCCTTATTAATCCGATTCATTTGCATGTTTCCGTTAATTGCTTAAATGTTGACTATTATGCCCTTTTGACATTAAAACAAGATTTTTGAAAATGTGAGAGGACAAAAACCTCTATTACTGATTTATAAGCATGTCCTAAAAATTTGACATCAGTTTGAGGTATAAATTATGAGTTATGCTCGATATCGTAAATTGAAAGCTTTTTATTTATTTAAACGACAATTTAGCATAAAACCCATTTAAACCTAAATTTTGACTCCAAAACTTTTACCCACTGATGTAATATAATATTTTGGGATTTTTGGAGATTTTTATTAATTTTTAAACTGATCATAACATGGGGTTCTTGCTTTGATTCGATAATTAACGGTTATACCCTTTTTACTAATAAAATGAGTTTTACATAACATTTTGATAAAAAATGTTTTTCTACGAATTTCATATTTTAAATAAAATATTTTAAGCCTTCTGGACTGATAAAAATATTAGCTTTCCTTATATAACCTGAAAATCGCCTAAAACCGACTTTTTACGCTTTTTAAACACATAGTATGGGTTAAAACTATGTTTAACATTTAAGACCCATTACCTAATGATATTATAAGTAAATTTTTATACTTTAACAATAAGAAAAAGTTTTGAACTCAGATTTCCAAATTTGAGCTTTAAAGCTTATGTGAAATGACCAAAATGCCCTACGGTGCATAGTTTGGCCATAAATGATATATTTCACATATATACAATATCTTACTGATATAACCTACTAAAATAAATATTTTTATTGATTAGTTTAGACCAGAACCTCAGATTATTATTTAACCTCTTTTATAATCTTAAAAATGACCAAAATACCCCTACGGGGCTTAAATTGGTTTTAAATCCGTTTTGGGCATAATGGAAGATATCCTACTGATATCACAACATATTTAAGGCATATTAACTTGTGAAACCTGTACATGACTCATTTGGTTACCCGTTATGCATTTTTCGTGTTCGGTACGGTTTATGTGACTAGTTTCCATAAATTGACCGAAACGGGTCAAACCTTATCATTTTTGCTTCAAAATCCAGAATGTGTTTAGTTTACCCATATTATACAATTCTTCATACTTGTCGGGTCTAAATCACATTCTAATCCGGTCTTCGCCTAATCTTGCGTTTTGAACCGTAAACCTTTCTTTAAAACTAACCGGTCTTAGTTTAAACTAAAGTAAGACCCGTTAGGAATCTAATAGGTTATTAAAAATATTCGTTCCAGATTTAGGAGCCCAATAAAAGATATTTGCACTTGCTGATTGTATACGGCTGAGATAAATTTGTATATTTTGCTCAGGTAAATACTTTTAACTTATTTTCTGTTATACGGGCTTGGGATACGTTATTATAATAATACCACTTGGTCGGGTGTGTAGTTATTTAAATTGGATTGTGATTAATATATTTACATAACCCGTTTTAATCTGTTTTGTTTGTTGCAATCCCTTTGGGGGGGGGGGGTTAATGACCATGTCCTGGATATCCTCGGCTCATTCATTGAAATGGCCACGACTTAAGCATGGGGTGTAGGCATACACCTGACAGTTGCGTATGTATAAATGGTATCCCACAATAAGGAGTTTCCTTGTGGGCATTATACCTATGGTGTGTCAGTTAATCTTGTCCGGCTCTTCTAACCGGCCCTGACGGAAGACAAACATATAAAACTATATACAAGATTATTTTTAAAATAATTGTCCCAAGTTATAAAAGATTAATTGTGTCTTGTGCATTTAAATCATTTTTCTTAAATATTTTCAAAAGAGTCGGTTAATTGTATTTACCAGTGTAAACTGACGTATTTTCCAAAAGGTTAAGTGCAGGTACTATGCGAAATAGGCTGGCTACCCCTGAGTGAATAATTAAAGAGTCTTGCAAGCTTTATCACTTTAAATTCTGTTGAACAATATTTCCTTTCTTTTGGTCTGCCTGTGGATCCTTTTACATTCCGTTTGTAATACTTATGTTACTTTCGATTCGGTTTGTAATATTTCTACTTTAGACTTCCGTTGTGCATTGAACTGTGATTATTTGACTATGATGATATCAACTACGTCACGATACTTCCCACCGGGCCCACCGGTAATACATGGAAATATCAGGGTGTGACAGGTTGGTATCAGAGCCAACATTGAGTGAATTAAACACTAGCCTTTTGTGTTTAATCTCAACGACACAATTGCACATTCCTTGACTTCCGAGTCTAGGCCAAGGACTTAGGACTGATCCGATCCTAATCTTTTATTTTGTCCTTTATTGTTTTCCTTTGTTGTTTCCTTTGTTTGTTTTGAAAGGAACAAGAAGATGCCGCCCCGTATCCGAGGAAGAGGCAGAGGCGGAAAAGCCCCAATCTTCACAAGTCATGACCAAGAGGCCGGGCCATCACACCGGCGAACTCCATCAGCAACCATGAGCACTAGTCCTCAAGAAGACTGGAGGACCTACTTAGAGCCTGCGAGGCGTTCTGTCTCGCTTAGCTCCTCACCTTCGTACCAAGATTCCTTCGGGCTCCATCAAGGCAACGAGTCCGAACATTCACGCCATTCCTTCTTGCCGTTGCAGTGGTCGGGTTCACACCGCGCCTTTCAGGACCCGACCCCGTATTTTCAGAGCCGGTTCAATCCGGTGAATCAGGTGCAAGAACCGGTGGGTTTTAACCCAATGGGACCAGAAGATCATTTTTCCAGTGTTCAAGACATGGATATGGATGAACATCTAGATCCTTCCGAGCCACCATCTGGGACGCCCACGCATCCCATAGAGATTTCTGACGGATCGTCTTTTCACGGTTCGCCGTACCAAGGCCCAGACAGCTATGAAGCAAGGTTTGCCTCATACCCTTGGGAGTTCACTCCCCCATTCAACCCACAGCAGCAGGATCCCTCCGAGGATTCACGTTTCCAGGCGGTTACGCCGCCGCCAGAGCAGCAACCACCTCCGGAGCCACCGAGGTGGACAAGACTAGGAGCACGGATGTCCGTGCGAGGGGGATTCCACTTCAGCACCCCCCAACACTCCAGTGGCAGTCACTACCCGCCACTGTATGAAGACCCATAGATGGGTGGGCCTTCAAACCCAATTTCTGAGGTGGACTCTGCGCCAGTCGCACCACCACCATCACACATGGGTTATGATAACCCGATTCCTTCATACGCCAGTGCAGCGGCGTATAACCCTTTTGAGCAGCCAGCCCATACTGGCAACAACTACTACAATGCCCCCGATGTTGACCCGTACCTTGTAGCGGCAAACTACAATGCTCTTCATCCTGAAGGGCCCTACAGAGCCTCCTACCAGACTGGGTATCCGGCCTATGGGTATCAATACCCACCACCTCCTCAACCTCTACAGCCGCAGCAGCCATAGCCGCCACCGATCCAACCACCGCAGTAGCAGGAGATCCTTCAGAGGTTGAACCATGTGGAACGTGATGTTCAGGTGGAGCGTAGAAGCCGTCAAGGTCTACTTAAGGGTTTGGCTAATTTAATCAAGGGGAAGAGTAGAAGGGATTATTGAAAATTCCTTATTTTATTTGTTTTGTAATTTTTAATTTCAATTAAGTCCCTGCGTGGACATCTATTTATGTACTCAGTCCCTGCGAGGATTTGTATTTCCTTTTTAATCCCTATGTGGACAATTTGTTTATGTAAAAGTCTCGTTTAGGGCACCTATGTACTCCTTCTTAATTTAGTGGAATGTTTTTAGTTCAAAATTTCATTTTGTTATTATATATATAAATATATTATATAAAATAAATTAACATAAAACATTTCATTTTATATTGATCTGCCAATAAATATTAAAGAAAATCTTAAAGGCAAAACCTAGCCTATGTGTCATATTAAGACAGGGCCATGATGGTAGTTCCTTTTTAAGATTCAATTCCTTGTTAACATCTGAAAACATGTTAACACTCCTGGCAAATGCGATTCGATAAAATCACATAAGTCATCCTTATATTGGATTCTTCCAATTCCGTTCAGTATCTTTTTAAACATCCATTTGTGATGTAGGGCCTACGGGCCATATTCATTGTCATATAAGACAAAAGACAGATGTAGTCTATGACTCCCTGTCAAGAAAGGTAATGAACTACGTTCAAACCTAAATGCCTCGATCCTATAAGATCATGGCTTATAATTTAAAACGGTCCTTGTGACTAGGCCTTTTGTGTGCCACCTTATTGTCCTAAATAAATTATAACTAGGATAAAATATAATTTAAATAAATTAAATTAACCAATATGGTTTATAATTACCATGGTTAATGAATTGCCATAAATGACAATTCCATAATAAACTTCTGAATAAATCATTGTCAATATTTTATGTAGCAATCAAGCTACATGGCTGGATCAGACGAGGTTAACAGCCACCCGAGGGAGAATAATGATACTACCAGAGTTAATGTAGCTGGTGCGGAACTGCAGGCATTAATAGATAATGCCGTTACTCGAGCTCTTGACAGACAATTTAATGAATCAAGTGATACCCGCGTCAGAACTTAGTCTGTACCACATTAAAAACCATCCTCTAAGACTCATACAACTCGCAAGAGTGAATCTCATCACTCATCAAATCAGAGGAGTGTTCCATCTAAGAAGGTAGTGATCAATCAAGAGCCACATGCTAAAACCTGTTCATATCAGTATTTTGTCTCCTGCAAGCCCAGAAACTTCACAGGGGAAAAGGAGCCATTGATTGCATGACGTGGCTAGATGAGATGGACACAGTGGTTGATATTAGTGGTTGTGCCGAACAGGACATTGTGAAGTTTGTGTCATAATCGTTTAAAGGAGAAGCTCTAGCTTGGTGGAGGTCACTAATCCAAGCTACAGGGAAGATTCCGTTATACAACTTGACTTGGGAGCAGTTTGTCGCTCTAATCAAAGAAAATTTATGTCCTCAACATGAAGTTGAGAAAATTGAGACTGACTTCTTGACATTGGTTATGAAGAACTTAGACTGCCAGGCGTATCTCACGAGCTTCAACACTATGTCACGATTGGTTCCATACTTGGTCACACCGGAACCGAAACGTATAGCTCGATTTATTGGAGGTTTAGCCCCGGAGATTAAAGCAAGTGTAAAAGAATCAAGACCTACTACTTTTAGGTCAGTGGCAGATTTATCGTTATCCCTTACTCTCGATGCGGTTAGGCAGAGATTGCTTAAGAGTTCCGATGAAGGAAAAAGGAAACATGAGGATGAGAACTCACGTCGTTCTGATAAGAAACATAGGAGGAATTCAGACCACAAGAAGAATTCTGGGTCTAACAAAGGTAACCAACAAACAGATGAGAAGCCTAAATGCAAAACCTGCCAGAAGCGTCATTTTGAAAAATACAGGTTTGAATCAAAGTCGCAGTCGCAATCAAAGCCAATTGTATGTGGGATCTGCAAGTCCAAAGAACATAAGACTTTGGACTGCAAGAAGTTGAAGGACGTGACCTGTTATGGTTGCAACGAGAAGGGGCATATTAAAACTAACTGCCCAAAATATGCAAAGAAACCTGAAGAAGGTAAAAAGACCAATGCTCGGGTCTTTCAAATGAATGCACAAGAAGCGATTCAGAATGACAACGTGATAACAGGAACCTTTCTTATCAATGATGTTTATGCAAGGGTATTGTTTAATTCAGGTGCAGATAAGTCGTTTGTGGATAATAAATTTTGTAAGTTATTAAATTTGTCTGTTAAAACCCTAAGCATAAAATATGAAGTAGAATTGGCCGATGGTACCATAGAAACTGCTTCAACCGTGTTAGATGGATGTTTTATATCCATTAGGAACCACTATTTTCCGTTATCGTTGCTTCCTTTGAAACTAGCTGGTTTCGACATAGTGGTAGGCATGGATTGGTTATCTCATAACCAAGCCCAGATTGTTTGTGACAAGAAACAAGTGGTTATCAAGACTCCCTATGGTGAGCCACTTACCATACAAGGAGATACTCAGTATGGGTTGCCTAAGCAAGTGTCTATGCTTAAGGCGTCAAGGTGTTTGAAGAAGGATTGTGTCATTTACATGGCACAGGTGACTATTGATGAACCAAAGCCCAAGAAAGGAATGGGATGTGTGCTTATGCAGAAGGGCAAAGTTATTGCCTATGCTTCCCGATAGTTAAAGGTTCACGAAAAGAATTACACCACCCACGATTTGGAATTGGGTGCCGTTGTGTTTGCACTAAAACTTTGGAGGCATTATTTATATGGTACCAAGTATGTGACCTATTCTAATCATAAGAGCCTTCAGCATCTGTTTAATCAGAAAGATCTGAACATGGGACAGTGTTGATGGATGGATACACTGAATGATTATGATTGTGAAATCCGATATCATCCTGGCAATGCGAATGTAGACGCTCTAAGAAGGAAGGAAAGGGTTAAGCCCATTAGAATCAATGCCAAGAGTATTGAATTGAAGAACAGCTTGAATGAAAGGTTGTTAGCCGCTCAGAAGGAAGTTGTATTAGAAGCTAACTACCCAAATGAGAAGTTGGGCGTAACTGCTGAACAGTTATCATATAGCAAGGATGGAATCCTAAGATTGAATGGACGAATATGGGTTCCAATCTATGGAGGACTGAGGAACGTTATCCTTCAAAAAGCCCATAGTTCCAAGTATTCTGTTCATCCTGGTAGTGATAAGATGTATCAGGATTTAAAGGCAAATTATTGGTGGATAGGTTTGAAGAAATCTATAGCCACTTATGTGGCCAAATGTTTGACGTGCTCACAATTTAAGGCAGAACACCAGAAGCCGTCAGGTTTGCTACAACAGCCTGAACTTCCCACTTGGAAGTGGGAAATGGTAACCATGGATTTTAACACAAAGTTTCCGAAAACAAAGCGAGGAAATGATACTATTTGGGTTATAGTAGATAGACTGACCAAGTCAGCCCACTTCTTACCTATTAAGGAAACACACAGCTCAGATAAGCTAGCTCCGCTATACATGGATGAGATAGTATCTCTCCAAGGAGTGCCAATATCCATTATCTCCGATAGAGATACGAGATATACATCGCATTTTTGGAAAAGCTTTCAGCAATCCCTTGGCACTCGATTAAACTTCAGCACTTCTTATCATCCTCAGACGGATGGCCAAAGTGAACGTACAATACAAACACTCGAGGATATGCTACGAGCTTGTGTCGTTGATTTAGGTGGAAGTTGGGATGATCATCTTCCGTTAATTGAATTTTCATATAATAATAGTTATCATTCAAGTATTCAGCTGCACCTTTCGAAGCTTTGTGTGGAAGAAAGTGCAGGACGCTCGTTTGTTGGGCAGAAGATGGAGATGTCCAACTAACAGAACCTGATATAGTCCCGGAGACGACAGATAAGATTGTGCAGATACGTGATCATCTCAAAGTTTCTAGGGATAGGCAGAAAAGCTACGTAGATAGAAGGCGTAAACCTCTGAAATTCAAGGTAGGTGACAAAGTTCTACTTAAGGTATCACCCTAGAAAGGGGTAATGCGTTTTGGCAAGAAGGGTAAGTTGAGCCCCAGATACACATGACCATTCGAGATCATCGAATGTGTCGGAACAGTGACTTACAAGCTAAACCTTCCTGAAGAGCTCAGTGGAATCCATAATGTATTTCACATCTGCAACTTAAAGAGATGTCTAGCAGATGAATCGCTAGCCATGCCACATAAGGATGTGCATATTGATGAGAGCTAAAAGTTTGTTGAAAAACCTTTGTCGATCGAGGATCGACAGGTTAAGAAACTTTGAAAGAAGCACGTACCGATTGTGAAGGTTAAATGGGATGCCCGTAGAGGTCCCGAATACACGTGGGAGGTTGAATCCACAATGAAGCAGAAGTACACTCATTTAGTTTAGTAAATCTCGAGGTCGAGATTTCTTTTAAGGGGGTGAGGATGTAACACCTCGTAAAATCACGACCAATATAATGAAGACACATGTCATGGACTTTGAACGTGTGAAGAATTGATTCCGAGGGACTAAAATTGTCAAACGATGTAAATATGTGAATAAAGGGATCCAAAGTGTCAACATGCCTAACTTGTGCCTCTGATTGACCTCACACGACGTTCCTATTCTTTAATAAATAAATTGTCGAACACTTGAAGTCGTTTGTAATTAAAATAAGGATCTTATGAAACATAGGGGTTAAAAGTGTCAACATGTTGAAAGTAACCTCTGAGTGACCTTTTTACGATCCCAAAAACATTGTGATAATTATATATTTTGATCTCAAGAATGTCGGATATTAATTTTGTGATGTTCCGTTGAATACAAGACTTTTCAGGTGATCGTATGACTAACCGGGAGCTTAATGGAGTTAGTTTGTGACCCAAGGCCCTTAAAAGTTAACTATGGGGGTCCTAAGTGCAATAAATGGAAGTAAAATAAAGTTTATATGGACCAGGGTTTGAAATGGCAAAGCTGCCAAAGTTTTTACCGGAACAGAAGGTCCACGCGGCCCGCATAGACCCTTTAAGGATTACGCTGCCCGCGTAGAAGTCACCAGCGACCAAGATGTGGACAGCTGCATGTCCAGCCAGTTCCACCACCTTAGAAAGCTTGTTTTCGATTCCAGGGACTGAACCAACAATATTACATGCATAGGCGACGCCTGGAATCATCAGAAATCAGTTGTAGGCTTGTGTGGAAGGATCTTGTGAAGTTTGAAATCCTATATAAGCACTTGTTGTTTGCTAGTTCATTTGCACTCTCAAATTTCTCATTCAAACTCATTCTCTGGAGCTTCCTGGAGCTCAAGCAAGTTTTCTTAAGTTCCAAAATCGTGCTAAGGACTATTGTAAGTGTTCTTAGCTCCCTAAGTTCAAGTTTTATTAGTCTAATGACCAAAAGTCAAAGCCATCGTAATTAAGCTTTGACTTAATGATTAATCACTAATGGTCCAGCCATTATTCGAATTGAAAGTGGCTATGAGTTGGTAATTATGTAGGTAACAAACCCTTAAAAGGGCACCTACTGATACTCACTCCAACTTGGTCAATTGTCGGGTCAAACATAATATTAAAAAGTCAACAGAAGCTATTTTTGCAAATAAATTCATAACTAATAATGTAGAAGTTATGGAACATGTTTTAACATTAAAATAACTTTTTAAATGATGTAAGAACATGTCTAGGCATGTTCAACCCGACAATTCTGAATTTAGGCTCAGTTCGGAACCGAAAGTCGCAAAAGTAGACTTTTGCTTTGACTTTCAGTTCTGGCCCGATTTAGCTTGTTTTAGATATGCCATGGGTTCCTTTAGGACCATATTATAAGTTAGTAAAACCCTCTGAAGTTATACTACATGGTTCCTTATTAATCCGATTCATTTGCATGTTTCCGTTAATTGCTTAAATGTTGACTATTATGCCCTTTTGACATTAAAACGAGATTTTTGAAAATGTGAGAGGAAAAAAAACCTCTATTACTGATTTATAAGCATGTCCTAAGAATTTGACATCAGTTTGAGGTCTAAATTAGGAGTTATCCTCGATATCGTAAATTGAAAGCTTTTTATTTATTTAAACGGCATTTTAGCATAAAACCCATTTAAACCCAAATTTTGACACCAAACCTTTTACCCAATGATGTAATATAATATTTTAGGATTTTTGGAGATTTTTATTAATTTTTAAACTGATCATAACATGGGGTTCTGGCTTTGATTCGGTAATTGACGGTTATACACTTTTTACTAATAAAATGAGTTTTACATAACATTTTGATACCAAATCTTTTTCTACTGATTTCATATGTTAAATAAAATATTTTAAGCCTTCTGGACTGATAAAAATCTCAACTTTCCTTATTTAACCTGAAAATCGCCTAAAACCGACTTTTTACGCTTTTTAAACACATAGTATGGGTTAAAACTATGTTTAACATTTAAGACCCATTACCTACTGATATTATAAGTAAATTTTTATACTTTAACAGTAAGAAAAAGTTTTGAACTCAGATTTCCAAATTTGACCTTTAAATAATACCGCTTGGTCGGGTGTGTAGTTATTTAAATCGGATTGTGATTAATATATTTACATAACCCGGTTTAATGTATTTTGTTTGGTGCAATGCCTTTGGGGGGTTAATGACCATTTCCAGGATATCCTCGGCTCATTCATTGAAATGGCCACGACTTAAGCACGGGGTGTTGGCATACACCTGACAGTTGCGTATGTATAAATGGTATCCCACAATAAGGAGATTCCTTGTGGGCATTATACCTGTGGTGTGTCAGTTAATCTTGTCCGGCTCTTCTAACCGGCCCTGACGTACGACAAACATATAAAACTGTATACAAGATTATTTTTAAAATAATTGTCCCAAGTTATAAAAGATTAATTGTGATTTGTGCATTTAAATCAATTGTCTTAAATATTTTCAAAAGAGTCGGTTAATTGTATTTACCATGGTAAACTGACGTATTTTCCAAAAGGTTAAGTGCAGGTTCTATGCGAAATAGGCTGGCTACTCCTGAGTGAATAATTAAAGAGTCTTGCAAGCTTTATCACTTTAAAATCTGTTGAACAATATTTCCTTTGTTTTGGTCCGCCTGTGGATCCTTTTACTGTCACACCCCGACCACGTAAAACAACAAAGCGTGGCGGAAACGTCGGGGAGTGTTGTAACAGAATTATCGTTTCATAACCATGGATACAAAAAGTGTCTCGTTTTATTGATAATATTAAACATTAACATTTTTTTAACACGTAACAAACAAGTTTTATATCGACTATCATTGTTTTATGTCACTAAGGCCTCGTCCAGATCCTATGTGACGCATACATCCTAGGACGTCGATCAAGCAACAACACCTGAAACATATGTAAAAACAAAGTCAGCAAAGAAATGCTGGCGAGTACATAGGTTTTATACGAGTATCGGAATCATGGCTTGTATTCTTATATTGCAATACCTCGAAAACCTTGTTTTATTAGAAAAAAAGTGTATAATATTGCAACATGATTAACCAACTCAAATCAAGATGGTTATATTTTATAAAATTTCGTAGCCATGATTCTTATCCCAAAAGCTTTTTGTTTTAGAAAACCATCTTGTAAAACATCTCGTATAAACTTGTTAATACAACTCGTATATTATTTCGAAAACATCGTTGAGTGACATCGTTTCAATATCGTTTACCCAAGTGAACTATATAACGCCACGGTATGTAATATGTTGAAAACACTTATATATAAGAAGTACTAGCGGCGTATCTACCATGTTTTCACCACATTACACCCATCCCATTATCTAAACACTAGCCAAAAACCAATCGTTTACCCAAATCGTTTAACATCGTTTCCAAATCGTTTCCAAATAGTCTACTCGTTTAAATCATCCTCGTTTTAATTGTGAAAACTTATATATGGTCGTCTCGTTAATAACATTCAAACCTTCGTGACTCGTTCATCGTTCACTCGCTTCTCGTATTAACAAACCTCCAAAGGGTAAATTAATAATTACAGATTCAGTCGTTACCCAAAACACCCACACATAACCATGGGTATAGTGCAATAACGGGATTTGTCAGATCCTATGGTACTATAACCTAATACTGGTCGGCTTGATCAATGCTAATGAATGTCATTCGTTATGTAACTACAACCAACAAGTTCGTTCACATTATCGAAATCATTAATAGTTTAGTATAAATCGTTCTATTCGTTTTTGAAATCATCGTTTAAACCCTGAAAACATTTTGTACATATGAATCACCCCAAAACAATTGAAAACAGTAAAATAAGGGAACTATGTACTCACATGTAGTGCAAGGTATCCTCAAATCAATAGTACTTCAACAAACTCGAGTAAACCAGAGAAATCAAGCAGCACCTAGTAATTGAATCACTAGTCAACAATAGACGCCTAAATCGGAAGATCGGACAGAATGAGGTCTCGTAAACCAAATGAGTGGTGGAACTCATGTGATATGGTTTAACAAGGCCTACATCCTAAGTGAAACCTAACCAAAGTGCTTTCGACCCATCGCGACCCATTAAGGTAGCTTACGCTACTTTAACGTGTCGTGCGTGCAAAGCGCGTTTGAGACGTCTAACTAGTCCTATGACAAGTATTATATGCCAAAACATGTTTAAATAAGTTACATATACTTAATTACCAATTATGTACGAAAAGGGTATTCTGGTAATTTACCTATGGCATATAATCTACTTATCATACAACTACCTAAACTAGGTGACCATAAGGTATAACCTCGAAAGGTTATTCCCTATGCTACTATGGTCACTAAACATGTTTGGTCGGATCCTAAAGATCGACCAAACGGGTCGTGTTCGAAAGTCTAAGCGGGTGTTTAGTCCGCTTGACTTACGACACTATACAAGCACTAAACTAAAAAGTGACGAGCTAAACATGTTTAGTTATGTTAGGAAATAGGTTTTTGATATCAAAACAATCGGTTTTGATATCCTAGAGTAGTTTGGTTACAAAATACGCAAGAATACGCATTTTGGCGGAAACTACGACTCGTCACTGAGCTTAGATAACGTGGTAATCAGTAGGTATAGTCACTAGGGACTATAACCATCGTGATTACGCTCACGTTATGAAGTTCAAACGAACTTCACATTGACCATAAACTGGTCAATGCAGAAAGTCAAATGCAGTTTGACTTTAACGCTAAAATGAAAGAAAAGAACGAAAGAACACTTACAACGGGTCCAAGAATGGAAGTTTTGAATCCGAATATTCTCAGGTATGAAGTGTTAAACACATCAACTTAGAGAACAAATTCAGATTTCAAAGGTGTGGGTTTTTGGGGTTGAGATCATGGGGTATTTATAGATTTCCTTGAACCGTTAAGATCGTTTATCGAAAATCGTGCTTCAATCTCATCCCTGCACTTGTTTACAACACCATGTGCATCAAAATGGTCCCCCATTATCAGGAAGAGACATGTGCAAATGGGTTTTGTGAGTGTAACAGCTGGAAACAGGCTGGAAGGAAGCTTCTAATGAACTGGGACATGCTTACGGACCGTAAGGACCCTGCAGACCAGCAAAGTTTCAGTTTTGGCAGTTTTGGTCCCTGTGCGAGTATCGTCGTGTTTTGGCACTTCTAACACCCGTCAAGCCCACTTTTTAGCTTCACAAGGATGTTAAAGAATATGGAACATGAAACATTCTCAAAATTATCTCGGATGTCGGTTCGTTTGGCCGTACGGTTGCGTTGTTCGGTTAATTACTACGGAAGTCGTAACGAACGCAAAAACGATCCAAATTAAGCGACGAATGGAATTTTATTATGCCAAACACTAAAATAAAATATTTTAATGCTTACTTAAATTTTTGGAGCTACGGATATTTTCAGAACGTAAGATATGCGCGAAAATGCAAACTTGTGCACTTTTTGACGCTTTTAGTCCCTGAATGAGCATAAAGTTTATTTTAGCACACCGAACCCCTCAAAGCCTATTTCTAAGCTATGTAAAGGATATTTAGGGTATGTTTAACTTATGATCAAGTTCCGGAATGTTCGTTACAGTTCAAATCGGCATAGTTTCGCAGTTTGATACAAATAGTCCCTGCGATCGAACAAAGTTGATTTCGACACACCAAACCATTCAAAACTTATTTCTAAGTTATGTGGAGGTTATTTAAGGTATGTTAAGCCTATGTCACTATTACGGAGTGTTTGTCGCGTTATACTGACTGCGTTTACGCACCAGTTTGCGTATAACCTTGCAGAACGCGATTTAAAGCTTGCAATCGGAATCGAATCGAATTGAAAAATCACCAAACACAAATACACACATAGAAACACCAAAACACATATAATAACACCAAAGCACATTGTTTCATTAATAATCATCATTGTTTTACATCGTACATCGATTGTAGAACACAGTTGTCACAGTCTCCCCTACTTCAGGAAATTTCATCCCGAAATTTTAACTAGAGGAAGCTTGTGAAAACAAATGCGGATATTTCGCCTTCATCTGGTCCTCACATTCCCAAGTAAACTCTGGGCCACGTTTGGATTCCCAGTGAACTTTAACCAAATGAATCAGTTTGTTCTTCAACTGTTTGAAGGCACGATCCACGATCTCCACGGGTTTCTCGACAAAGTGAATTGTTTCATCGATTTGAATCTCGTCGAGAGGAATGTGTAGATCAGCGTCAGCTAAACATTTTCACAGATTGGACACGTGAAAAGTCAGGTGAATATTTCCAAGCTCTGGAGGTAGCTCTAGACGATAGGCAACCTTTCCAATTCTTTCCACAATCTTAAATGGTCCCACATATCGAGGTGCAAGTTTTCCTTTCTTTCCAAATCTCACGACTCCTTTCCAAGGTGAAACCTTGAGTAGGACATCATCTTCGACTTGAAATTCTAAGGGCTTGCGTCCCATATCGAGCTGTCACAAGATTATCGCGGATTTTCTTGATTTTGTCTGTTGTTTCAAGAACGAGCTTAGGTCCAGTAAGCTGAGCTTCACCGGTCTCATTCCAACAGACATGTGAACGACCTTTTCGACCGTAGAGAGCTTCGAATGGTGCCATATTAATGCTAGTATGATAACTATTGTTCTAAGAGAACTCGATCAGTGGCAGATGAGAATCCCAATTACCAGCAAAGTCGATCATGCATGCTCTAAGCATATCCTCCAAAGTTTGAATCGTCCTCTCAGATTGATCATCTGTTTGGGGATGATAAGCAGTGCTTAGATTCAGTTGGGTTCCCAAAGCAGATTGCATGGCCTTCCAGAAATGAGATGAAAATCGAGCATCACGATCAGAGATGATATCCAAGGGTACACCATGTTGTGTCACAATCTCATCAACATAAATCTTTGCAAGTTTATCAGCAGATAGATCCTCACGAATCAGAATGAAATGAGCTGATTTCGTTAATCGATCGATAACAACCCAAATAGCATCATGACCTTTAGATGTAAGCGGTAACTTAGTAATGAGATCCATCGCAATGTTCTCCCACTTCCAAACCGGTATCTCTGGTTGTACAAGCAAGCCAGAAGGTCGTTGATGTTCGGCCTTGACTTTGAGACAAGTTAGGCATTTCGATACATACAAGGCAACATCCTTCTTCATACCAGGCCACCAGCACTGAGTACGAAGATCCTTGTACATTTTATCAGCACCCGGATGGATAGAATATCGAGACTTATGAGATACGTCCATTACCAAGGTGCGAAGATCGCCTTGTTTCAGAATCCACAATCGATCCATAAAATACAGCAAACCATCGTCTTTCGCTTCGAGCTTAAGCTCAAGTTGAAGTGGTAATTCCATACCCATCAAATTTTATGAAACACAAAATTGTTGAGCTTGAAGGACACGAGATTGAAGATCAGATAGAGTTCGAACAGAATGAAGCTTGACTCGTTATTTTCGACTAAGCGCATCAGCTACGACATTCGCCTTACCAGGATGGTAGAGAATCTCGCAATCATAGCCGTTTAAGAGTTCAACCCAACATCCTTGCCTCATATTCAGCTCTTTCTGATTAAGAATATGCTAGAGAATTTTGTGGTCTGTGAAAACCACACACTTCATTCCATAGCGGTAGTGTCTCCAGATTTTAAGCGCGAAAACCACAGCTCCTAACTCAAGATCATGAGTCGTATAGTTCTTCTCGTGAACTTTCAATTGTCTAGATGCATATGCTATAACTTTACCTCGTTGCATAAGGACGCAACCAAGACCTAAGTTGGACGCATCGCAATAGACAACGAAATCATCGCTTCCCTCGGGCAGAGATAGAATAGGAGCATTACATAACTTCTGCTTCAGTGTTTGGAATACTTCTTCTTGCTTGGGTCCCCACTCGAAAGGCTTATTCTTCTGAGTCAAAGCAGTGAGTGGAACCGTAATCTTTGAGAAATTTGAAATGAATCGACGATAATAACCAGCAAGACCAAGAAAAGATCGAATCTCTGTAGGCGTCGTCGGTGTATTCCAGTCCTTAATAGCAGCAAATCTTGGATGGATCCACATGAATACCCTGCCCATTGACTATATGACCCAAGAATTGAACTTCTTTAAGCCAGAATTCACACTTGGAGAATTTAGCGAAAAGTTGTTCCTTCTTCAAGAGTTCCAATGTTAAGCGAAGGTGTTGCTCGTGCTCGGCTCGAGATTTTGAATAAATGAGAATATCGTCGATTAACATAATAATGAACTTGTCCAAATAAGGTTTGCAGACCCTATTCATTAAGTCCATAAAGATAGCTGGAGCATTCGTCAAACCAAAAGGCATGACAGTGAACTCGTAATGCCCATATCTTGTGTGGAAAGCAGTTTTGGGAATATCTTCTTCGAGAACACGAAGTTGATGATACCCAGAACGCAGATCGATCTTGGAAAAACATGAAGCACCCAGCAGCTGGTTGAAGAGATCATCAATTCGAGGTAGGGGATATCGATTCTTGATGGTGAGCTTATTAAGCTCACGATAATCGATACACATTCAAAAGGATCCGTCTTTCTTTTTCACGAAGAGGACAGGAGCTCCCCAAGGTTAAAACCTCGGTCGGATGAATCCTTTATCAGATAACTCTTGAATCTGTTTCGATAACTCTTGCATTTCCAACGGTGCAAGACGATAAGGTACTTTTGCAATCGGGTTGGCATTGGGTACAAGGTCAATATGAAAGTCGACTTGACGAACTGGAGGCAAACCAGGGAGTTCATCAGGAAACACCTCCGGATAATCCCGAACAATCGGGATATCCTAAATACTCTTGCTCTTGCTTTTCTCCTCGGTGACATGTGCCAGAAAAGCAACATATCATTTTCGTAAATACCTTTGGGCTTCCATACACGACATAAGCTTCAAACCACCAGAAGGTTTCTCGCCACGAATTTCCAAAACATCGCCGGGAGACAAAGGAATACGAACAATCTTATCGAAACAAACCACCTCAGCGTGGTGTTTGGTTAACCAATCCATTCCAATGATAATATCAAAACTCCCAAGTTGCATCGGTGTGAGGTCAATAGGAAAAAGATGGTTATCAAGGTTTAACTGACAATCACGAATAATAGGGTCAAGAACAAGAGGTTTACCAGTAGCAACTTTGACAGATAAGGGTTTCCTCAGTTTAGTTCTAGGTATCGCAAGCAAAGGCTCAAAAGATAACAAAACAAAACTTCTATCGGCACCAGAATAAAAAAAGAATAGACGCAGGTCGATTGTTAACAAGAAACGTACCGTTAACCCCTTCGTTGTCGGCCCTCGCTTCGTTTGCATTCAAATTGTACGCTCGCCCACGAGCGGGATTCACATTGACGTTGACGTTCGCATTCGGGTTTGCGTTACCATTCGCATTTGCATTCACCAGTCTCGGACAGTTGTTGCGAAGGTGACCATACTCTCCACAATTAAAACATGAACCCGATGGGAATCTCACAGCATTCCCCTGACCCGGAGCTGGAACCTGAGTAACCTGATTCTGTCCCAAACGACAAATATTGGCCAAATGCCCAAGCTTACCACACGTCGTACATTGCCTGCAAGCTTGTTGTGCAACGTGATGACCATTGCAACGGGCACAATGAGGTGCGGTACCAGCATACGCTTTCTTTGTAGGTGGCTGAGCCGGTGGGTTCTACGGGTTCTGAGCAGTCTGTGCTGTAACAGCAAAATTCTGGGCACCCTTTCGCTTCCTCGATTTCTTCGACGTCTCACCTTCCTTACCCTTACCCTTTTTCTTGTCCTTCCCTGAATCAGTCGCCTTCTTTTTATCACCCTTGCGAGTGAGTTTACCCTTCCTGACTTGAGTCTCAGTCAGGGTAGCAGACAACTCGATTGCTTGACGAAGGGTAGTAGGATTAACACTGGTCACAACTTCCAGAATAGAATCGGGTAGACCATCGATATATCTCTCGATTGCTTTCTCCAGAGGGGTAACCATGGTGGGACACAATAGACTGAGTTCTTCAAAACGATCTGTGTACGCATGGTGTTCAGCCCCATCTTACTTTAAATCGTCAAACTCTCGCTCCAAAGCCCGAGTTTCGTGACGGGGACAAAACTCCTTCATCATGAGAGCTCGAAGCTCTTCCCATGTTTGTGCCAACGCCACTTCGGCACCCCTATCGCGCATAATACCATTCCACCAGGTAAGCGCTCGCTTCTCAAACACGCTCAAAGCAAATTCAACCTTACGCGCATTGGGACACTGCACATGTCTGAATGTGCTCTCGATACTCTCAAACCACTGCAGGAGTGCAGTTGCTCCTTGTGACCCAGTAAACTTAAGCGGCTTCGCAGTATTGAAACTCTTGAAGTTACACGGCGCATTGTTGTTGTTATTATTGTTGTTGTATATCTCGTGGACTTGGGTCACAACACCGGGAAGCACAGCAGCCACTTGCTGAGAGACCAGGGCTGCGATTTCTTCAATAGTAAAAGATTGTGCTTCACTTCGAGGAGGCGTTGTCTAACAAGGAAACAGGATAATCGAGTGAGGTTGAAAATTAGGAAAAACAAAAGAGGTATCGACAAAACACAATGAAGGCGATCATTTGTTTGTTACCTCGAACAAACAAACGACACGCAGAGACTAATCAAAGTAAATAGGTCAAAAATAATGTATCGCGAAGAGATGCTCGCCTATAAGTGAACACTCACCCCAAGAGTTCCCAGGTAAGAGTGACTGGTCCGATTATGTGGATTTGTACGAACACTCTAGACTTAGATAGAAAACCCAGGGTACAGGCATTCACTCTTCCAGTTTGCACGTGTTCACATTATTTAGACCCAAACTTTTACGAGATTTTGAAAACTTAAAGGGTTCAAAACCATATAATAGAGGGTTCAAAACCTAGTAATCAATCATCCTATAACAGATGATTAGTTTTCGAAGCGGGTTCGAAAATTTTGTTCTCGTTGTGGTTATCACCTAAGGATAGGTGACGATTTTGTTTTAAAAAATCTAAACGCAAATAAACTTGCCTTGGGGTCCTAGAAGTTATAGTCTAGGCCAAAGTATTACTAATAACCTAATTCCCTATAACCATTGGCTCTGATACCAACTCTTCTGTCACACCCCGACCACGTAAAACAACAAAGCGTGGCGGAAACGTCGGGGAGTGTTGTAACAGAATTATCATTTCATAACCATGGATACAAAAAGTGTCTCGTTTTATTGATAATATTAAACATTAACATTGTTTTAACACGTAACAAACAAGTTTTATATCGACTATCATTGTTTTATGTCACTAAGGCCTCGTCCAGATCCTATGTGACGCATGCATCCTAGGATGTCGATCAAGCAACAACACCTGAAACATATGTAAAAACAAAGTCAGCAAAGAAATGCTGGCGAGTACATAGGTTTTATAAGAGTATCGGAATCATGGCTTGTATTCTTATATTGCAATACCTCGAAAACCTTTTTTTATTAAAAAAAGTGTATAATATTGCAACATAATTAACCAACTCAAATCAAGATGGTTATATTTTATTAAATTTCATAGCCATGATTCTTATCCCAAAAGCTTTTTGTTTTAGAAAACCATCTTGTAAAACATCTCGTATAAACTCGTTAATACAACTCGTATATTATTTCGAAAACATCGTTGAGTGACATCGTTTTCAATATCGTTTACCCAAGTGAACTAAATAACGCCACGGTATGTAATATGTTGAAAACACTTATATATAAGAAGTACCAGCGGTGTATCTACCATGTTTTCACCACATTACACCCGTCCCGTTATCTAAACACTAGCCAAAAACCAATCGTTTACCCAAATAGTTTAACATCGTTTCCAAATTGTTTCCAAAACGTCTACTCGTTTAAATCGTTTAAATCATCCTCATTTTAATTGTGAAAACTTATATATGGTCGTCTCGTTAATAACATTCAAACCTTCGTGACTCGTTCATCGTTCACTCGCTTCTCATATTAACAAACCTCCAAAGGGTAAATTAATAATTACAGATTCAGTCGTTACCCACAACACCCACACATAACCATGGGTATAGTGCAATAACGGGATTTGTCAGATCCTATGGTACCATAACCTAATACTGGTCGGCTTGATCAAAGCTAATGAATGTCATTCGTTATGTAACTAAAACCAACAAGTTCGTTCACATTATCGAAATCGTTAATAGTTTAGTATAAATCGTTCTATTCATTTTTGAAATCATCGTTTAAACCTTGAAAACATTTTGTACATATGAATCACCCCAAAACAATTGAAAACAGTAAAATAGGGGAACTATGTACTCACATGTAGTGCAAGGTATCCTCAAATCAATGGTACTTCAACAAAACACGAGTAAACCAGAGAAATCAAGCAGCACCTAGTAATTGAATCACTAGTCAACAATAGACGCCTAAATCGGAAGATCGGACAGAATGAGGTCTCGTAAACCAAATGAGTGTTGGAACTCATGTGATATGGTTTAACAAAGCCTACATCCCAAAAGAAACCTAACCTAAGTGCTTTCGACCCATCGCGACCCATTAAGGTAGCTTACGCTACTTTAACGTGTCGTGCACGCAAAGCGCGTTTGAGACGTCTAACTAGTCCTATGACAAGTATTATATGCCAAAACATGTTTAAATAAGTTACATATGCTTAATTACCAATTATGTATGAAAAGGGTATTCTGGTAATTTACCTATGGCATATAATCTACTTATCATACAACTACCTAAACTAGGTGACCATAAGGTATAACCTCGGAAGGTTATTCCCTATGTTACTATGGTCACTAAACATGTTTGGTCGGATCCTAAAGATCAACCAAACGGGTCGTGTTCGAAAGTCTAAGCGGGTGTTTAGTCCGCTTAACTTACGACACTACACAAGCACTAAACTAAAAAGTGACGAGCTAAACATGCTAAAACATGTTTAGTTAAGTTAGAAAACAGGTTTTTGATATCAAAACAAACGGTTTTGATATCCTAGAGTAGTTTGGTTACAAAATACCCAAGAATACGCATTTTGGCCGAAACTACGACTCGTCACTGAGCCTAGATAACGTGGTAATCAGTAGGTATAGTCACTAGGGACTATAACCATCGTGATTACGCTCACGTTATGAAGTTCAAACGAACTTCACATTGACCATAAACTAGTCAATGCAGAAAGTCAAACGCAGTTTGACTTTAACGCTAAAACGAAAGAAAAGAACGAAAGAACACTTACAACGGGTCCAAGAATGGAAGTTTTGAATCCGAATATTCTCAGGTATGAAGTGTTAAACACATCAACTTAGAGAACAAATTCAGATTTCAAAGGTGTGGGTTTTTGGGGTTGAGATCATGGGGTATTTATAGATTTCCTTGAACCGTTAAGATCGTTTATCAAAAATCGTGCTTCAATCTCATCCCTACACTTGTTTACAACACCATGTGCATCAAAATGGCCCCCCATTATCAGGAAGAGACATGTGCAATTGGGTTTTGTGAGTGTAACAGCTGGAAACAGGCTAGAAGGAAGCTTCTGATGAACTGGGACATGGTTACGGACCGTATGGTCCTCACCCTTACGGTCCGTAAAGACCCTGCAGACCAGCAAAGTTTCAGTTTTGGCAGTTTTGGTCCCTGTGCGCGTATGTGTTTTGGCACTTCTAACACCCATCAAGCCCACTTTTTAGCTTCACAAGGATGTTAAAGCATATGGAACATGAAACATGCTCAAAATTATCTCGGATGTCGGTTCGTTTGGCCGTACGGTTGCGTTGTTCGGTTAATTACGACGGAAGTCGTAACGAACGCAAAAACGAACCAAATTAAGCGACGAATGGAATTTTCTTATGCCAAACACTAAAATAAAATATTTTAATGCTTACATAAATTTTTGGAGGTCCGGATATTTTCATAACGTAAGATATGCGTGAAAATGCAAACTTGTGCACTTTTTTACGCTTTTGGTCCCTGAATAAGCATAAAGTTTATTTTAGCACACCGAACCCCTCAAAGCCTATTTCTAAGCTATGTAAAGGATATTTTGGGTATGTTTAACTTATTATCAAGTTCCGGAATGTTCGTTACAGTTCAAATCGGCATAGTTTCGCAGTTTGACACAAATAGTCCCTACGATCGAACAAAGTTGATTTCGACACACCAAACCATTCAAAACTTATTTCTAAGTTATGTGGAGGTTATTTAAGGTATGTTAAGCCTATGTCACTATTCCGGAGTGTTTGTCGCATTATACTGACTGCGTTTACGAACTAGTTTGCGTATAACCTTCCAGAACGCGATTTAAAGCTTGCAATCGGAATTGAATCGAATTGAAAAATCACTAAACACAAATACACACATAGAAACACCAAAACACATATAATAACACCAAAGCACATTGTTTCATTAATAATCATCATTGTTTTACATCGTACATCGATTGTAGAACACAGTTGTCACATTTACATTCCGTTTGTAATACTTATGTTACTTTCAATTTGGTTTGTAATATTTCTACTTTAGACTTCCGCTGTGCATTGAACTATGATTATTTGACTATGACGATATCAACTACGTCACGATACTCCCCACCGGGCCCAACGGTAATACGTGGAAATATCAGGGTGTGACAATGCACCTGCAGCATTCATGGATATCATGAATCGCGTTTGCAAGCCGTATCTAGACAAGTTTGTCATTGTCTTTATTGACGATATACTTATTTACTCAAAGAGCCAAGCTGATCATGAAAAACACCTCTGATGCAAAGTTCTCTAAATATGAGTTCTGGCTCCGAGAAGTCCGATTTCTTGGACACGTGGTAAGTGAGCGTGGTATCCAGGTGGATCCCGCTAAGATAGAAGAGATTATGAATTGGCAAGCACCTAAGATGCCCACGGAAATTCACAGATTCTTAGGATTGGCAGGATACTACAGGCGTTTCATCAAAAAAATTTCAAGAATTGTCGTACCTTTGACCTCGTTAACACGCAAGAATGTAAAGTTTGATCGGGGTCCCAAACAACAGGAATCTTTTGAGATTCTTAAGCAGAAACTAAGCAATGCTCCTGTATTGACATTGACGGAAGGTATAGAAGAGTTTGTCGTTTATTGCGATGCATCGCACCCTTGTATGGGTTGTGTGCTTATGCAGAAAGGTAAGGTGATTGCCTATGCTTCATGTCAACTTAAGGTGCACGAAAAGAATTACACCACCCATGATCTGGAATTGGGTGCCATTGTATTTGCACTCAAACTCTGGAGGCATTACCTATATGGAACCAAGTGTGTAATATACTCAAATCACAAGAGCCTTCAACATTTGTTTAACCAGAAAGATCTCAACATGAGGCAACGTCGTTGGATGGAAACATTGAATGATTATGATTATGAAATACGCTACCATCCTGGCAAGGCAAATGTGGTCGCTGATGCCTTGAGCAGAAAGGAAAGGATTAAACCAATAAGGATCAACGCCAAAAGCATCGAATTAAGGAACAACTTGAATGAAAGGCTGTTAGCTGCTTAGAAGGAAACTGTATTAAAAACTAACCTTTCGAATGAGAAGTTAGGCGTAACTGCTGATCAATTGTCTTATGGAAAGGATGGAATCCTTAGATTAAATGGTCGAATCTGGGTTCCAATCCATGGAGGACTTAGAGATGTGATCCTTCAGGAAGCTCATAGTTCAAAATATTCAGTCCATCCAGGCAGTGATAAGATGTACCGGGATCTAAAGGCAAATTACTGGTGGATAGGTTTGAAGAAATCCATAGCCACTTATGTAGCTAAGTGTCTAACATGCGCACAGGTTAAAGCCGAGCATCAAAAGCCGTCAGGTTTGCTGCAACAGCCTGAACTTCCCACTTGGAAATGGGAAATGGTAACTATGGACTTCATTACTAAGTTACCAAGGATGAAACATGGGAATGATACGATATGGGTTATAGTAGACAGGCTGACCAAGTCAGCTCACTTCTTGTCCATTAAAGAAACGCACAGCTCCGATAAGCTAGCTCAGCTGTATGTGGATGAGATAGTATCTCTCCACGGAGTGCCAGTATCTATTATCTTTGATAGGGATACTAGATACACATCTCATTTTTGGAAAAGCTTCTAGCAATCTCTAGGCACTCGTTTAAATTTCAGTACTGCTTATCATCCTCAGATGGATGGGCAAAGCGAACGTACGATTCAAACGCTTGAGGACATGCTCAGGGCTTGTGTTATTGACTTGGGTGGAAGTTGGGATGACCATCTTCCTTTGATTGAATTTTAATACAATAATAGTTATCATTCGAGTATCCAAGCCGCACCTTTCGAGGCCTTATATGGAAGGAAGTGCAGAACGCCAGTTTGTTGGGCGGAAGTCGGAGAAACCCAACTATCAGGACCTGATATAGTCCTGGAGACGACGGACAAGATTGTTCAGATCCGTGATCGTCTGAAAGCTGCCAGGGATAGGCAGAAAAGCTATGCAGATATGAGGATCAAACCTCTAAAATTTGAAGTTGGCGATAAAGTGCTACTCAAGGTGTCACCCTGGAAAGGGGTGATGCGTTTTGGAAAAAAAGGCAAGCTGAGCCCAAGGTACATAGGACCATTCGAGATCATCGAATGTGTCGGAAGTGTGGCCTATAAGTTGAATCTGCCAGAAGAGCTTAGTGGGATACACAACGTATTCCACATCTGCAATTTAAAGAAATGTCTAGCCGATGAGTCACTAGCAATGTCACATAAGGACGTGCAGATTGATGAAAGCTTGAAGTTTGTTGAAAAACCTTTGTCGATTAAGGATCGACAGGTTAAGAAGCTTTGAAGAAATAATGTGCCGATCATAAAAGTGAAATGGGATGCCCGTAGAGGCTCAGAATATACATGGGAGGTGGAATCCAGGATGAAACAGAAATACCCTTATTTATTTCAGTAAATCTCGAGGTCGAGATTTCTTTTAAGGGGGTGAGGATGTAACACTTCGCAAAATCGTGTCCAATGTTATAAAGACACGTGTCATAAACCCTAAACGTGTAATGAATTGATTTCGTGGGACTAAAGTTAACAACCAAAGAAAAGATGTATGTGGAAGGATCAAAAGTATCAACATGTGAAAACTATGCTTTTCAATGACCTTACACAATGTTTGTACTCTTAATCGAATGAATTTTGGAACGTATGAAACTGTTTGTGAAAAAAAGTGAAAGTTTACAAGACGCGGGGGTTAAACGTGTCAACATGTTAATTTACTACCTCTGAGTGACCTTTTAACGAACCCGGGGCTCTTTAATGATTCATTATACTCTCAAGAACAAGTGACGAAAAATTCACGAGGTTTCGATATCGTTTGATATAAAATAAGTTGACTTTCATAAATAAAGGGTTAAAAGCGTCAACAAAGTGAAACTAGTGTTTTCAGTTATCGTTTATCGAAACCGGACCTAACGGTATATAATTATACCCTATAGATCATACTTATACTCACTTTTAGGGTTAAATGTGCTTAAAATGAAAGTTTCAAGGATTTAGAAGGTTCAGGGACCAAACTTGTCAAATTTATAACTTTGTTGGCTGGATACCTATGGGCTCGCATTGCGCGACCCTGAACAGGGTACGCGACGGCCTGGTTTTGACAGAAAGCATGCACAGGTGCAGGTTCTTCATGCTTCTTCCCCCAATTCGGCTTTATACACTCATAACTCGAAACGAGGGACTATTTGATGTTCTAAAACCACTAGGGACACTTGTTCTTATCTAGAAACATCATAAAACAGCTGGGATGATCTGGTGAAGTCCTCATTAGTATAAATAGGTGCTTTTGGGCAGCTTCTTCACTTGCACAATTCAAATTTTCTCACATTCTCAATTGCTCAAGCTTTGGAGCAATCTCTGGAGCATCCTAATCACTAAGGAAGCTCTCTTAAGTTTAATCTTCATGCTAAGGACCTTTGTAAGTGTTCTTGGCTCCTGTAGTTAAGTTTTTATTAGCTTAATAACTGAAAGTCAAAGATATCGTAATGATACTTTAACTTTGTGATTAATCACTAACGGTCCAGCCATTATTCGAATTGAAAGTGGCTATGTGTTGGTAATTAAGTAGGTGATAATCCCTCAAAAGGGCACCTCCTAATTATCATGTTTACTTGGTCAATTGTCGGGTCAAAGTAATGAATAGAAAAGTCAGACGGGTCAGTTTTTATAAAAGAATTCATAAATGATAATGTGAAAGCTATAAAATACGTTTTATCGCTTTAATAACTTGGTAAATAATATAAGAACATGTTTAGACATGTTCAACCCGACAATTCTGAGTTTAGGCTCGGTTCGCAACCGAAAGTCGCAAAAGTTGACTTTTTCTTTGACTTTCAGTTCTGACCCGAATAAGCTTAGTTTAGTTATGCCTTAGTGTTCCTTTGTGACCATGTTATATGTTAGAATAACCCTCTGAGGTTATACCTCATGGTCCCTTAGAAATCATAGTTCATTGCATGTTTCCGTTAATTGCTTAAAAATTGACTATTAGGCCCTTATATTATAAAAATGAGATTTTTGAAAATGTGAGAGGACAAAAAGCTTTATTACTGATATATAAGTATGTCCACAAAATTTGACATCAGTTTCTGCTCTCAAACAAAAGTTATGCAAGATAGCGTAAAATGAAGCTTTTTGTTAATTAAATGACATTTTTAGCATAAATCATGTTTAAACCCAAATTTTGGCACCAAACTCATTACCCACTGTTTTAATATAATTTTTAGGGAATTTTGGAATTTTTGGTCAGATTTTATACTGACCATAACATAGACTTCTTGCATGAATTCGGTAATTGACGATAATGCCCTTTTCATTAATAAAATGAGATTTACATATCATTTACATGCCAAACCTTTTTCTACTGATGTTATATATTAAATAAAATATTTTAAGCATTCAAGACTGATAAAAATCTCAGAATTTCAAAAACATCTCAAATATCGTCAAATATCGACTTTTACACAAATTAGGCGCATAGTATGGTTTTAAAACCATATTTAGCACCTAAGACATGATTCCTACTGATTTTATAAATGAATTTTAATATCTTAACAGTAAGTATAAGTCTTGAACTCAGATTTCCAATTTGGTCCTTAAAACATATGTGAAATGACCAAAATGCCCCTCCGGTGCATAGTTTGGCCATAAATGGTAACCCTCACATATGTATGATATCTTACTGATGTAACATCATAAAATAATTATTTTTACTGATTATTTTAGGCCAGAACCTCAGTTTGCTATTGAACCTCTTTTATAACCTTTAAAATGACCAAATTACCCCTTCGGGACTTAAATTGGTTTTAAAAACTTTTTGGGCATAATTGGTGATATCCTACTGATATCATACCATATTTAAAGCATACTAACTTGTGAAACTTGTACATGACTCAACCGGTTACCCATTATGCATAAACGCGTTCGGTACGGTTTATGTAACTAGTTTGCATAAATTAATCGAAACGGGTCAAACCTTATCATTCTTACTTCAAAATCCAGAATGTATTTAGTTTACCCATTTTATACAAGTCTCTATACTTGTTGGGTCTAAATTACATTCCAATCCTGTCACCGCTTGATCTTGCGTTTCGTACCGTAAACTTTTCTTTAAAACTAACTGGTCTATGTTACAACTTAAATAAGACCCGTTAGGAATCTAATAGGTTATTAAAACCTTCGTTCCAGATTAGGAGCCCAGTAAAAGCTACCTACACTTGTTTGAGTAGGATTTATGGCTGAGAATACAAATTTTACATTTTAAGCTCAGGTAAATACTTTTAACTTATTTTCCCTTATACGGGCTTGGGATACGGTAAATTATTACTGCTTGGTCGGGTATTGAATATTTAATCGATTAGTGGTTAAATCATTGAGATAACCCGTTTTAATCTATTTTGTTTGATCTAAGCATTTGGGGGTTAATAACCGTGTCCTGGATATCCTCAGGTCATTCATTTGAAATGGCCACGACTTAAGCACGGGGTGTAGGCATACACCTGACAGTTGCGTATGTAAAAATGGTATCCCACTCTTGAGGATAACTTCTTGTGGGCTTATACTAGTGGTGTGTCTATTAATCTTGTCTCGGCTTCTATCTCGGGCCCTGAACGTACGACAAACATGTGAATCTGCATACAAGATTATTTATATAATTGTCCGAAGTTATAAAAGATTTGTGCCTTGTGCAATTAAATCAATTTTCACAAATGTTTTCAAAAGAGTCAGTTAATTGTATTTACCAGTGTAAACTGACGTATTTTTCAAAAAGAGTAAGTGACAGGTAGTAAGCAAAATTGGTTGGCAGCTCCTGAGCATTAGATAAAGAATCTTGAAAGTTCTTGATGCTTAAAGTCTGTCGAACAATATTTTGTTTTTTGTTTTAGATCCGCCTGTTAATCCACTTACAACCGCTTGTATAATATTTATTTATACTTTGCATTTCGGTTTGTATTAATATTTTCTACCAAGACTTCCGCAGTGTATTAAACTGTGATTATTTGACTATGATGATATCAACTACGTCACGATACTCCCCGTCGGGCCCACCGGTAATACGTGGAAATATCGCGGTGTGACACATGTAAATCCTAACCTACGATAAGGCATAATTGCATATAACCATTTCGCAAAGTCAAATTTTATCATCACTCGATAATTTACGAATTCGAAACAAATGCAAGACAATTATCAAAGGTTTCAAATACTAAACAACTTTTCACAAAATCAAATCAAATACAAATGCATAAACCCTAGAATTCTTACAAAAATCTACACCGGGAGAACCCGAGGAGACTAGCCTCTCATGGTGTTGGAGGATTGGAATCCGGATCTTGAGGATGAAGAACTAGCAATAGAAATCTTGGTTCTTGGATGATCATCATGATTGGGAATCATTAGAGAGTGTTTTCCTTTTCTTTCTCAAAAAATGGGAGTTGAACGAATAATAAAGTGTAACTCCCCCTTTTCCAAAATTGACTTTTTCTCTCAAAAAATCCCGTTTTTACTAATCAGCAGGTGTGAAACAGATAATGCGTCAATTTATGGCCTTTCAAAACCTTATATTTTGATTCGTCTCGTCGAGCTACCCCAAATGCATATATTATAAGCCCCGAAACTCATTTTCTAGCTCAGGATAAGCCAAAATGAAGTTTGGACTGTTTCTAGCGCAGAGTTCAGCTCAGTGTTGCCTCTTTTTGCATTTTCTTCAATTATGTTCTCTCTAACATCCGCCCAAAGCTTTAGTAAATCTCCAAAATGCACCTTAAACACGTCAATGCCTGCAAAACACAAACCATATCAAAGTAGTGTATTCAAGAAAGTAACTTCATGTAATTAACCGAAATTAAAACCATTAAGCTATGAAATTTTACCAACCCAGTGTCTTTAATCGTTCCTCGTAGTTAAGCACGGCAGACCAAGCTATTAAAACCTCTGCATCTAAGCACATGTCTGGGAAAAGTGATTCAAATGCTCCTCTCATAATTGAAACACCCGGTGGGCACTCGAATAAGACATCCCTATTTAGGCGCCAAAATATAATGAATAATCAACAACCAAATTTGGTTAATTATAGAAAATTAAATGGTTGTCGAGACTTACCATTTTTTTCTGATTGCGCTAAATATACACCTTGCCAAAGCATCCTCCAACTAATCCTTGTTTGTCATTAAAGATACTACACGCTACACGTATGGTGACCTCAACACATCCGGTATATTTATGCTTCTCTTTGGTCTCGGGGTTTTATACTGCAAACATGCTTTATCCACGTATTCTTTTTCATGAATAGTTGCGTTCACCGTTGACGGTGTTGCTGCCACGTGTTCCAGTTAACGTTCTAAGTTAACTGGTTGTATCCCGAGAGCCTTTGATCGTGTGCCTGGTGTATCGTTGTAGTGACATTCCGAAATCACATCTTCCACTTCTGCATAAAACGACTAAGTCATGGGCGAGAATGGAGTTAGATTACCTTGTGACACTACTCCAATGTCCTTGACAGGCGCGGGTGTTTTTCTGTTACAACATCTGTATCAGCAGCCTCCACAAGATCCTTCAGATGTTTCCGAACTATTCCAACCCATTCGGTTTTCTTTTTTATTAGTAGGTCACTGTAGGGGTGCACCTTTAAGGCTTCCGATATGGTGTTTTTACCTTCTGCATGCATTGTTCAAACTCTTTAAAATGCATTATCCATATTTAGCGCATGAACCTTTTAAAACAATTATAATCACATATCAAATCCCGATTCAGATTTATATAATTCTAAAAAAAATACTATATTAGAGTAGACGAAAAAATATTTATCCCATTTTGTACCTCTTCCTTCTCTTCAAGTTCCTCATATGCCTCGTCATGTGGTGTCCCGTATTGTGATACCAATGGGACCCGAAATTCACCATTTGCTCCAACAAATATCTCTATCTCTTGTGTACTAGTTTGTGACAACAAATAATCCTTGCAATGTTTAAAACATCCTAGGTGGTCATCGTCGCCCTCCACATATGATCCAGCTTCAACATTTAATATGTGTTGTGTCGTGTCAATGTCGAGAGGTTCCGTCTCACGAACGTTAACACCTTCTAGGTTAGTTTCAGATGCTTTTTTTCTGTTTTTTTTTTTTTGCCACATGTTCGTCAGCTGCTATCTCTTCATGTTCACGAATGACGATGGTTGATGTTATTCTATCTGCAGGCATTTTCTTCACCTTTTCAGGATTGGGCTCATTAACCACTTGAGTAGGTTCAGGTATCATCGGCACGTTATGATCCAAGTGTTGCTAAAAAAGTGGGTCGTCTAGCTTTCCGACGAGTTCATCCAACATGGAGTCATCTATAATCTCAATCGATCATGAATCTTTTGTTTCACAGTTCACATTTTTATGATCATAAGCATACGCAGCCTGCACATATAAGCAGAGTTATATTTGGTTATCGATAAACATAGTGTTTTATTAGAAGTTTAAATATGTGGTTTAATTATAAAGTAAAGTGGCATACCGCGAGTAATACCATCAGCCCTCTAAAAGATTCATCACGCTTGCGGTTCCATGCCTTTGTCGTGCGGTTTAAGCATGTTATCATGTATGTGCACCAATCAAAGCTCGTGATATCAATTTTGGGGTCCATGCATCCCAGGAAACGTTGATTAACTGTGTTGCAAGCCCTTGTTTCCCCCATCACACTATTAAACAAAACCAACCAGATCAATTCGAACAACCGGCCACTTGAAGTGTCGTATACCATCATGTCCTTAAGTCCTATTGGTGAGACCTTAGCACAATTATTGAAATGTGACCTCCACTCGGCTACTACAGGATTGCTGTCTCTGGCTCTGATTTTTTCTACAATCTCTATTTTCCCATTTGGAATTCCGAATATTTTATGAACCAACTCCGGTGTGATCCGTACATGGTGTGCGACAATGTTCAACACCCCATTTTCCTCGTCATAGTTGCTCGCCAACCAATATGAAAGTCAAGTCGGTACACCTCGTACATTAAATTTAAGTATGGAACCGAATCCCATTTTTACAACCTTCTTTTTTGTGCTACATTTAGGTTTTTAACCAATAGCACCAGGTTATCCAGAGACGTCTTTGGTTTAATTTTAGGCCAGTGAACGGCTCATATTGTTTTGAAACCAACAAGCTCAACGCCCTTGTTGTTTTCCTCCTGACTGTTGATTTACGTCTTTATCCTGTTGTTGTTGGGGCACATTGTCAACATCCCCTCAAACAGGGTGTGAGTGGGCAGCTGAAACTAGGATGTACGGTTTCGTTATACCACAATCACAATTATAAAATTGCAAAATAACATCATTGTGGTTTTAAAATACTTACTAGTCGGTTTTGTCGTTGCCGGTGGGGACACAAAGTCATCATCCACGTCAGCAGGGTGTGTTATGGTAGCTGAAATGCCAGATATGCACGTTTTTTATACTATAATAAAAGAAATAACTGATATTCATTCCTATTTTGAAATTCTTACTAGTTGGTTTTGTCGTTGGTGGTGGGGAGACACGAAGTCATCATCCACGTCAGTAGGGTGTGATGGTGCAGCTGAACACCAAAATATATAGGTTTGTTATACTACAATCACAATTAAAAAACTGTTATACATTCTTCGATGTAAAACACCTACAGGTTGTTTTCTTCGGATGCAACGGAGACACGAAGTCATCATTTGTCAGCAGGGTGTGACCAGGCAGCTAAAACCAAAATACACTGTTTGTTATACCACATTTTTTAAAATATGATATACGTTAATTGTATGAAAACACTTATTAGGTGTTGGTACTTTCTTTTCATCGATAACTTGTCACAGCCTAACCGATGGCGGAAACATCGGGGCGAAACACTGAGCGAAACAGATTGTCCAGGAGAATCCATAACAACTATTAATTATAAGGGTAAATTACTTTTTGAGTCCCTGTGTTTTATGGGTTTTAACTAGTTGAGTTCAAAAGCAAAAAGTTTAACGACCTGAGTCCCCATAAGCCTTTTCTTTAACCATTTGAGTCCAAATTTCTAACCCAGTTAGAATTTTGTTGTTAAGTTTTGTTAAATTACCAAATTACCCCTATAAAACACAGGGACTCAAAAAGAAAAATAATATATGATCCCCCAATTAACATTAACAGCCTTCATTCATCACCATCATTCATCTTCCTTATTCAATACCCAACCCGAAATCCTAGCCCTTTAATCCCAAAATCCAAGTTGTATAGTGTAAAATAAGTTGGGGTTTTTATCTATATTAAAAACCGAATCAATTGATACCAAGAACACGTATCGGTTGTGAGTAAAAGAAGAAACAGAAGATCAATCAACTGCAAACCACCACCACCACCATCTCCACTGCACCACCACCATCTCCACCGCAATAAGATCAATCAACTGCAAACATAAAAACGCCTTAAGCTAAACAATTATACAGCAGATAACAAACCAAAAAATTTAACCTCATTAAATCTAAACTAAAAACACAACTAAATCACAAAAAAATACCCAATGAATGAGAGAATCTCTAGACCGGATAACCAATCTGGTGAATGAAGAACAACTATACTCCATACATCAAAGATAAAGCAAAATACCTTAGACAATCCCAGATTTCATTAACCAACCCGGTGAATTAAGTGTCCTATTGCGATAAATAAGCTTTTACCAAAATTCGAGAGCCTACATTTACGGAATGAAAAATCAAATTGCAAACAATCAAAACAGAAAAGAAACAAATTATTTGGGTAAAATTAAAGATGAAGATCATAAATTTACAATTTTGTGATGGGATGAGCCACTCATATCACATGATTTTGTCCTGTGTAACTTGCCCAATTTACACATTCTTGCCCAGTCTTCGGTTACTGATGCCATTGGGATAGATTAACTACTAACCATAGGGATGCCAAATCTCTAATGTGAATATCACAACTAGAGAATTGCTTGGGTAACTGAGTGTGATTGTAAGGTGTAAAGGTGTGGAAGATTGATTGTGTTGAGCTCGGAAACAGGCAACCAATGACTTGGTGAGGGAGATGGAAAGTTACACTAGAGGCAAAGATGAAGAATGAGACAGAGATTTTTATTTTTTATTTGTTAATTATAAGGGTATTTTGGTCATTTAACAATACTTAACTAAAAAATTCTAACAGTGGTAGAAATTTGGACTCAAATGGTTAAAGAAAAAGCATGTAGGGACTCAGGTCGTTAAACTTTTTGCTTTTGGATTCAACTAGTTAAAACCCATAAAACACAGGGACTTAAAAAGTAATTTACCCTAATTATAATATATTAAAGATTCATGTCCCATACCACAAACATATAAAATAAAATAGTTATTATAGACGTTGTTCTCAAAGATAAATAATCCATTCCGACAACTCAGATTTTATTTAGTTTGTTTCTAGACTCCCCTACTTGGTTCCACAAAAGCATGTCCTAGCAAGCATCCTAAACACCTGTCACATATTTTAAAATAGAGGTCAATACACATAGTGCAAAGGTGAGTATACAAGTTTAATAGTATAATAGTAGCGAAAGCGATTTACGCATAACCAACATGTAACATGTATAATTTGAAGCAGGTAGGTTATCGACAATGAAATATGCACAGACATGACTGCGAGTTGTAGAATGCGCAACACATATCACCACTGTGACACGTGAAGAAAAGCCCTTAACAACCCCTGCCCACGACATGTGCTGCGTCTAAACTATAGTACTATCATTGCTAAGGTATCAGGCAACAATCACTGTGTAAACATAACATACTAGCATTCATCGAATAGCACGTATAACATGCAGAACGGTTAGCGTATAAAAGTGTTTGCGTGGTGTGTTGATTGTGAATTGAATATAGATAACATATGTAACACCCAAAAGTGCTTAAAGCAAAAAAGGGATCGAGTATACACATAGATTGTGTTTAGTAAATAATCACTCTTGGATTGAAGGGATCGCTAGAAAGTTAGCCTGATTAAAGAACGATAGCATAAGTGATGAACGGTACATTAAACGGTGCGAGTGAACTGAGTGTCGGAGGGTCATCCGATCGGATGGCCTTCCGGACGGATGGCCATTCGCTCGGAGGGTTGTCCGTTTGGGATGGACGTGTTTGTGAATGATGGAACCTTGAAGTTTTTGTTGTAGCATTTTGAAATCCATAAAGTATTCCTACCATTCAGGTCGTCCGGTCAGACGGTCATCCGGACAGATGGTCGTCCGCTTGGATGGCGATCCGAGTGGAGGTTCTATAGGTTGATAAATTTGTTTAAGTGTTTGAATATCATATGTCATGCGGTCGGATTGTCGTTCGATCGGATGGCTATCAGATCGGACGGCGATCCGTTCAGTAACCTGTTCATTTTGAAAACTTGTAAAATTTGCTAAGTTTAGAAAGTTTTGCGTTTGGACGGAGACGGTATGAGTACGTGTTAAACAACGGAACCCCATTAAGTCCAAGTCATCCGATCGGATGGGAACCACCCCGTCCGATCAGTTAATCTCTTCTTGACGGCTGTTTATGTTCAACTTGTTAAGTCGGTCATCTCATCGATAGTATTCCGTTCTCAGACCGACACTTCACCAGAGAATGGGTAGAAGGCCTTAATGAGCTTCTGATCCTATCGGTTTTATGTGAAAAGTTGAGATTGTTGAAGAAAAGTTTGAAACACTTTGATTATGTTTAGATTTAGGAGAAATTAGCGTTTAAACATTGTAGAAATCCTTTGGATCCGAGTTGTTCTTGGTGGAATGAGGTCACAATTTGGTGTTCTTGAGAACCCATGATGACATCACCCTAAAACACCCCAAATCCGTCGATTTCATGGTGAAAAGTTAAGATTTGATGGTGAAAATGATGAATAAGTGTGTGTATTTGATGGAAGTACAAGATTTGAGGTAGAAACTTACAAGAATCGTGAGAAATCGAGAGAAAATAGCCCAAGTGCGTCCTGGTTGGAGGAGGAGCTGTCACATCACTGTTCATGATGTGACAGGTGCTATTTATAGGCAAGAGAGGAGAAAAGGCGGTGTAATGTGACGGATCGGAGGGTACTCCGATCGGATGGTCATCCGGACGGATGACCATTCGATCGAATGGTCCTTCGATCGGATGGTCCGAGTGGGTTATTTTCCAACTTTTCATTTCGTTGGTTGAGCGTTGCGAGTAAGCGATGCGATAGTATTTCACACTAGTTACACAATTAATACAACTACTAATAACCACAAAATTAAACCTTAGATTTCGAGTTCGCGATGAGATTGTGTTGCGATAGAGTTGCGATTGCATTTGCGATTAATCACCTTAACAAATACAAACATGCACAAATAACACATAATAGCACACACACGTAAAACACTATCCATAACCTGTTATTCGGGTTGCGATGCGACAACGATGCGATTAGCGATAAGTCGGTTAACGATTTATTGCATTTACTCCACATAATACAACTAAAGTAACATAAATTAGAGTATCGATTATCGAGTCAATGAGGAGTACAATCAATCTTTTCTTCCTTTGACTTTGACTTGTACTTTGATTTTGACTCCGAAAGTTGGGTTGTTACAGCCTCCCCTACTTTAGAAAATTTCGTCCCGAAATTTACGAAGCAGGTGTAACAAACAGTTGTGGATACTTAGCCTTCATGTCACTTTTGAGTTCCCAGGTGAACTCGACGCCGTGTTTGCCTTCCCAGCGAACCTTCACAATGGGAATTTGTGAGCGTCGGAGTTTCTTAGTTTCTTGGTCCATAATCTAAACTGGTTTCTCCATGAAGTGTAATATTTCGTCCACTTGTAGATCCTCAAGAGGGACAGGTAAGTTCTGGTCGGCTAGACACTTTTTGAGGTTCGAAACGTGAAAAGTCGGGTGGACGTTACTAACTTCCTCCGGTAGTTCGAGTCTGTAGGCCACTTTGCCAATTCTTTCCAGAATTTTAAAGGGTCCAACATATCGAGGCGCGAGCTTTCCTTTCTTGCCGAATCTGATCACCCCATTCCAAGGTGCAACCTTTAGGAGTACGTGATAGCCAACGTCAAATTCAAGGGGCTTGCAACATCTATCGGCGTAACTCTTTTGTCGACTCTGAACTTTCAGGAGATTGTCTCGAATTTGGAGGATTTTGTCAGTCGTTTCTTGCAATAACTCAGGACCGGTAATTTGCGCATCCTCGATCTCGTGCCATACAATAGGCGATCGACATTTTCTTCCGTATAATGCCTCAAATGGTGCCATTTGAATGCTAGAGTGATGACTGTTATTGTACGAGAATTCGACTAAAGGTAAATGCGAATCCCAATTACCACCGAAATCTATCACACACGAGCGAAGCATATCTTCAAGGGTACGAATCGTGCGTTCAGTTTGACCGTCAGTCTGGGGATGGAATGCGGTACTAAGATTGAGAGTAGTACCGAGAGCAGATTGAAACGCTTCCCAAAGACGCGAGGTAAACCGAGTATCGCGATCAGAGATGATGTCACGAGGTGTCCCGTGTCGATAAATGACTTCGTCGGTATAGATCCGAGCTAATCGTTCTACCTTGTAGTCTTCCCGTATCGGTAGAAAGTGAACAAATTTGGTGAGACGATCAACGATAACCCAGATGCTGTCGTGACCTGATGGCGTGCATGGAAGCTTCGTTACGAAGTCCATAGTTATACTCTCCCATTTCCACATAGGGATCTCGGGTTGCACGGGTAAGCTAGAGGGGTGTTGATGCTCAGCATTGACTTTCGAACAAGTCAGGCACTTCGAAACATAAATAGTGATATCTCTCTTCATGCCCGGCCACCACTACTTGTAGCGAAGGTCCTAGTACATCTTATCGGCACCGGGATGAATAGAATATCGAGACTTGTGGGTTTCGTTTAGCAGAATCTGTCATAAATTCGTGCACTTGGGAATCCAAATTCGATGTAGATAATGGAATATACCATTCGATTTGTTCACCAGTTGTTCGCCGTTATTGATAATCCTTTCCTTCTTCAAAGTGCGTTCGGTAAAACAAGCATGTTGGGCGTCACGGATAAGAGCTTCGAGATTGTGCTGGGCTTGATTATTACGAACGCTATGCAAATAGCTTCGTCGACTGAGAGCATCGGCAACGACGTTTGGTTTTCCAGGATGGTAACGAATCTCACAGTCGTAATCGTTTAAGAGTTCAACCCATCGGCGTTGGCGCATATTCAGCTCTTTCTGGTTAAAGATGTGTTGCAGGCTCTTGTGGTCGGTGAAGACCGTATGCTTGGTACCGTAAAGGTAGTGTCGCCAAATCTTTAACGCAAAAACAACCACACCAAGTTCGAGATCATGGGTTGTATAGTTCTTCTTGTGGATCTTGAGCTGTCGAGACGCGTACGCGATAACCTTATCTCGTTGCATAAGTCTACAACCAAGTCCGAGGTTAGAGGCATCGCAGTAGACTACAACGTTGTCATTTCCGTCGGGTAATGAGAGCGCAGGAACATTACAAAGCATAAGTTTTAGAGTTTGAAAGGCCTCCTCTTGTTCGGTTCCCCAAACAAAAGGTTTGCCCTTGTGCGTAAGAGAGGTTAGGGGGACAGCGATCTTCGAAAAATCAGCGATGAATCGGCGATAGTAACCCGCCAATCCGAGAAAAGAACGAACTTCGGATGGGTTCTTTGGTGTAACCCAACTCTTAACAGCTTCGATCTTCACTGGATCGACATGAATACCTTGAACCTCCTCAAGCCAGAATTCACACTTGGAGAATTTGGCATAGAGACGGTTTCCCTGGAGTAGTTCAAGAACCAAACGGAGATGTTGCGCGTGTTCCCTGGAGTAGTTCGGCTTTTGAATTGGAATAGATCAGGATATCATTGATGAATACGATGACGAAGCGGTCTAGGAAGGATTTACACACGCGATTCATTAGATCCATGAAAACTGTGGGAGCAATGGTTAAACCAAAGGGCATAACAATGAACTTGGTATCGGGTTCGAAAAACTGTTTTGGGTATATCATCCTCTTGAATTCGTAACTGGTGATACCCTGAACGTAAATCAATCTTCGAGAAACACGTAGCACCTTGTAACTGATCAAACAAATCATCTATTCGAGGTAAGGGATAGCGATTCTTGATGGTAAGCTTATTCATTTCCTTGTAGTCGATGCACATCCGAAACGATCCGTCCTTCTTTTTGAAGAAAAGGACAGGCGCGCCCCAAGGAGAGGTGCTAGGGTGAATAAAGCCTTTATCAAGCAATTCCTGGAGCTGACTCGAAAGTTTCGCGCATTTCAGAAGGAGCGAGACGATAAGGTGCTCTAGCAACAGGATTTGCTCCAGGAATGAGGTCAATTCGAAAATCGATATCACGAGTGGGAGGTAAACCAGGTAAGTCATCAGGAAAGACGTTAGGAAATTCATGAACCACAGGTACCTTATACATTGCCTTCACTTCCTTTTCCTCCACTACTACGATGTGTGCCAAGAAAGCTTGGTATTCCTTGCGGAGATACTTGCTAGCTTGGACACACGACATGAGTTGTAACTTCTTCGAAGCGACTTCGCCATAAACACAGAATTGATCGCCGTTTGCGAGAGAGAAACAAATCATTTTATCAAAACAAACAATTTCAACATGATTCTCCCGAAGGAAATCCATGCCTACTATGACATCAAAGCTACCGAGCTGTATCGGGATAAGATTGATCGGGAAAACGTGACTGTTGAGCTCAAGAGTACAGTCACGCAGAACGGAACTAACAGTGACGGTTCTTCCAGTGGCAATTTCTATGTCGAATGTTGATAGGAGATTAACGCATTTATGGTTTAGGAGCCTTTCGAATTCGAATGATACAAAACAGTTATTGGCTCCAGTATCAAACAAACATGACGCATATATACCATTTACGAGAAACATACCATTAACCACGTTGTTGTCTGCTTGGGCCTGGCGGGCGTTGATGTTGAAGACTCGCCCGCAGGCTGCTGCTGCTGCTGGTGTTGTTGCTGCGCTAGCTGCTGCTGCCGTTGTGGCTCTTACTTCACCACCCTATTTGGGCAGACATTTGCGAAATGGTTTGGATCACCACACGCATAGCAGGCTCTTACGTGAGCAGCGGAAGCAGGAGCTGCCTGTTGTCCCTGAGAAGCTGGTAGAGCAGGAGCTTGTACTTGAGCTGTAGCTTGAAGGGGACCAGTACGGCAGTTGGCAGTAAAGTGGCCGTACTGGTTGCAATGAACACAAAATCGACATGCAATTCCAACCGGGTGATGATAGGTACAAGTAGGGCAGAGCGGGTGTGGACCAGTATATGCAAGCTTGGTCGGCGGTGCATTGGTCACTGGCGCCGCTACTTGACGGGTGTGGGGTTGCGGTTGAGTAGGGACAGCTTGGAGTGGAGCGGCGGTTACTGCGCAGTTCTTGTTGTTGTTGTTGTTCTTGTGCTTTCGGCGTGAAGACTTAGAAGCTTGCGGTGCGGCGGGAGAAGCGGTGACTTGATGAAGACTTTTGGTGGTTTTGTCGAAGTAACCAGCCAACAATCGCTTGTCATTAATCTCGGCAGTAAGTAGATAAGTCTCTTCGATAGTTGTCATCTTCGCAGCTTGAACGAAGTCAGCAACACAATCCGGTAGAGCACGGATGTATTTCTTGATCGTCATCTCAGGTGTTGCCACCTGGCTTGGACAAAGCTGCTTAAAGCGATCTATCAGACCGGCGTTGTTGCCACCATCCTGCTTGATGTTCCAAAATTCGTTCTCCTGCTTTTGGAGCTCATGGGGTGGGAAGAATTCCTTCATCATGAGTTCCTTCAACTCATCCCAAGTAAGCCCATAGGCTGCGTCGTTCCCATGCATGTTCCTTTCGGCTGTCCACCAATCCAGAGCCTTGGACTGGAAGACGCCTGTTGCGTTGACAGTGCGTAGGTGATCGGGACATTCACTCTGTCATAGCGTGACTTCAATTGAGTTGAACCATTGAAACATAGCGCTTGGTCCGTCTTCGCCCGTGAAGTCTTTTAGGCCGCATGCCTTAAACTGCTTGAAGCTGAAAGTACCCTTAGGCGAGTCATTTCTTGATTCCTCAGAGGACTTGCTGGTGTTTTCATTAAGTTCGCTGACAATTTGCGAAATGACCTTAGCCATCTACTTTGCGACTAGAGCAGCGATGCGTTTGTCCTCATGGTTTCAGCGGGCAGCGCGTGAAGTGTGAGATCCAAATGACGACATTTTCTGCAACAGACATCGTCACAGGACTCAGACAAAAATTTCGATTATCCTTAGTATAGTCTAGCGATTTCTCCAAAAGGTACTTTACGTAAGGCATAGGAACACATCAATCACTTAGACACGTAATCACATTTTCACATAAGCACATAGAAGCACATAAACACATAGGTACATAAGCATGTAATCAACGTAAGCACGTATTTTGCACGTATTCACCTTCCTATTTTGCACATATTCAACTATATGTGCTGAACGTGTTCCCTTATCTTTAAAAGTTGCGATTGCCATCGAGAATTGCGAGTGCGAATAGCGAGCAGCGAGCGATTTGTTAGCGTATTGAGATAAATGTGTAAAGCGAGTTGTGTGTGTTGATCAAAGCGAACAGTGAAATGTGTATAGATCACCGAAAATCGAAACACATATACATATAAAATCACATAAAATACATCAAATCCACAAAAAATTGATAAATCACAGAGTCAGCGGTGGAGAAATCCAGATTCGAGACACATAAAATCGAAAAGAGATTGTCTCGGCTGATAGACGTCGACTACCCAAAGTGATTCGACTATTCTCAAGGACTTCGAGCACATGCTTTGTCCTAATAGAATGTGCTCTATCACCGGCATATGGTGAATGGCACTCATCCTTTCGGTTATTCACGCATCTCGAGTCGTTGGTGAGAGTTTTGCAAAACTAAAATAAGGAACGGAACAAGGCATCAAGGTTCGGGTTTCACCCCTAACTTAGCGACTACATTCCTGTTTGTGTGATAGAATCACAAGATAGATAGGGAGAATCGCGTCGAAGTATGGATTTCACTCCTGATTCAACGCAAATTCTTATGTTAATAGTAAAAAAGCGTGTTGAACGAGCGAATCAATCGAGAGTTTACGGTTTTCACACCTAATCTCAACCAGATCATTCGTTTGTGTGTGTTGGCAGCCTTAGGAAAGGCTGATCTTGCGCAGAACGGTAGTATGCGATGTTCGCGCAAGAGTATAGTGTTCAGCGAATTCGAGCGAGAATATCAAGCAAGCTCGAGCAAAACCCCGATTGGGTTTTCACAAGTGGGTCTGTTGGTACTTAGACTATAGAGTAGGTCATTTCTAAGACATCGACCCAGACTAGGTCGAGTCTTGCCTAATTCCCTATAGTTATGGCTCTGATACCAATCTGTCACACCCCAACCGATGGCGGAAACATCGGGGTGTGACACCGAGCGAAACAGATTGTCCAGGAGAATCCATAACAACTATTAATTATAATATATTAAAGGTTCATGTCCCATACCACAAACATATAAAATAAAATAGTTATTACAGACATTGTTCTCAAAGACAAATAATCCATTCCGACAACTCAGATTTTATTTAGTTTGTTTCTAGACTCCCCTACTTTATTCCACAAAAGCAGGTCCTAGCAAGCATCCTAAACACCTGTAACATCCATTAAAATAGAGGTCAATACACATAGTGTAAAGGTGAGCATACAAGTTTAATAGTATAATAGTAGCGAAATCGATTGACGCATAACTAGCGTGTAACATGTATAATGTGAAGCAGGTAGGTTATCGACAATGAAATATGCACAGACGTGACTGCGAGTTGTAGAATGTGCAACACATATCACCACTGTGACACGTGAAGAAAAGCCCTTAACAACCCCTGCCCACGACAGGTGTTGAGTCCAAACTATAGTACTATCGTTGCTTAGGTGTCAGGCAACAATCACTGTGTAAACATAACATACTAGCATTCATCGAATAACACATATAACATGCAGAACGGTAAGCATATAAAAGTGTTTGCGTGGTGTGTTGATTGTGACTTGAATTTAGATAACATATGTAAAACCCAAAAGTGCTTAAAGCAAAAAGGGATCGAGTATATACTCATAGATTGTGTTTAGTAAATAAACACTCTCTTGGATTGAAGGGAGCGCTGGAAAGTTAACCTGATTATAGAACGATAGCATAAGCACTGAACGGTACATTAAACGGTGCGAGTGAATTGAGTAACGGAGGGTCATCTGATCGGATGGCCTTCCGGACGGATGGTCATCCAGACGGATGGCCATTCGCTCGGAGGGTTGTCCGTTTGGGATGGATGTGTTTGTGTATGATGGAACTTTGAAGTTTTCGTTGTAGCATTTTGAAATCCATAAAGTATTCCTACCATTCAGGTCGTCCGGTCGGACGGTCATCTGGACGGATGGCCATCCACTCGGATGGAGGTTCCATAGGTTGATAAATTTGTTTAAGTGTTTGAACATCATAGGTCATCCGGTCGGATTGTCGTTTGATCGGATGGCTATCCGATCGGAAGGCGATCCATTCAGTAACCTGTTCGTTTTGAAAACTTGTAAAATTTGCTAAGTTTAGAAAGTTTTGCATTTGGACGAAGACGGTATGACTACGTGTCAAACAACGGAACCCCATTAAGTCCAAGTCATCCGGTCGGATGGGAACCACCCCGTCCGATCAGTTAATCTCTTCTTGACGGTTGTTCATGTTCAACTCGTTAAGTCGGTCATCTCATCGATAGTATTCTGTTCTCAGACCGACACTTCACCAAAGAATGGGTAGAAGGCCTGAATGAGCTTCGGATCCTATCGGTTTTATGTGAAAAGTTGAGATTGTTGAAGAAAAGTTTGAAACACTTTGATTATGTTTCGACTTAGGAGAAATCAGTGTTTAAACATTGTAGAAATCCTTTGGATCCGAGTTTTTCTTGGTGGAATAAGGTCACACTTTGGTGTTCTTGAGAACCCATGATGACATCACCCTAAAACACCCCAAATCCACCGATTTCATGGTGAAAAGTTAAGATTTAATGGTGAAAATGATGAAGAAGTGTGTGTAGATGATGGAAGTACAAGATTTGAGGTAGAAACTTACAAGAATAGTAAGAAATCGAGAGAAAATAGTCCAAGTGCGTGGTGGTTGGAGGAGGAGCTGTCACATCACTGTTCATGATGTGACAGGTGCTATTTATAGGCAAGAGAGGAGAAAAGGCGGTGTAATGTGACGGATCGGAGGGCAGTCCGATCGGATGGCCATCTGATCAGACGGTCATCCGGACGGATGACTATTCGATCGAATGGTCCTTCGATCAGATGGTCCGAGTGGGTTATTTTCCGACTTTTCGTTTCGTGCGTTGCGAGTAAGCGATGCGATAGTATTTCACACTAGTTACACAATTAATATAACTACTAATAAGTAAAACCTTAGATTTCGAGTTCGCGATGAGATTGTGTTGCAATAGAGGTTGCGATTGCGTTTGCGATTAATCACCTTAACAAATACAAACATGCACAAATAACACGTAATAGCACACACACGTAAAACAATATCCATAACCTGTAATTTGGGTTGCGATGCGATTAGCGATAAGTCGATTAGTGATTTATTGCATTTACTCCACATAATACAACTAAAGTAACATAAATTAGAGTATCGATTATCGAGTCAATGAGTACAATCAATCTTTTCTTCCTTTGACTTGACTTTGACTTTGACTTTGACTCCGAAAGTCGGGTTGTTACATAACTGCTTTCCCTTTTTTCCGCAGGGCAACCGCTAATATCCATAGAGCTTGGTGTGTTGTTTCCCGATGGATTTCTTCCTGCATTTTGCTCTTCTCCGTCTGGACATACAACATATTTTGTTAATATAAAATATAAAAACATCATATTTTTTTATTTTTATACATGGTTATGTTTCATTACATACGCATTCCGACGAATGGGTCTTGCATAACAAAACAATATTTTATGCATTTGGTTTTACTTTTATAGTTTTTACTTTATCTATAGCTTCTTCCCCTATGTTTTCATTATCTGACTTACTCAATGGGGTGCTTTGTTGAATTGTATCATGGAAGGCCTTTCCCATTTTGTAATTTGGTATTCGGCCGCTGTTCCTAACTAAAATTATATGTTTTCATAATTAGTCAAAAAACCAGGAGTGAACACTACAAAGCAGGATATAACACTACAAAACACTATAAAACACTACATCAAGATATCAAACAGTTTATGACATTAAATTCATCTCATAACACTACAAAGCAATGTCAAACACTAGAAAGCATATTAAAACACTACAACAAGATATTTTATGGTGTCTTACTATATAGTTACCAGGTTAAACACTTTAAACACCTTATGACATTAAATTCATCTTATATCACTACAAAACAAGATATAACACTACAAATCACTATAAAAGACTACAATTATTAATAAACACCATATAATCCTTTTATAACACTACATCCACCATTCAGCACTTCATAACACTGTAATACGTATATAACACAACAAAATCCTTTTATAACACTATGTAACACTACACTTATTATTTAAAATCTCTACCACTATGAAAAACACTTCATTCAGCATTTATCACTATATATCCATCATATAACTCTGCATAGTCATCAGACCACTAACCACAGACCACAATCAAAACCCTATAGCAACTTATGCCGTTTTTAGAACAATACAAGCATGAACATACACTATAGATCACCGTAAATTGACTTAACAAAACCCTAGTAAAATACAAACTTGGTTTGGATACAATCATTTTCATCTTCCGTTTTACACCCATTGTGATGTTTAAAGCTTCTTTTGACTCCATTAAAAACTTTTTAGCGCTCGATTTGGATCGTTTCCCTAAAAAAACGCCGATTATGTTATGGAACCCTAGAAATTATTGGACGATAGACGATGAACAAGAAATGTGGATTACTTTTATAACACCACCAGGTTTTTGGATTCTTATCTTCTTCCATATTTTCGGATTCGTAGAGGGAGTAATCGCTAAAACTTAGGAACTTAATAGCGGGTGTAGCTTGTGTAGGATACGGTTACCTTATTTGAAACATATAAGAAGACACTATTACCCCTACAATTGTCAAATCAGTCCAAATAATTAAAACACAATTTACAATTTGGTCTCTCTTGATCTCAACTATTAGATCAAAGATCTAATGGATTAAAACACTTCTTACACTTCTCACAAACAACCCCTTTTTACACTATCCCTATCCTATATACCAGGACCTATAAAATATATACATATATATAAATATCTAGAACTTTGATAGTAACCCGTTAAGGTGGTTAGGCTAACCCTTTGAGTGGGTCAAACTCCAAGAAACAAGATAAAGAACAAGAACAAATTCACTTTAATTTTCTGCTTAGATTCTTTAGGAATGAATGCAAGGTACATTAAATAAAGAAGCAAAACTGAAATGTTCCTAAAAACAAGGAGATAATGCAAACACTAAGGCTATGGGGTGTGGTCATGACCCTTATGACCACCATGACCCTCCACGTCAGTGCCATAGCACCCACCTCTAATCCACCGTCCAAAACCAACACCCTAAGGGTGTGGTCATGACCCAAACCACTATTCCCTTATTTATTTTAATTTATCTTTGTCTAAAGAAAAAGGAAATTATTTTTGAAAAATGGAAAGGAGGACCATGGTTGCCATGGTTTAATCCATGCAAACCATGGTGGATCATGCAAGGGGGTGGTGTAGCCTTCCATTCTTGTTCCTACGTGGCGAATCATGTCCAATCCATGACCCCCACACCCTTTAGCCTAAAAGGAAACGTGGAAATGTGGCCTATCTTAATGCACTATCATGCAAATGAGACTGAATAAAATCCTATAAGATGCACTAAATTAAATATGGAGTTGGAGTGAGTCTTCGCGGGTTGGGTAAAGGGTTGGGTCGTATCAACTCCTCGCTCCTTCAAATCGTCCTTGTCCTCAAGGATGGAACCATTTCTCCATGAGAGCACCATGGGGGTCGCCGTTCGAATCTCCTAATAGCATTCGGTACGGTCTCGACGCAGTGCCACGGATATAGCCAAGGTGGTCGCCACTCTCGAGGTCCGACTCTACCTTCACTTAGTTACTCTAGCAATGGTTTGTCTATTTGGACCAGTATAGAATGAACCACATCTCGGCAGTAGGTTGAAGATGTATAAAATTTATATGCATCTCTTCTAGGTGAAGCATAGACATTGACAAAATGCTTCAGAGGTGTCGTCTCTTGAACATTAGCTAAACCAAGGGTATCCATGACAACCATTATAACAACTTGTGAGGTGTCATTAGGAGATCATACAATTAATTGAGCAACTGGTTCAATAGACAGGTTAAGTGACGGTGTCGGTATTGGTGGTGGGTTTTGTACTGGTGGCTGGTTTGGTGTCGGTGGTGGTGCATGTGAGTGTTTCGGGTCATTTGTGGTGAGTGTTGTCGTGGGAGGTTGGGATGGTACAGGAGGTGGTGTTTTAGGAATGGTTTTTCTAAAGGCATCGAATTGTTCTTGGGTCAGTTGGAGTGGTAGTGGCGGGAGTGGGTTTGTTCCAGGAAAAGGCCTTCAAGGGACGGGTAAAGGTTCGGGTCGTATCTACTCCTCGCTTCTTCAAATCGAGCTTGTCCTCAAGGACGAAACCAATAATAAACACAAAAACATGTTGTGATAGAGACCGCTTCGTAAAATCCCACTTAACACATCAATATGACATATTCTACTTGTTAATCAATAATAAACACAAAAACATGATTAAAAACACACTTAACACATAAAAAACATAGTTAAAAATTTGTGACAACCGGAAATTTCCGGGTTATAATTACATGAATAACAGACATTAAGATGATAATAAATAGTGTTTAAGACACGAATTAACTTAATTAGGCCTTTTGGTATGCATAGTAACGTCTATCCGACTTTACGGTACACGAATGTGGATTTGCAGGAAGATTGCTGAACGATAAATGGTAACGAACTGACACCGAACAAAATACTGACAACACCGACAAATACGATTTTTATACATATAATTTAAACATATAAATATGGTTTTGCGAAATTATCATGCTTTCGAATGTCACAAAACGCATACGTGAACGAAAAACGCGACTGTAGGAACGCACCGACAACAAAACAGAAGCATTGGATACATGTATCACCTTTGAAACTAAAATATTATGACATAATTAGCTTCGTAATCAAATTTTAATATCCATAGTCGAAATCGGATCGAAAAACGGATTAAAAACGACAAAAGAAGCATTTTACGCGATTTTTAACGCAACCGAAGAACGAGCGTGCCAACGTCGACTACCGACACTATTTTACATACTTTTGACTCAAAAATAATGTTTTACGACATTCCATGAAGATTGAGAGCGAAAACGGGCTTTGAAAACATGATCGGGCCGCTCAAACACTAAAAACAAGCTAATTGGGCCTAGGGCCCAACCCACTTAAACCCACTATAAATACTTTTTCTTTCATTTTTCCCCTCATTTTCACATATACTTTCTCTCTCTAACTCCCTCATCCTCTCTCAACTTTCTCTCTTAAGGAGAACCGGCCGCCGGAGCCGGCGAACTTCCAGAGAGAATCCGGCGACGTCCGGCGGAGAATTCCGGCACCCGGCAACTACCGGTGATGGTGACGGCAGCGCCGCCACCTGCGACGTCGGTGGCGGCGGCTTTCCGGGAAACTTTTTCGACGATCCAACACCCTACCCCCACTAAAATGAACCTTCCCTACATAATAGTGACCTCCGTTTTGGAAGATTCTCACTGTTTGGGCTCGGGAGCAGCTCCGGCGAAGTTCCGGCCAAACTCCAGCGAACCTATTTAGAACTTTTCACTTCGGGGATGCTTAGATCGGGCTGCTAGGAGCGTTCCTTCACATTTTCAAGATATTTTACTTTCCGGCGACTTTCCGGCCGGCGGCGGCTGTGGTGATATGGTTACACTCGGTTCAGTTTCGGCTCACTCGGTTCAGTTTCAGCACACTCATTTCTCTCTCTCTCTCTCTCTCTCTCTCTCTCTCTCTCTCTCTCTCACCTAGTAAACTTCATCCATCTTGAAGTTTAGTTCAAGTTCAAGTCTAAGATCAAGTTTCAAATCCTCTCATTCCTTGCTGCTTTTTGTAAGTAAAACTCTTTAAAACACTTTTGATTTCACAAAACTGTTATGTATAAGCTCGCCCAAAAATAGGTGTTTTATGGCTTAAGGGCATGTTTGGCTAAGTTTTTTGAAACAACTTATTGACTTATTGGTTTTTTGTAAAGTTATAAGCTCTAGATGACGTTTAGTAATGAGCTTCTATGTGAGGGGAAAAATGACTTTTCCAAAAAGTCACTCCATACTAACTTTTTCAAAAAGCCAATAAGTTGTTTCAAAAGCTTAGCCAAACATGCCCTACACATCAATTTTACCAAACAACCTTTAAAATGTTTAGAAATTTTGGAAAAAAAAAACTTTTATATTCTTACCAGGCAATTTCAATAATTTGTTTATTAAGAAACATAGGACAACATGGTCATATTTTCATGTTCTGTGAGTTGCATTTGATGATATTTTCACATACTACACTTTACTTTGTTGGTTTTGGACAAGAATTTGTATGTTAATATATAATTTTGTAAGTCCTCAACTATTTACATGTTTTTAAATAAATATATGTATATATTATAGATGTGTTCGTGCATGGGGATTATTGATGTTCACAGGTTTACTTGTTAGTTTTATACTAATTGTCTTAATAGTTTCCATGTCGCAAAGCTTATATAAATTCTATAATTATTCTGTAGTATATTTCAGGTTACCAGCCACGTGTTTTAGCATTTTGGTTATGTCCAAGTAAATATATTTGGAGGTCTAAAAACTCGAAGTTATGTCGATGATAAAAATATTTGTGTATAAATATAAATTCCATGGAAAGTTTAAGTAGTAAAAATATAACTGAGTTTATTTTTACGTATTCAAGTGTTACTTTTCTAGATATAAATTTGGGTTATTTCATTATAAGGGTTATTTCATTAGTTACGCAAGCCAATATGGATTATTGGGTTTTTTCAACTTTTCAAGTGTTAGTTTTTCTATATATACACACCCTAACACCCATATTTTGAAGAGATTTCATGTAAAGATATAAATGAGTATCTTTTTACACACACATATATATGGGTTATTTCATAGTTACGCAAGATATGTATTTTAAGAAAAGGTTCAAATGAAAACCAATAATTATCGTAAAAACTCGAAAACTAACTAAAAAAGCCTAAAAAAACATACCAATTTTTTTTTTTCATACCAATTTTCGCTATTTAAATTATATAAAAAAACTTTTTTTTCAAAAAAAAAAAAAATTTTGTAGTGCACATGTGTCACATGTGTATGTGTACTACATGTGAATTATTACACATGTGCACTACAATATTTTTTCTTTGAAAAAAAGTTTTTTTTATATAAAATAACCTGCGATTTTTAATAAGGGGTCTGGTTTGTCCTGCTTACAGACACAGGGACTGGATTGTCCTGCATACAAATAAGGGGACTGGTTGATCCTGTTTACAGACACAAACGGGCTAGGCCCATTCTCACTTGTGCGAGGCACTAGGACTCTCGTGGGCTAGGCTCAAACTTGCTCGTGCGAGGCACGAAAACTTAAGGACTGGATTGTCCACTACTCAACTGGAGGAGCCGTAGGGTTCTTAAACTATACAGTGAATTCCTCGCTACATATTGGAACTATAACCGCCTGCTAGTCGACCGTCTTGAGTAAACAGTTTGGCGGGGCAATTTCTAGCACCAGGTGGGTTATAGGCTCATGCGGGCATGTTGTCTTTGTCATACGCGGACATTGCGGACATTGATGGTTAAACAAGTTTTACAAATACAAGAGTTTTATATGACATACCGAGGAAAATGATTTTATTATGTTTTCTCAATATTATTTAAACCGGTTATCAAAAAGATTTATTTTAAATCTTTTTCAAACAAACTATGAACTCGTTAACTTTATGTTGATTTTTCTGATGTTCTTTCTCAGGTTGCATTTTCAGACTATGGAACGGTTGGAATAAGAGAACCCATGGGGATTCGAATACTTAGTGAGCGTTTACTTTCTAGTAGTCTTAGCATTATATACTTCCGTTGTGCAATGCAGATACCAGTCAGGTCACACTAACTCTGATTTATGCAGGGTGTGACAAATTTTTGTTACAGAAATATACCCTTGGAAACCCTTCATAAAGGTCAAGGTCGTTGCCCCTTTTGCAAGGGAACCAGATGGTCCCAGGCTCACAATTATTTTCATGCCAGGAAATTGAGTTATCCATAAAGACAATAATTTGGGATGGATCAACGCCTTCTTTCTTCAGCATATAAGATGTATAACATACATCTAACTGCAGGGATATATAAATATTACATTAAATACACCATAAAACATCTCGTTGATAGTTATTTAATGAAAACTGACATTGTCGCTCACCTGCGAACCATAACCATCCCATCCGAGGGAACCGACAACTAGAACAACCTAAATGGAACCCTCCTCATGTGCTTTCGGTTGCATCTTCACGTCACCGCTCTGAAATGCCGTTGGAACAGCCCAAATGGAGCCCAAATTGGGTGGGTCCCTGGTTATGTACCAACAAAGCCATGTTGCGAGAGAGACCGCTAACATAATCCCTCTAACCCGTCTGTGGGCTCTCTCGGTCATCCAACAGACTACTATAATGATTCCTATCGCTAGCGTAAGCTCTCCAATCATTATTCCTGTTCAACAAAGAATCAAAACTCAAATGGAAATCTATTATTTGATTAATTCTTTGGTTGTGCATCTGTTCACTACAGTTTGCAGCCCTTATAAGATCAAAAGTTCATAAATACAAGTTGCTGTCCAATCAACAAAGAAGTCTACCACTAAATTGAGCAGAGAACTTACAATGTCAGTATAGGAGGAACGACATTGCGAGGTCAGAGGCGCAACAGCGTTGGTGTAGAGGAACCTAGGTGAATCCCAAATCGACTGAGCTTAATGGAAGAGGAGGGAGTGATGTAACCGTTGTAAAGGAGGATTCAGGCCGTATTTTTTCTCTTCAAATTGTAAAAATTTTAGTAAACACACTAACTATATAAAATAATATAATTTATATACTATACAATTTACATGAATTTATATACTAGCTAAATTATGATTTTACCCCGTTTAAATTTATCGTTTTCCACTGGCTTTTGGTTGTTATTTTCCATCCCAGCCAAATTACAATTTTCCCTCAGTTCAAATTTACAGATTTGTCATCTTTTTTTTCCTGTCAAATTACGATTTTGCCCCCAGTATAAAACTACAGTTATGCCATCGTTTTAGTTTTTTTTTTTTGACAAAACTATGGTACTGTTTTTTTTTTTTACCCAAATTACGATTTTGCCCCGTTTAAATTTACAGGTTTGCCATTAGTTTTGTTTTTTTCCATCCCAGCCAAATTACAATTTTACTCTCAGTTCAAATTTACAGTTTTACCATCGTTTTTGTTTTTTTCCGGGTCAAATTACGATTTTACCCAAGTGTAAAACTACAGTTATGCCATCGTTTTAGTTTTTTTTTTTTTTTTCACAAAACTATGGTATTGTTTTTGTACCAAACAACAAAAACCAACATAAAGACGAAGAAAGGAAGTTGACAAGATTATACCAACCCTCCAAAGCTTCACCCCAAGAATAAAAGCAACAATCCAGAAGCCCGACACGCGGCCGTGCCTGACAGACATGGGTCGTGCCACAATCAAGATTCCTTAGAGAATAAAGACAAACTGAAAATGACAAAGGACACGGGGCCGTGTCACCTAAGCAGGGGCCGTGGTCAACTCTAAGATTTGCAAATCTGGGTTCGTACAACAAGTACACGGGTCACGGGACCATGGGTGTAGAAGAACTGACAAGAGCATTAAATGAAGACAGAGAAGGTGATGGACACGGGGCCGTACCCCAGCTTAAAATTATATTTTTTCTATGGTTTTATTTTTTGTAGCAAATGTATGGTTGTGTTATATTTTTTAATAGCAAAAGTATGTAGTGTTTGATTTTAATTGATGGACTCAATGTAAATTTTTTTAGATCGTGTTATGAGTAGTATGTATAATTAACCGAAACACAGACGTGCATGTTATGAGAGAGAAATATTCGGCTTAGGCCCTGCAATGCGGCGGGGCAAAAACTAGTTTGTTCTCATAAAAAAAGTCGTTAAGATTTTTTTTAAATAAACATTGACGTACAATTATTACTTTTGTTAAGATTGTCAACATATACATTCATCAAGATATGTATATGTATTTTGAAAAAACAAACATTGACGTGACAAGTCTAATTTTTTGAGTTAACTGTCCCTCTGGTTTGTCCGTTTTTTCCATTTCCGATATAAGTTCAATATTGTACCATTTTTTTCCCTAACATTCTCGAAACATGTCATTCCAATCTAAAAAACTAACCCAAGTTAGATCAGGGGTAAAATGGTAATTTTACATAGATTTTTTATTTTTTATTATTATTAGTATACCTTTTTATCTCTTTCCTTCTCAGTCTTGCATCTACACATCATAAATGCTAGCCTCTATTCTATAGAAGGACAGAGAGACGTTAGAGAGTGAAAGATGGATGACAAGGAAGGAGGGGCGGCCGACCACCATTTTCAGTGGCCGCTGCGGTGGCACGACCCCTTCCCCTCCCTTTTGTTACAAGCGGCGGCGGCTTTGAAATGGCAAGGACGGGGGGATTGGGTCGTGATGAATGATGGTATAGTGGTGAACGGTGGGATTGGGGCCCTCACTAGGGTAGCAATGGGAGGCGACGGTGTCATGATTGTATGCGGCTGGAGTGGAGGGTGACCCATGAAGGGGTGGCAGCATACGCGACGACAACTTCGAGCAGGGTCCGACGAAATCATTTGTCATTCAGATTTGAAAACCTAATTGACATTTCTATCCCTTTTGTCAACAACAAATTATCTTGAACTTATGAAATATCGCTCTTGTTATTATGTTAGATTGAGGGTTTTGTGGCTACTGTAGCACCACTATGCGTTTTAATATATAATTAATAGAAGCTAAAAAATAATAATTTTAATATAATAATATTATACATATTTTTTAGAGTAAATTGTCAAAATCGTCCCTTAGGTTCGGGCATGTTTGACAATTTCATCCAAAACAACTTTTTTATACCGTATTTCCCTTCATCTTTGGGATTTTTGTCATGTTCATCCAAATGTCAAACTTTTTTGCCAAAATCACCCCAGAGATTTGAGATTTTTTACTTTTTTCATCCAAATGTCTGATTGAAAAAATAAAGCAAATTAGACATCTAGATGAAAATAACAAAATAAAAATTCGAAAAGTGAAGTGGAATATAGTACAAAAAGTTGTTTTTGATGAAACAGTCAAATATGCCCATACCTCAGGTACGATTTTGACAATTTACTCTATATTTTTTATATGCACAAAATGTAACATATAAATTGTGTCAAATACGGTATAAAAACAATCATTTTTCAGTATTAATGTTAGGAAAAGTATATTTCTTTGTTTACTTTTGATTTTCAAGATAAAATAAGCTCAAACAAACAAAAGGAACAAATTAACAACAAAAACCAACATAAAGACGAAGAAAGGGAGTTGACAACATTATACCAACCCTGCAAAGCTTCACCCCAACAATAAAAGCAACAATCCAAAAGCCCGACACGCGGCCGTGCCTGCCAGGCATGGGTCGTGCCCCAGTCAAGATTTCTTAGAGATTAAAGACAAACAGAAAATGACAAAGTACACGCGACCGTGTCACCTAAGCACGGGCCGTGGTCAACTCTAAGATTTGCATATCTGGGTTCATACAAAAAGTACAGGGGCCACGCGGCCGTGGGTGCAGAAGAGCTGACAGGAGCATTAGATGAAGACAGAGAAGGTGAAGGACACAGGGCCGTGCCCCAGCTTAAAATTATAGTTTTTCCGTCGTTTTATTTTTTTTTAGCAAATGTATGGTTGTGTTTTATTTTTTAGTAGCAAAAGTATGTAGTGTTTTATTTTAATTGATGGACTCAATGTAAATTTTTTTAGATCATGTTATGAGTAGTATGTATAATTAACCGAAACACAGACGTGCATGTTATGAGAGAGAAATATTCGGCTTAGTGCCCTGCGATGCGGGCGGGGCAAAAACTAGTTTGTTATCATAAAAAAAGTCGTTAAGATGTTTTTTTAAATAAACATTGACGTACAATTATAAGTTTTGTTAAGATTGTCAACATATACATTCATCAAGATATGTAGATGTATTTTGAAAAAACAAACATTGAAGTGACAAGTGTTATTTTTTGAGTTAAGTGACCCTCTTGTTTGTCCATTTTTTCCATTTTAGATATAATTTCAATATTGTACCATTTTTCTTCCCTGACATTCTCGAAACTTGTCATTCCAATCTAAAAAAACTAACCCCAGTTAGATCAGGGGTAAAATGGTCACTTTACATAGATTTTTTTATTTTTTTTATTATTAATAGTATACTTTTTTTCATCTCTTTCCTTTCTCATTCTTGCACCTACACATCATAAACGCAAGCCTCTTTTCTATAGAAAGAGAGAGAGACGTTAGAGAGTGGAAGAGGGATGACAAGAAGGAGGGGCGGCCGACCACCATTTTCGGTGGCCGCTGCGGTGGCACGACCCTTCCCCTCCCCTTTGTTACAAGCGGCGGTGGCTTCCAAATGGCAACGACGGGGGGATTGGGTCGTGATGAATGATGGTATGGTGGTGAACGGTGGGGTTGGGGCCCTCACTAGGGTAGCAACGGGAGGCGGCGGTGTCATGATTGTATGCGGCTGGAGTGGAGGGTGACACATCAAGGGGTGGCAGCTTAAGCTTACGTGACGACAACGACGAGAAGGGTCCGATGATATCATTTGTCATTCAGATTTGAAAACCTACTTGACATTTCTATCCCTTTTGTCAACAACAAATTATCTTGAACTTATGAAATATCACTCTAGTAATTATATTAGATTGAGGGTTTTGTGGCTACTGTAGCACTAAGACGCACGCATTATAATATATATATATATATATATATATATAACTAATAAAAGCTAAATAATAGTAATTTTAATATAGTAATAACATACATATTTTTTAGAGTAAATTGTTAAAATCATCCCTATGGTTTGGTCATGTTTGCTTGTTTCATCCAAAACAACTTTTTATACCGTATTTCCCTTCACCTTTGAGATTTTTGTCATTTTCATCCAAATGTCAAACTTTTTTTCCAAAATCACCCCAGAGATTTGAGATTTTTTACATTTTTCATCCAATGTCTGATAAAAAAAAATAAAGCAAATTAGACATCTAGAAGAAAATAACAAAAAAAAATCGAAAAACGAAGTGAAATATAGTACAAAAAGCTGTTTTTGATGTAACTGTTAAATATGCCCATACCTCAGGTACGATTTTGACAATCTACTCTATATTTTTTATATGCACAAAATGTAACATATAAATTGTGTCAAATACTGTATAAAAACAACCATTTTCAGTATTAATGTTGGGAAAAGTGCGTTTCTTTGTTTACTTTTGATTTTCAAAGTAAGCTAAAACAAACAAAAGGAACAAATTAACAACAAAAACCAATATAAAGACAAAGAAAGGAACTTGACAACATTATACCAACCCTCCAAAGCTTCACCCCAAGAATAAAAGCAACAATCCAGAAGCCCGACATGCGTCCATGCCTGCCAAGCATGGATCGTGCCCCAGTCAAGATTCCTTAGAGAATAAAGACAAACAGAAAATGACAAAGGACCCGGGGCCGTGTCACCTAAGCACGGGCCGTGGTCAACTCTAAGATTTGAATATCTGGGTTCGTACAACAAGTACAGGGGCCACAGGGACGTAGGTGCAGAAGAGCTGACAAGAGCATTCAATGAAGACAGAGAAGGTGAAGGCAACCAAACGAACCTCTCAAGTCCCATATGCTTTAACATCCATATAAAGCCTTGAAATTGGGTTAACGGGGGTTAAACGCCTCGAAAAACAAGTTTTAGAGATGCACGGACCTGTTTTGCCAACTTTGGAAAGATCAGACCTGCACTCTCTGGCGACCAGCGAGAGAATTACCTATCTGGGTCGCTGGGAGCGAGAGAGTGCCAGTGACAGAAAGTTCCAAACAGCTTCTAAGCTGTTTGTGGCTGGTTTCCTTTGATTGTTTTGTGATCTTGTGGGCAAGATAAGTGTTCTCCAAGGCTTATAACCTGGTCCTAACACTTGTAAGGTTGAGATTATTCCTTGGTCACCACACAAAACACTTGGCAAGATCTCACTAATCCTAGAACACTATAAATACCCAAGCTCATTCACTTCATTCCTTGCTCAATTCTTTTCTTTCTCACATCTGCTCTACTTGGAGGCTACCACTTGTTGGAGGCTTCCTAATTGAGCTTTCTTAGTCATCTTTTCATCCTAGAACACTTGTAAGTGTTCTTCCTAGTCTTGTTTATTTATTACAAGCTAAAAGTCAAACAGTGTTTGACTTTCGGCTTTGACCATGAATTGGTCAAGACAAAGTTCAATTGAACTTTGCAACGAGATCGTAATCACGATGGTTATAGTCCCTTGCGACTATACCTACTGATTACCAAGTTGACTAGTCGAAGTGACGAGTCAAAGTTTCGGTCAAAATGCATGATTATGTGCATTTTGCGACGGAACTATTTTCGGCTATCAAAACACTTTGTGTTGATACCAAACCAGCTTTCAAACTTAGTTAAACATGTTTTATGTTAGGATCTGGGTTTCTTTTTTATTGTGTTTTTGTTTAAGAAATGATGAAGATGAACAAGTAATGCAGCGGAATTAAAATGGAAATAAACTTTGCACACAATCAAACAGGAGAAATGCTTTTAACACACAAGTTTAACATTGAACCGAATGCTTGAATTTATTCCAATCACCAATTACAATTTTGCATGGATGTAACAAACTCCCCCACAGCCTGAGCTCACAATGTTTGTTCGTACAGGAATAAAAGTGATGAAGAGCTAATAGAACAGTACAGGGTACTGTTCTATTTATAGGCACACCCAAAACCACTGTGGCATCTTTGCTGACGTCACCATGATAGTGACATCTAACATCCTAACAAACTCTAACTACTGCCCTCATTACAACTACTGATAGCAAACAACTGATTACAATACATTACATAGAAATAAACTAAACTACTGATTCTTCATTCCACTGCTTAGTCTTCAGTAGTGCTTCTAGTCTTCAGCAGTACTTGAAACAAGGCAGCTGTTTGAGTCATCAGCATTTTGATCTTCATCAGTCCTTTGGAATCAATAGCAGTTAGGAAAGGCAGTAGTTGTGTCCATCAGTTGTTAGAGCCATTATCAAGGGGCCGGGAAAGCTTGTGTACAAACATCTGCTTATTCTGGATCCACTGCTCTGATCCAGTTTTGGCTTTAATCATCTGTTCCTCTGATAGGGTTCAATCCTAACAATCTCCCCCTAGAAAAGATGATGCCAAAACCCTTCATTATTGTAGATCTTTATTGTCTCATCAGCAGTTCCCTTATCTGACCTTTAAGTTGTAACTCAAAGTCTAGGGCATCTGTATCATCTTCATCCCTGCAAAGTGTAAGATCAAGGAGATCCTGTAGATCTTCAACACTCAGGCCTAGTGCTTGTTCCCTTGATATTTTCTTCACTTCTCCACTGGATTTGATCTGAGTCAATACGTGGGTCTGTTTGTCAGTTTTCCACTTTAGTATTTTTGAATCCAGTGGGTTTCTTGGGAGATTTTTATTAGATGATGAGTTAGGAGTTGGTGGCCTGGTGATAACTGGCTGAGCAGTGCTTTGAGCTTAAGCAAGCTTAGTAATATCAGTTGTCATTTGCTTGAGGACCATTTTTATAACTTCATTACCTGCTGCTATATCCTCTGTTATTTCTGCATTCATCTGTTTTTGCCTCCTTTTTTGATAAAGGATGGCACCAGGTGGAGCAGTGGCTTTCCTGACTTGCAATTTTGGTGGTCTTGTTGAAACCACTACTTCAGGATAGTCAGGTTTTTGTGGAATATTTGGATTTGTCTATCTTAGTTCTTCCAACCTTTTGTAGTTGGCCCTGACTTTGTTTTCTTTCCACCTTGTCACCTGATTTCTTGACCCAAAGTCAGCAGTGATTAGTTCCTCTTTCATCCTCTTCAACTTAACACTTTCTCTGGTACATTCTTCATGTACTTTGACCAGACAGGAGGAGTGTGTTTCACTTTGTCTTTATTCATTTTTTCAATTCTTCCCAACTCCTCTTTGAGTTCACCCACTGTCCATTCTTTATATTGAGCTTTGTCACCTTTGTACCTTTTGAAGGCCATGATGTGCCCAATGTAATATTTTCTTAAAGTTTCATCATCTCTTTCTGAAAGCTTTTAACATAAATCTTTTGAAAACTGCTCCAAAGTTCTGACTTGTGTGAGCAGGAATTGATAGTGCCTTTAGATTTCTTTATCAGTTTTTCCTTGTGATTTTCTCTTAGAGATATCCTCAGCCTGTTGAGCCTTTATCTTCAAATATTCTTCAATATTATTTGGCCTTGGATATCCTTGGACAGATGGTAGGTTTCTTTTAGCAGGATCTTCAGAATAAAAAGATTTGATCTCTTCTCTGACTGCTATGAGCTCTAAAGAATACTGAACAGATGCTGAAACAATGGCAGTGGTTGGGTTAAAGACTTGTGCAGATGAAAGTGGAACAGGGTTTGGAATAGTGATAAGTGGAAGAGATTGTTAAGATGTTGGTGGTGGTGGTGGAGAACCATCATCATTCAAAATTACCCTTCTCCTTTTGGTTTTAGGAGAGGTTGATGGTGTTTTGGTTGGCTCAGTGGTGGTGGTTTGAATGGTGGTGATTGAAATAGATGGTGGTTGACTAACAGTTGTTGAAACAACTGGTGTCTCAACCACTGTTGTCATTACAACTGATGATGTGTCATCAGCTGTCTTCTACTTTTTGGCAGGAGGTGATGGTGGTTTTGTAGTTGTTTGTGGTGGTGATGGTATTTTTGTTGGGGCAGTGGTTGAAATGGTGGTTGTTGGTTTAACAACTACTGAAACCACTGAAGTACCAACAGTTGTTGATACAGCAGGTGTTGCAACAGCTGTTTGGGTGGAAGATTGATGTGTGGAGGTTTTAGTAGGTTTGGGATTTTGCTTTGTGGATTTGGATGGTGTGTGTTTGGGTTGCCTCACTTTTCTAGTGGGCTACTTTCTTTTTGGCACAGGATTTTCATCATCCTTAGGCTCAGAAGTACCTTGCTCATTCAGCTCCATAAAAGCTCTTTTCTCCTGTTCCCACCTGGCTTTATCCTTACCCTCCTTATCCTTTTTAACATCAGCTTTTGCATCAGTTATGGCATTTGTGGTAACATCAATCTTTTTAGAACCATCTGGTAAGGGTATGTCTGCAAGCATGCTAGAATTGTCTAGAGCAATATATAAACCATCCTCATAACCCTTTTTCTTCCACTGCTTTATTTTCTCCCCCTTTTTGGCATCAGCTGGTGGTGGTTCATCCACAAAGATGATAGAGGGAGGAGCAGTGCCAATGCTGTTCAGTAAATGGGCCTTAATAGCCTTGATATCAGCCTGGGTGTCTTTAAACCTTGACTCCATGAGATTTCTGATCTTTTGAACTTGAATCTCATGTTGCTGATCAGCTAATTCTCTTTGATGATGGAGCAGTGGTTGAAACAAATTCCAGAGCTCATTTGCAGCAGGTGCAGGTTGTAGTGCAGGTGCTTGAGCTGGAGCAGCAGTGGTTGGTACCTTTGGAACTTTTAACAACTGTTGCAGCATATCTTTAATTTCTGCAACAGATGTATCAAGTTTATCAATTCTACCCGTCAATTCTCAGTACAATAAGCCATCACCCAACTTAATGGGATCATCTGATTTCCCACTAGCAGTGGTTGTAACAGTGGTTGACTCAGGAAATGTATCCCAAAAGTCATCCACTGATGCCCCTTTGTATTGGTATTAGGGACCTCTTCCTTCAAAATGAGAAACACTTTTTAATGAACCAGTGAAAACTGGATACACAAGAGTTCCCAGAGAAGAAATTGCCTTCAAGGAAGTCTTATTAATGAAACCACTGTCCAAGTGCAAACCAGTGGGTTCAGCACTTGTAGTGGCTGCTTCACTTGAACTACCACCAAGAGTTACTTGTAACTCAAGGGGTGTAACCTCCTCAGGTGTTGTTGGTGGGTTAGCAATGATTGAAGCACCAGACCCAGTCACTTGTTGAGGTATATTCTCATTAACAGGTGAGTGAGAAGGACTGGTTTGTGTCTGGTTCAAATCAAGAGCATCCAACAAGAGTTTTGTTTGTGGGGGAATTGTGGCTGTGAGTATGGGTGTAGAAAGCGAATTTGCCCTGGGCAGTGGGCTGTGGATGATGGAAGCAATTGATTCCAGAGCATCATATTGTGGTGTCCCTATGTGTACAACCTGTTCTTTTTTAGAAGAAGCAGGAGGAGTTTGAGGCATGAGTTGAGATTTTTCTACCATCTGTTGTGAGGAAGTAGCGGCAGTGGTTTCTTGTGACTTTTTATGCTGTCACTGGCATTTGCTCTGGGATCTCATCTTCTAGAGTTACCTTTGTTTTGGGTTTGGGGAGCTTTTGAGTTTTCTTTTGTTGTGGTTTTCTGGTGGTTTTAGGTGTGGGTTTCACAACAGTTGTTTAGCTGCTGTGATCACCTAGAGTAGTGGGCTCAGCAGCAGGTGCCTGAGGAGCAGTGGTAGCTGCTAAATTCTGCTCAGGAGCCTCTGCTTTTGTTTTGGAAGGTTTTGATAATCTTGTAAAAGTTTCAGCTGTTAAGCTGTTTATTTGAAAAGATTCACCTTGGATGAGCACATGAGCATCATCCTTTCCTAATTTCTTTTGAAAATAGAAACTCAAAAACCTTGGAAATAATAAAAATGATTTGCTAGATACATTTTTGACCAAGTCATCAAAGATCTCCTGGGAATAGTTAAAATTTTCGTTATGTAAAATAGCATAACCCAGGTATTGGATCTTTAATGGTATTTTGTTAAAAGCAGTTGTTTTATTTGAAACACACATCAAGAGGGTATGGAATAAAAATCTTGTTGCAGGAGGAAAGTTACCTTTTTGTAAGGTATCCTTTCTCATTTTCTCAGCATACCCCCTCTCAAGAAAATCAGTTTGATATTCAGTTTTGGGAAAATAAGTTTTACCTTGCTGATCATCGAGTTCAAATACTTCTGAAATGGAGTGTGGTGTGATTTGAACTTTTTTACCCATTATTGAGGAATTGATGGCTATGATTGTTTCTCCTTGAGATTAAAGTGTGGCATTCTTCCAAAATTATCTCTGGGTTTTTAAGTAAATCAGAGCATCAGCGGTCAACAAAGTTTTGTACTTTGAAGACGAAAGAGCGTCAATGATGGAATTGAAGGTTTCAGTTTGAGTGGGTTTTGTGAGTAGACCCAAATAATTATGAGGAACTTTGTATGGAATTTCAATGGGTTTGGTAGCCATTTGAGTAGCCTTTTTAGAAGATGAAGATGATGATTTTGGAGCGGAAGAAGACATGAGTAGGTTGCAAGATGAAGAAGAAGATGAGGGATTTGAGAGAGAAAGATGGAAACTGCTTTGAGAAAGGAATTTTAGAATTCAATTCGACAGTGTAAAACCCTGTTTGGGGGTTTTGATCAGGGATTTATAAGGGAAAAAGTGAATGCTGATGTGGCAGCGGGTACAAAAGATCTGACCGCTATGTACTGTCCACGTGCCAACCCCTGATGAATAATGGAGGACAGATGTTTTATGAAACCACTGATGGAGCAATATCAGTTGTTGTAACGGTTATAATGAAAGCAGTGGGAGACTTTAACTATCAGTGGATAGCCTATCAGTGGATAAAACACTGATTTTGAACAACAGTGATTACCAAGGAAATGAGAGAACAGGGGTTGACTTTTAGCAGTGGACAACATTTAGTAGAAGAGATGTTTGAACAAAACGGTGGTTATGGCAGACTTTTAAGGATTTAATGAAAAATTCATTTTTAGCTATTTTTAAGGATGGATTTTTAATTTTCTCAAAACATTTTAATGCTTTTATTCATAGAAAAACAAGATTTTGCTTGTTATTCCATGTTTAGCATGCCAATCCTAGAGATCAAGCTTTCAAAGGTGGATGTGTCTAATGCTTTTGTTAGCACATCTGCCAGCTGATCTTTAGTTGGAACATGGTGCAGAGAAATCAAACCTTTTTCATAGCAATCCCTCACAAAGTGATGTCTGATATCAATGTGCTTGGTGGTTGAATGGGAGACTGGATTTTTGATGATATTTTCTGTTGCCTGACTGTCCAACATGAGAGGTGTCTTTAAGGCAGTGATACCAAAATCCAGCAATTGATTTTGAAGCCAAAGCAGTTGGGCTGTACAGCTTGCAGCAACTATATACTCTGCCTCGGCAGTGGATGTGGAAACGGCTGCTTGCTTTTTGCTTTGCCAAGACACTAAGCAATTGCCTAGGAATTGGCACCCTCCTGAAGTGGACTTCCTTGTCTTGTCACATCCAGCAAAGTCACTATCTGAGAAACCTGAAAGCTTGATATTTCCATCAGCTGGATACCAGATAACAAGTGTGGGAGCACCTTTTAGGTATCTGAATATCCTTTTTACAGCAATAAGGTTTGACTTTCTAGGGGCTGATTGGGATCTTGCACAAACACATGTTGCAAACATGATGTCTGGCATAGATGCAGTTAGGTACAATAAAGACTCAATCATGCTTCTATAAAGAGTTTGATCAACCAAATCATCCTTTTCATCAGACATGACTATTTTATTGGTTGCAATGGGTGTACTGCATGGCTTACAATCATCCATCTCAAATTTCTTTAAAAGTTCTTTGGCATATTTTCCTTGATGGATAAAGGTGCCATTTTGCAGTTGCCTTACTTGGAGACCAAGAAAGCACTGGAGTTCACCCATTGCACTCATTTCAAACTCAGCTGTCATGAGTTGCCTAAACTCTTCACACATTTTGTTACATGTGCTTCCAAAGATGATGTCATCCACATAAATCTGGACAATCATTAAATCATTTCCTCTCTATTTCAGTAACAGTGTTTTGTCTATTTTACCTCTTGTGAAACCAATGGAAAGGAGAAAGGTGGACAGAGTTTCATACCAGGCTCTTGGTGCTTGTTTCAAGCCATACAAAGCCTTATTTGGTTTGTAGACATGATTTGGATTAAATAGATCCTCAAAGCCTGGAGGTTGACATGCATAAACCTATTCTTGAATCTTACCATAGAGGAATGCACATTTGATATCCATTTGATACACCTTGATGTTGTGGTTGACAGCAAAGGCCAGGAATAATCTGATAGTTTCAAGTCTTGCTACAGGGGCAAATGTTTCATTATATTCAATGCCCTCTTCCTGTCTGAACCCTTGAACCACAAGCCTAGCTTTATTCTTAACAACAATGCCCCTTTCATCAGTTTTATTTTTGAAGACCCACTTTGTGCCAATAGGACTTACACCCTCTGGAAATGGTACAAGCTCCCAAACTTGTTGTCTTTTGAACTGTTGGAGCTCCTCTTGCATGGCTTCTACCCAGCTGTTGTCTTTTAGTGCCTCTTGGTACTTGACTGGCTGATGGAGAGATAGGAAACCAGCAAAAAAGACAAATGTTTTGGGATTGACTTCTTGTGAGCACCCCTTCATTGATGTTGCCAATGATTTGGTCAGGTGGATGATATTTCAAGAAGATTAGATCTCCTTGATATGGAACAATGGCATTTAATGGTGAAGGCTGCAGATGTGAATCATCTGAGCTAACCACTGCTGGTGACTTTTATGATCCAGCAGTGGCTTCAAATGGTGGTGGAATAGGAGGTAATGGTGTGGACACATGCTGAATTTTATCCACTGTTTGGGGACTTTTATCAACAATGTTTGATGATGTGGAAGTAGGGGTTGATGGACTACTTTGGTCAACAACTGTTGAGGTAGCAGTGGTTGAACTTTGACAACTGTTTTGAACATCTGTTGCTCTACCATTTGATGCAGACTTTTGTTGTGGAATGATGACTTCATATCCATAGTCTGATGATGAACTTTCTGATGGACCTGCACTGTTAGTCTTGACAGCAGTATTTTCAAAAGTAAATTTATCAAGATTAAACAATTCTGCAGGGTTTGCTGGGATTTTCATTGATGAAAGTTCATTAAACTTTACATTCAAAGTATCTTCCACTGTTTTAGTCCTTGTGTTAAACACTTTGTAGGCCTTAGCAGTGGTTGAGTATCCCAGATGATAACCACAATCAATTTTGGCTGCAAACTTTGAGATAGAATCTTTAAGGTTTAAAATGAAGCATCGGCAGCCAAAAACCTTGAAATATGAAATCAATGGCTTTATTTTATACAACAGTTCATAGGCAGTCTTTTGATGCCTGGGGTTGATTAAAACTCTGTTTTGGACATAGCAAACAGTGTTTACTGCCTCTGCCCAAAAACTTAATGGCAAAACTGAATCAGCAAGCATGGTTCTGGCAGCCTCAATCAAAGTCCTGTTCTTTCTCTCAACAACCCCATTTTGTTCTGGTGTTCTTGGAATGCTGTACTGCCTCACAATTCCTTTTGACACATAGAAATCATCTAACTCCTTGTTTCTGAACTCTGTGACATTATCACTTCTGAAGATTTTTACTGGCAGGTCAAACTGCTTTTCAACCTGTTTCACAAAGTCTTGCAGAATGCCTGCAGTCTCATCTTTTGAGTGTAAATAGTAAGTCCATGTAAACCTAGAAAAGTCATCAACAATAACCAAACAATATCTTTTATTTCTAAGACTCATGACTTTAACTGGGCCAAATAGATCCATGTGAAGCATTTGCAAGCACTTGGTTGTTTTGGACTCTTCAATTGATCTGAATGAGCTTTTATGTTGTTTTCCTTTTAGGCAGGAAACAGAATGCTCAGGACAGGTGAACAGTTTTTGAGGTAAACCTCTTACGAACCCCTGTTTGGATATAGCAGTGATTGTCTTGAGATTTGTGTGCCCCAATCTCCTGTGCCATAATTCTGTCTCTTTGTTTGAGGTAGCTGAGAACAAACAGGCATCAGTCCTGGGGCTCTCTTTTGACATATCCACCACATAAACATTGCCACTTCTTTGAGCAACAAGTTGGGTTTTTCCAGTTTTTATTATTGCTTCAATCTTTTTAACCATTTCTGGTCCAACAATCCTACAACAATCCTTTGTGAAGAATGAGCCATAGCCCTTATCACTCACTTGTGAGACACTCAGGAGGTTGAATTTTAGATTGTGTATTAGATTGACATTTTCAAATTTAACATTACCAGACTGTACTGTACCAGACCCCAGAACCTTCCCTTTACTATTATTACCAAAGGATATATCACCCCCTCCATGGATTTTGAAATCTTTGAGTAGGGCTTTACATCCTGTCATGTGCCTAGAGCCTCCACTATCTAGATACCAAAGGATATCTAAGCATGCAGAAGCTCCCTGCACATGAAGTAAAAGGATTAGTTCATTAGGGTCTCCAAAGCCAATAAGGCTTTGGATGGGGTCTCAACTGTGTCTGTGTTTTGTTCAGGTGGATGGACAGTGGTTAGGTCAGGGGTTTGGACAGTTTTGGAACTGTTTTTCTCTAACCACTATTGGGGGTCTTGCCCAATGATCTGCTGATAACCAAAAGGATACCTGTTCACTCTTGGTTTAGAAGGCTTTTTGTAAACCTCATAAACATGTGGGATCCTTTGGTATGGTAGTTGTCCCTTACCTCTTTTGTATTGATTGGCAGGGGGTGCATCAGTCACCTGAACATCTCTTTTGCCAGATGTTTGGTTCAGCTGTTTTGTAACAGCTGTTTTAAATGGCACAAACAGTGGTTGATTCTTGGTGAATTTGACAGATGATGTTGATGAACTCAAGGATGTTTTTGCAGTGTACTCATTCTTTTTTGCATCAAAGGATTTGATATACACACATTCCTGAGTTTTGTGGTTTGATTTACCACAGATGGTGCAGCTCTCAGCAGGTACAATTACACTTGTTTTGTTGATATCATATGCTTTTAGATGAAAACAGTCTTTTGTTAAATGGTTCTTCTTTTCACAGAAATCACAAAACAGGTTTTTAACTTTTTCTCTTCTTTTCTTCTTCTCAGACTCCTTAGCAACAGAGTTTGGACCACTATTGGGACGTCTTTGAGAGGAATGACCTTTGCTTTAGGAGCTTTTACACCATCAGTGGTTGAGAAGTCCATTGGTTTAAAATTTTCAAGAATGTCACACTCATCAGACCATATGAGTTTAAATTGGTATTTCTAAATTTCCTCAAAGGTTGAGGATCCCACAGATCTTTCCAGAGTGATTTTGTTACCAAGTTTGTCAGTTATCTTAACTTCTTGGCCATTCTTGTTGGTTGGTGTTATTTCAACTGAACCAGCTTGTTTTGCAGCAGTGTTTTCAATTTCATCATATTTTCTAAATCCTATGACAAATTTTACATTGCTTTCAAGCTGTTTTTCAAGCATGACCTCATAACCTTTGCAAGATTCCACCCATCTTTCACAAGTGATTTGGGTGGATTCCAACTCCTTTTTTGCAAACTTGATATTTTTCTACCATAGTTTGGAGTTGGTTCTTGGTTATGCTCTGCTACTCTTTTAGACTGCATATTTCTTTATATTTTTCAGCCAATTTGTTTTTAAGTTCTTTTAAAGACTTTTCAAATTTGACTTCTTCATTCAACACTTTATCCCTAAGGTTTTCATTCACCTCTTTAATGTTAGCAAATGCTATGATGCATTTGTCTAAACACAGATTTTCAAGAACCTGAGATGATACCTTAGCAGCAGCCATCATGGCACAATCACATTGATGATCATTTTCTTCATCATCTCTCTCTTCTTTCTCGCCTTCTTTCTTTTCTTCTTTTTCTTCTTCTTTGGACCAAGGGTCAAACAATGGTTCTATCAGGGGTTCTGAACTTTCTCCCAGCAGCATTTCACCAGCAACAGCAGTAACCACTGCTTCAGCAACTTTATCCACTGTTTCAGCACTTAGCTGTCCCTTTTCAGCATCCAGCTCTTCTGGTATTGACTCTAATGCCATAAGACAAAATTTATCATTAGAAGCATCGTTAGTAGCATAGAGTGCAAAATTTTCATCACCAAGTTCATCAGGCATACTGCTCCAGTCAATAAAGCCTTGGGTGAAAAAGCTTTTCTGATCTGGTTGAACCACTGTTGGTGGTGCAGCTTGTTGTGGTGCAACTGGTTGCACTTGAACCTAAGGTACAGGAGCTTGGACATATTGAATTTGAGGGACAGTGGTTTGAACATAATGCACAGGAACAGGGTTTGCATAGTGAGCAGTGTTTATATGGGTAGCAGGGGTATAATGGGAATAGTGCACAGTGCTTTGGTTTTGTGGTCTAGGGTTTGAGCTGGGATGAGTAATAATTGGACCAGTGGTTTGACTCCTACATTCCCGAGCAAAATGACCTAGCCTATTGCACTTATAACACTTGATCTTTGACTTATCCAACCCCACTTTTAAATTCCCATGCAACCCTGGGAATTTTCTCCCTGTCCTTTTATAAAATTTGCTTGTTCTTACACTAAGCAAAGCCAATTGATGCAAAATGTCCATTTCTTCAAGATCAGTTGGATCAAAGTGCTGTAAGTCATTGAGTTAAAAGCACAAATTATCAGAGTTCTGACTTTCTCCATTTGCTGTGAAAGCAAAGTTGGATGAGTGAGGATCAAAGTTGAAATTACCACCAGCAGTTATGTCAATAAAATGATCATAACTCTGATCCTTACTACTGCCAGACTCTTATTGACCCAGAAGAGCTGTGCTGCCAAATGAATAATCATCTTCAAATTTGCCAGACTCTTGCAACTTCTTTTTTTGGTTTAACTCCCTTTCATAGGTCAGGAGTCTACCATGAAGTTGGGTCAGTGTCAGATCTTTGAACTCAACAGAGTTTCTAGTTACAAAGGCAATTGTATCCCATTTTTCAGGTAGTGATCTAAGAAACATGCTATTTTGTGTAGAATTAGGAAATACAACTTTAACAAGTCTTAGCTCACTAATGAGACAACTGAATCGCTCAAACTGTTGAGTTAATGATTCACCCTTAATGTGCAAAAGGTTTCATACTGCTGATTCAGAATTTCCCTGTTATTTTCAATTACTTCTTCAGTTCCCCCAAATTGTTCCTTAAGTGCATCCCATAATTCTTTGGCACTGTTACAGTGTAACAACCCATCATAAATTTCATTGGGTAGTGCAGATGCAATGATGCTAAATGCTTTGGCATCGAGTTCGAATTTTTGAAAATCAGTTTCAGTATAGTTTTCAGGTTTCTTAGGTTCGAACTTCTTTGTATCCTCAGCACTTGGCACCATGGGAACATGTGGTCCAAAAACAACAGATCTCCAACATCCGGTATTCTGTTGAGCAAGGATGTGACCCATCCTTCTCTCCCAGATGTTGTATTCATTTCGCTTCAACATGGGTGATTTGAAAAGTGAACTGATGCTATTTTTATCATCTTGTGATTGTGACGTCATCCTGGTTGTTTTACAGGTACTGATTAATCAACTTTGATGGTGATTAAACCTTACTCTGTTTTTCAACAAAATGAACAACTATCAGTATCAACGATTGCGAGCTGAACTATTTATGTCAAAATGATTGTTAGATCAAATTTGACTGTCCGACCTCTGATACCAATTGTTAGGATCTGAGTTTCTTTTTTATTGTGTTTTTGTTTAAGAAATGATGAAGATGAACAAGTAATGCAGCGGAATTAAAATGGAAATAAACTTTGCACACAATCAAACAGGAGAAATGCTTTTAACACACAAGTTTAACATTGAACCGAATGCTTGAATTTATTCCAATCACCGATTACAATTTTGCATGCATGTAACAAACTCACCCTCAGCCTGAGCTCACAATGTTTGTTCGTATAGGAAGAAAAGTGACGAAGAGCTAATAGAACAGTACAGGGTACTGTTCTATTTATAGGCACACCCAAACCACTTTGGCGTATTTGCTGACGTCACCATGATAGTGACATCTAACCTCCTAACAAACTCTAACTACTGCCCTCATTACAACTACTGATAGCAAACAACTGATTACAATACATTAAATAGAAATAAACTAAACTACTGATTCTTCATTCCACTGCTTAGTCTTCAGCAGTGCTTCTAGTCTTCAGTAGTACTTGAAACAAGGCAGTTGTTTAAGTCATCAGCATTTTGGTCTTCATCAGTCCTTTGGAATCAACAGCAGTTAGGAAAGGCAGTAGTTGTGTCCATCAGTTGTTAGAGCCATTATCAAGGGGAAAACTTGTGTACAAACATCTGCTTATTCTGGATCCACTGCTCTGATCCTGTTTTAGCTTTAATCATATGTTCCTCTAAGAGGGTTCAATCCCAACATTTTAACATGTTTAACTCATCACTTCTAGTTCAGTGCTTGTATAGGGTCGTAAGTCAAGCGGTCTCGACAACCGCTTAGACTTTTGAACCCGGCCCGTTTGGTCGATCATTAGGATCCGACCAAACATATTTTGTGACCATAGTTGTATAGGGATAACCTTCCGAGGTTATATACCTTATGGTCATTTCGTTTGGTTAGTTGTATGATAGGTAGTTTATATGCCTTAGGAAAATGACCAAAATGCCCTTTTTGCACATAAATTCAATTTAAGCATATGTAACCTAAATTTTGACACTTAAACTGATTGTGCAACATTAATAAACATGTTTAGGCATGTAAGACTTATCATAGGACTAGTTGGACCATCCGAACGCGCAATTGCGCAAATGACACGTTAAAGTAGCGTAAACTACCTTAACGGATCATAACGGGTCAAAAGCACTTAGGATTCATTCCAAATCAGAATGTAGACTTTGTTAAACCATTTTATATGAGTTCCAACACTCATTTGGTTTACAAGACCTCATTCTATCCGATTCTTCCGATTATGTACCGATGCTATAACATAGTTACCGATGTTAGGACACGATAGGACACGTTTGAAGCTTTGATACTTCACTTGATTCAAGGATACTTAGCAATCCCAAGTGAGTATATAGCTCACCTCTTTTATGTTTTCAATTGTTTTGGGGTGACTCATATGTGCTAAATGCTTTACAAGTTTTCAAAAACAAAGACTATGGTTTATATAAAAATTGACGATTTCAATAATGTGAACGAACTTGTTAGGGCGTTAGTCGAAAGACGAATGACATTCATTAGCTTTGATCAAGCCAAGCAGTAGTATGTTTTGGGAAATCCCGTTATCGTACTATCCCCATGGACTTGGTGGGTAATGTGGGTAACGACAGAAACTGTTTTCTGATTAACAAATCATGTGTTGATTTGTTAGTCTTGTTAAAGAGGCCTTTCAGGGTCTATTAAAGATACCCCATGGGTGGTATAGTCGAGTCACACAGGTTTGAATGTATTCATTAAAGAACGACCAAAAGTTGTTTTCACAATTAAAACACGGACAATTGAATGATGGTTTATAACACGAATGATTGAACGATGCTTTATAACACGGACGATTTGAACGATTTTGGACGATTGGTTTATGGTAAGTGATTAGATAACGGGACGGGTGCAATGTGATAAAAGCATGGTGGATCCGCCACTGGTACTTCCTATATATAAGTGCTCTTATCACATTACATGTCGTAGCATTATCTAGATCACTTGGACGAATGATTTCAAACAATGTCACACAATGAGGTTTACTTAAAGATATAAACCACATGATTTTTACTTTCAAGACGATTTACTACTTGGTTTTACAAAGACAAATGTTTTCAGTTAAGATTCATAGATACAATGGTTTTGGTTTACTTATATCATCTTGTAAAGTTGATAAAACATATTGCAATATCAAACACTTTTTGATTTCAAGGTACATACTCGACAACTCTCGTAGTTGGTCGAGGTATTGCAATATGAATTCAAAGCCATGAATTTGACATACAAAACCTATGTACTCGCCGGCGTTTTTATGCTGACTGTTTTCACATATGTTTCAGGTTCTATTTTGTGACGATTGTTGATTGCTTGCTTCACGTAGGATGGACGCGGGCCTTAGTGACCTTAAAACTTGAAAGACAATTGTTTGTATTTATTTGGTTTGTATCAAAACAACGAGTCTATTAACGAAATAAAACAAAACTTCAAATACCATGTGTTGTGAAACAATGATTCTGTGACATGACTCCCCGACGTTTCCGCTGCGATTTGTTGTATTATGCGGTCGGGGTGTTACAGAAAGGGGCCGCTAGCCTCTATTCGGTGAGCGGGGAGTGGGGGATACAGTGAGTAGTCACCGAATGTGGGAAGAGAAGAGAGAGAGAGAGAGGAGAGGGAAGGGGTTTATGGTGGGCCCAACCCCTTCCAACCAATCATACATTTTGTTTATTTATTTTTTAATAAATCGTTTACCACTCTCCATGTGTTGAGCACCCCTAGTGATTGAGTGTAAAATGGGGAGTGGAGTGGGGAGTTGACATGGCTTAACATTATTGGCTAGAGAAAAAGTTTACCACTCCCCATTTGGGGACCATTCCTTCCACCCTTATCTTTCAAAGTATTCATTATTTTACGCTCTAATAATATTTGGGAAAAATTACAAGTTTCGTCATTTATCTTGATACCCTTTTTCAGGCACAATGAATGTTGATAGGTTTTGCCCTTTATAGGGAAAATTGTTGCACGTCTTGTCCTTTAGCGCTAACTCAGTTAGATTTTCTTGTTAAATCTGGTTACCCAAGGGTATTTTAGTCTTTTTAACCCAGTTAATATTATTTAGAAAATAAAACAAAACAAATCCCCAACACCACTGCCTGCTCAGACACTTCCACCACCACCGTCCTCCTGCCGACCACCACCACCACCACCACCTGCCGACCACCACCATCCAAACCATCCAAAACAATATTGATATGAAATATCATCAAATCCCTAAAACCAACAAAACAAATTAACAAATAATCCAATTGAACTCTTGAAGACGCTGCAATTAGTGTTCTCCACGATCAACCTCATTTAAGTTCCGTTAAGAATCTTTGAATCCTTATTGACATCAATTACAACAGTTTCCATAGCCGCCTTTGCAGCTTTACCGATGATAGAATCAAAAGAAACCCTAACCCCATCGCACAGCCCGTTTACAAATTTAGGTGGTTTTGAGTAAGCATAGGTCGGAACCCTAACCCCATCGCACAGCCCCCACCTGCAACCCCACCACCATCACCATCCAACCACCCACTCCACCCCAGGGCCCCCTGTCATCGAACCCTAACCGTCGCCTTCTGATTCCACCAGAGATTCAAGTTCACGGCGGATCGCCGGCCACCCAACTGCCCAAAATCATCTTCATTGTCTATACAACTACATCGTCGGCCACCCAACTGCCCAACATCATCTTCATTGTCGATTTCTTTCGGTAAATATAGAGAGAGGGAGAGAGCTTTAGAGAGAGAGAGTGGATTTATTTCTTTATGCATTAATTTCTTTCTTCGGATCGTAGAGAGAGAGAAAAGAGACAGAAGAAAGAGAGAGAGAGAGAGAGAGAGGGGGGGAGAGACTTTGGAGAGAGAGATAGTGGATTTATTTTTTTATTTATATATTTTTTACAAAATAGTCCCTCAATATAAATTATTTACACAATAGTCCATGGGATGGTGAAATGACAAGAATGCCCTCATGTGCAAGGCACATGACCATATTTAATAATAAAAAAAACTAATATGGTTAAGGTCAAAGGACAAAACATGCAACAAATTCTCTATAAAGGGCAAAACCAATCAAAAATCGTTTATACCTCCTGAAAAAAAATAGTAAGATAAAGCACAAAACATGTAATTTATCCTAATATTTAACAGACAAACCATACATATATGACTCAAATATGATTACAAAGGTGTTTGGAAATCAACATGCCAACACCTATCTTAAATCATACTCACAATTAAAAAGAAAATTGAAACTCTTGCTGTCTTGGTTTCGAGACCGCATCCAAGCCCACATATTTGTTTGCCGATTTTAACTCCGAGCTCAGATATGGCAACCGCAACACAGGTAGTAGACGCAGAGCTCCGAGACCAAAAGAACTGTTTCAAGAGCCGAAATGATCTTGAAAAGAAAACCATCAACCAACCATAACTGTAAACGGATCTTCCTCTTCCATGGCAACCCCACACTTCCCAACCTCCTCCATAACCTCTTCTTCTTCTTCTTATCCTTCCCTTCTAACCTTTTGAAAAAGAACGAGAAATCCGTATTTTCTACCCCCATTTCTCAAGGTTTGTGAGAGGGGAAGGAGAGAGAGTGGGCGACCGTCTGTGTAAGTTGACGTGGAGTGGCACAGGGCTCCCACGGATACCTTGGCGATGATTGTATTAGGGTTTGTGAGCGTTTTCTTCGAATTAGGGACAAGTCAAGTATTTATATTGGGAGAATACTTTGTTTGTTGTGTTGTCATGACAACGATTGTAACTTGTAAGATGCCAATATAACTTATAAGGGAGGTTTGAGAGAATTTAACGGTTTGCTCCCCTCTGGTTTTGTCAATATGCAAATATGATACTTTACTTTGGTATGTATTAAGATTTCAATTGTTTTTAAGTATCAAGTTACCTTGTTTTTAAATGAAAAATGGGTTGTTTAAGGAGATACTTTATCAACTTATATTTATAGGGTTAAGTTATTTTACAAAAACTCCTAAAAGTAAGAAGTGTAAGAAGTTTTTATAGAGTGGTGATGGGTGTTTAGGTTTTTTTGTTTTTTTAGTGGGTTTATTTTTAAAAGTCTTTGTACACTTCTTATTTTTATGACTCTTTGTATTTGATCCTAATCCTATATTTATAAACTTCATTTTACGTTTATTAAAGACTCAACATATGTATCAACATGGATTGGAATTTGATTTGAACCAATACCGAAGATACAATTAACTTTCAGGTTTTAGATTCTTATAATTACCGATTTCAAATACAAAGGATTTGGTACTTCGGTTCGGTTAACCATCATCCGGCTCAAGATCAGAATCAATTTAATTCCCTTTCAGTTAATAAAAAGTAATTAACTTTATGTAAAATATTTGAAAAAAATTAACAAGTCTGTTAATTCTTAAATAAGGAGGATGCAAGTGATACATTGTCTCTATATAAAAAATTATAAAAGTTTTTTCTGACATATACAATAAATTTTTTGAAAAAATAATGTTGCTATCACTACTAGAAAAGTGATCATTTTACTACGGAAATTTCCTACGCAAAAAACGGTGTCACAAATTCTGACACATTTGCAACGAGTTTTTGACAGAAAAAAATCCATAGTTTTTTTAAACAAAATTGTAACACAAACAAAAAAAAAACTAACTAAAACTTTGTTGCTTCGGAAATGAATTACAATTTGCTACACATTTGTAACGGAACTATTTATCCTTATATAAAAATTAAAAAAAAAACGCCAGATTGAAATTCTCGACCTTATAAGCAGCCACGTTACCACCACTTTCCACCAGTTATACACGTAATCCTAATAGCCCAATTAATTACACTTCTGCCATCATCTTTTAAACTTTCAAACCCAAATATAAGCCGTACTGCCAGATTGAAATTCAAAACCCTAGATCCCCAAATTTGCACCCGTTAGAGCATTCACATCAGTTATACACGTAATCCTAATAGCCCAATTAATTACACTTCTGCCATCATCTTTTAAACTTTCAAACCCAAATATAAGCCGTACTGCCAGATTGAAATTCAAAACCCTAGATCCCCAAATTTGCACCCGTTAGAGCATTCACATCCAATCCATCAAATTATACATACATTCCACTAAAAAACAACTCATATATCAATATATTTCCACTAAAAACAAATACTTTTTCTCTCTCCTTTCAATTAAATAATATAACCATTACATTTTTCTCTCACTTCCACTCACAACCACTTTCAAAATATATTAAAAAATTATAACGGGTGAACAGTGTCCCCCCAAATATATAGATGAACAGTAACATTTTCTCTCTCCTCTACTCACAACCACTTTTTATACCCTTTATAATATAAAAACTCCTCCTCTCCTCACATAATTTGATTGTTAGGACGTGAATGCTCTTATGTTCTAAATCCCCAAATTCATCCACCAATTCACCAAAACTCCAATCATGTCGCCGGAAAAACACAAATCCGGTGGATCATCACTCATCTTCGGCGAGAATCACCGGCGAGATCCACATATTCGATGAGAATCACTATCATACTCTGCTCTAACGACGACACACCTAACATGCGGTTAGTTAGATTTCCGAAGGTGATTTATTTAAGTTTTGAAGAGTTTGTGCGGTTTTTGTATGTATGTTTGATGCGGTTAATGGATACGAAATACTTTAACTGTAAGAGTCGAAGAATTTATGTAGTGTTTTTGTGTGTATTTGATTCAGTTAATCAATACAAAATACTATAGCTGTTGTTTTTTGATTGTTAATTAGCTCTCACTGGTTAACTTCGTTTTTTCAAGAATTTATGCAGTATTTTTGTGTGTTTGATGTATTTAATGGTTAGGAAATTCTGTATTTGTTGTTTACATTCGGGTTGAGAGGTAATTTGAACATTTCATGTTGTTTTTCAGATAAAGTTGAACAGTGTGCTACTTTAGGGTTTGAATTTGTTTAGAAGATGAAGCATTAGTGATTTACATAGGTCAGCCAATATGTTGAGTTAGCTTCCTTCCCTCTCTTTTATGAGTAAAATGGATGGTAGCGATGGTTCTGTATCGTTAACTGATAGATTAAGTGTTACTGATTGCTGGCACTAGTTAAAATTTTGAAATATGCAGTCTTTTGCTTAACTAGATATGATGTTTTAAATCCAAAGAGATCCGTGCTAATGAAGTTATTGTATGTTTAGCATGAGCTAGGAAGCACTTCTTTGCTTGTGTAGTGTAATGCATGAGCTTCTTTTGAACAAGGTCAAGACATTGATCAGGTCATTTGTTCTTACAAACTGATATGCAGGTTAGAGCAGGTGGTTCTGTTGCTAACGAGGAAATTCTGGGATTTGCAAACTTATTCAATGACGAACTTACCCTTGATAATATCAGCAGGTCTAATTTTCACTTTTCAGTTATATCTGTAGCAATATTGCTCGAGTATAACCTCATTATTAGTACTGTGTTACTAACCTACCTTATGTTGTTTTTTTTTTTTCAAAATGGTCCCTGCTATCAGGCCTCGTTTAGTGAATATATGCTAGTATATGGGGATCCAACCTTACGGAATAGACACACACTTGCGATACATGCTGCACAAAATATTACAATGGTGTCTTTTTTGTTATCATTTAAACAGTTGTTAAAATGCTGGTACATCAATACTTAATAGGTGAATTTTTGCCTTCATCATAAAGCAATCTTATTTTGCCCTATGTTACTGAAATTTTATATATGTTCTTTTTTTAATGTACTTTCATAATGCATTGTTAGGGAGAGACAGAGTCCGAATCTTTAAATATTGAGTTATTTTATGATGTTGACTGTGCATACATACTAATTATTAATCTCATCCGAATTTTAGGAAACGTCGGCAAATAGCGGCTGAACCAGAAGGACACGGTTGGCGACTTGGCCCTTTGTCTGCTCACTTAGTCATTGCTCCGTGTAAGTTTTTTTTTACTTAGAAAGTTTCATTTATTATTTATTTGGTTGTAAACTTTTGTTTCTTGTGTGTTCAATTTTGTTTAAAGTTATTATTGAGATTATTAATCTATGAAAATGTTTTTGAAAAGAAAAGTGTATGCCCTCCAGCTGTTCGAGGGTATAATCTTTCAGACTTTGCTAAATCTAGAAACCGTTAATTAGCCTTTTTTGAACTTGTTATTGTTATCGTACAACAATATGGAACCTGTAATGCTCATGTTGAAAGTAGTTAGGAAATTGCCTTATTCAAAGGCTAAAAGGTTGGTAGATTACCTGCTTGGACCATACATTGAAGTTCGATTATTGCTAGCTGTGTTGGAGCTGGTGATGCTCACACACCAAATCAATTAGCTGTTATGTTTAACATATTTTGGATTTTCTCCATATAGACTCGACTCCCAAGATTAAATCATCAGCATGGCTCCAACATTGAAGTTGTTGGGTGATGAAGATGCTTTTATTCTTTTTTCTTTTTATAACTATGGCCATGCTCGCATAGGACAAAAGTGGTGTAGCTCTTGTAGCTCAAGAGAAAGTTACAAAACCAAAAGTGGTGTAGCTCCTGTTGTACTAATTATATTTTAGTTTTTTTTTTTTTTCATCTTAAATTAAGCAACTGCTAATATTTGATGCTTTTATAGAATTTGGTTATTACACATGTTAAGAAGGAACTTGGTCTTGCATTCAAGGGTAGTCAAAAGATGGTGACTGAAGCACCAGAGGTAAAGCAATATATATCTTATTGTAGCATAGTTATCTTTAGTAGATTTTTTTTACATATATAATACATTATATTCACAAGTTCGTGACTATAAATAACAAGTGTTTAGACGTCCCTTGAATTAGTTTTGACCCATTAAGGGTGTTAAAGTGGCCAAACTAAACTAGACATGGACATTAAAAGATTGTTGTCTAGATTAACTTGTAATATAATTATCTGTAGTAGTCTTTTTTAAGCATATATAATATAATAACTATTTACAAGTTTGTCAAAATAAATAATAAGTGTTGATGCGTCCCTTGAATTAGTTTTGATTCGTTAGGGGTGTTAAACGAGTCAAACTTGACACATACATGAATTTTTTGTGTTAGATTTGGGCTTAAAGTTTCAGCTATTGATGATTGTGTTACATTTATTACAGGGGCCAGGATAAGAAAGTGTGGTGTTTGGACTTGACATCTCTATTCACACTTCCCGTCGATTAGTTGCCAAGGGGGCCTTGGAGCGTGTTTTCAAGGCAACACATGAGCAGTTTGTCGCCTAAGGATCAAGTAGCATGTGTTATTTTTGTATTTTGTCGTTCAGTGAGTTATTTTAGCTTTTTGTGCCTTCGTTTGGCAGTTAATTATATGAATTAATCAAGTATTTGACACTCGTTCATTGGAACTTGCATTATCTATTATTTTTGATGTATGGTGAATTTAAAACAGTTGTTTTGTGTGATGTTTCCTGCAACTTTTAGCAAAAAAAATGGATTTTCCATTTTTTATTTTATTTTATAAATATTTTGTCACAAATGCGTTGCAAATTATTTTTTTTACAAATATTCCGTTGCAAATGCGTCACAAAACTTTAGTAATAATATTTAAGAAATGGTGTAGGAAATGTGTTGGAAAATTTCCGACACAATATTTTCATAGGAATTGCGTTAAAATTTGCGTAGCAAATGTGTAGTAATTAGTTTCCGACAGGGCTTTTTCTAACATCAAGGTTTTGTTGCAAATGCGTAGCAAATCAGAGTTTGCTACGCATTTGTGACGGCAAAGCTTGTTAGAAAAAACCAAATTTCTAGTAGTGTATATTTTGTTATTTTAGTTCTTTGTACATAAAAATCATAACCTTACCACAAAACTCATGTTATGAAAAAAATAAAAAATAAAAACAATAACTGAACTATGGGTTCCTAAAAGATTATGATGGTATGCCTAACGGGGTAGGGGTGGTCATCACTCACTTATCACTCACAACATCAAATCAAGTTTCGTCATGTTATCAACCACTATTGCATCACTAGTGATGAATTTTAGTGGAAATGCTCATCACTCACCACACACAACAAATTTTCCTCACAATCCGAACAATCAAAACCATCACGCGTCAAAAATACCACGCGTTTTATGTTTGATGCGTTATATATTTCACTGGCGATGGTGTTTGGGAATTTATAACTCGTTATAAAATTGTATCACGGGGTATTTCATTGCCACCCCGGGTACCCTAAGAACACAAGATAAACAAACCTTTTTCTAACGATAACGCAACTTTATATATATATATATATATATATATATATATATATATATATATATATATATATATATATCAGAAATATCCGTTAGGACTACCCTTTATTGCGAGAACCGCGAGAACAAATGTGAACACAACCAAAAATACCTAAAAAAATCTAAAAATCACACAATTTTTTTAGTATTTTTTTATAAAAAATCGCTACATTACATTATAAAAAATGTTTTTTATGACAAAAGTGGCGGTTTTTTATAAAAAGTATTAAAAAATAAAATATTTTGTGTGTTTTTTAGATTTTTGGGGGTTTTAGGTTTATGGTTTAGTTTTTAGCATTTAGCTTGGGTGGTGGAGGGGGGGTAGGTTTCTTTTTAGGTTTTTTTTTTTTTGGGGGGGGGGGGGGGGGGTGGGGGGTAGCTTTATGGTTTAGTTTTTAGTATTTAACTTGAGGGGAGGGTTAGGTTTTTTTAGGTTTTGGGCGGTAGTGTAGTGGGTTTATTTTGTTGTGTTCACATTGGTCCTCGCGTTTCTTGCAGTAAATGTGGTTCCCGCATGAACCATACCCTATATATATATATAGGGTTTTGAGCCAAAAAAAATAAAAAAAGCGCCGACAGTAATTTTTTAAAAATAAACAAGTTTTTATATGTAAAATATGTTACAGTCGCGTTGCACAATACTTGCTTATACTTGTTTATTTTAAAAAAAAATATCCACTTGGCGCTTTTTAGTATTATTTTTCTTTTTATTTTTGCTCAAAACTCTTAAAAACATGTATATTACATGTGTAGTTTTTTTTCAAAATCAAAAAATGTCGGGAGGTTAAAGTTTCCAAAGTTTTCTCAATTAAAAATGTTTTCTCTCAATACTTAATATATATATATGGAGAGGATCATGAGAAAACTAGATATAAATGATAAAATTAAAAAACTATCTTGAGTGGTGGTGGTGTGGGGTGGGTTGGGGGGTTTAGGTTTTTTCATATTAATGCAAATGTGTAGTACTTATTTTTATCGTTTATTTTATTTTTTTTATAAATTAAAAATAGCGAATTTAAGAAAAAAAATTGAAAAAATATGTGTGTTTTATAGGCTTTTTTAGGCTGTTTTTTGGTTTTCTAATTTAAACTAGTTTTCTCATTATCCATTCCCTTTATATTGAGTTAAAAAAACTTTGAAAACTCAATCTACTCCATTTATACAAAAATCTATGGTTAGGATTGGAAGTTACATAAAGAAACTTTTTTAACCATATGACAAACTGAGAAAAAATACACGTAACAGTTTTTGCTTTTTCAATTTTTTGTCTGAGACAAAAGGTATAACAAGTTTTGTCGGTTACACTGAATTTTTTCTATAAAAATATGTAACATAAATTTTACGTGCACTACATATTGAAAACCGGTTGTCAAAAATTGGAAACCGGTGATGGATACGTTTAAGCAACGTTTGTCGATTTGAAAGGCCAATACCATTTCCTTTGGAGGTCGAATCACCCTTATAAAATCCGTTTTAAGCTCCCTTCCCACATATTTTTTTCTCTTTGTTTAACTCTCCGGCCCAGGTTCTTAAGCAATTAGAGAGGACTAGAAGGGACTTTTTATGGGGAGGTGGCTCCGATGTACAAAAGATGAAGTGGGTAGCTTGGGAAGACGTGTTAGCACCAAAGGAGGTTGGGGGGTTGGGTATAATTCTGCTAAAAGATGCTAACCTGGCACTTTTGGCGAAGTGGTGGTGGAGGTTCAAGGTGAATGTCAATGGATTGTGGAGAAAGGTAATCTGGAGCGTACATGGCGGGTCAATGAGTTGGAACTATATACCTACTTTGTTGTCCGTACCGAGTCCATGGAAGCAAATTGGGGTGATGTGAAAAGATTTCCAGGTAATGGGCGTTTATTTGGAGTCTTTGATTCGGGGTGTATATGGTAACGGCAAGTTAATTCGTTTCTAGATTGACTGCTGGGTCGGGGACTTACCACTCAGATTCCGTTTTCGGAGTTTGCTTGCGATCGAAAGCTCAAAGTTTGTGTTTTTTAAGGTGTGTGTCGGGTGGGTCGGGGGTGTACCGCAGCTCCATTTCCACTGGTGTAGAAGACCTCAAACACCGGCTGAACTGATGGAAATAAACGGTCTGAACGAGCTACTACGTTCGGTGAAGGCATGTGGCCCGGAAGACGGGTGGATGTGGCAGCTTGATACGGGAGGGGAGTTCACGGTGAGAAGCATTCGTACGAAGTTGAGGACTTTAAATGTGGTGGATAGTGGCTTCAGGTTGAATGGAACGGATGGTCACCAATCAAAGTCAATTTTCTAGCATGGCACGTGGCGAAACGTAATTGTTAGGCCCTAAAGTGTGAGACTGACGCATCAAATTAATACAACGAGCTATGGTTATGAATTGGGTCTTACCGGGTTAGTTTATATTAGGTTTTGGACCTTTATAGGTCACTTGGGCCAAGCTTTAGGCCATGTGGGCCAAGCAGGCCCAAGGGGAGCCCATGTAGGGACTTGGGCTTGAGTTAGTATAAAAACAAGTTTTTAACTTGTTTTTAGGTTTGAGCCTCATAGTTACAGAATTCCTACAGAGAGAGAGAGAGAGAGTCGATTTGGTTGTGAAAACGCTTGTACTAGACGATTTTGCTTTGATAGTAATAGAATCGTGTGCAAGTGTTGAAAGTGATTCGGTGTGTTCTTCGAATTCGGTTCGTATTTTCATATTTTTTGGTTTATTCTTGAATCACATCAAGTTTGGATTCCGCACAAACTTGGTGTTGTTTGATATCATTGAAAGATCCGGTTTACGGGACTTACAAGTGGTATCAGAGCCATTAGAACCTGTTTCTAGGCTCGGTTTGATATCAAAGATTCAAGATTTTCGTTATTTTTGGTTCGGTGTTCTTCGCGTTCTTCGTAGTGTTCATCGAAATTTTATCAAAAATCACTATATTTTGGTGTTTTGATTTTGAAAAAGGCTGTTAAAAGGATTAAACAGAATTTTTAAAATTTTGAAAATATCTTGTTTTTTAAAATTTTCACAAATTTTCGGTGATTTGTTGATTTGACAGAATCTTTTGAAAATTTCTTAACTTCCAAATTCAAACTTTCCATCTTTGCACGGTTTGGAGTCATAACAGTTTCTTTGGTCTCGAGTCACGGTCTCGAGTCATCATCATCTTTGAGGTCTCGACTCACAGGTCTCGACTCATCATCATCTTCATCAGGTCTCGAGTTATCAACAATTAGTCTCGACTCAACTTCAAGCTTCATTGTCTCGAGTCGCAATCACGGTTTCGACTTCGCATTTTTCAAACGGTCTCGACTCTTCACGGTTTCAAAGTCTCGAGTCGCAACCTCGGTTCCGAGTCGCAACCGAGATCTCGAGTCATCACTTTCTGTTCTCGAGTCGCAACCTCGGTTCCGACTCGCAACCGCCTTCACAGTCTCGACTCATAACGGTTCGAGTCGTAACGAGATCGGTGCTGTCTCATCATCGTCATCAACTGTCATCACCAACATTGAATCACCTTCATCTTCTCCGTTCATAAACCGCCGTCACGTTCATCATCTTCTCCGACCACCGTCTCCGCAAACATCATCTCCTGCCATTACATTCATCATCGGTTTCAAGTTGCAATCTCTGGTCGACACCATTAAAAACCACTCCGTTCTAAAACTCATCATCTCCGTCGCTTCATCACTGTTCGTCATCATCATCGTTCACCGAAGTAACCTGCAACTCCGGTGACCACCTGCAATCACCTTCGATCATCACTTTCACCACCGTACCTCCGCCGCATATATCGTCTGTCGTTATTCATCATCTTCTTAACATTCAACATCGTTGAACATATTAAGCGGCAAGAAAATTTTGATATTTTAGGGTTTGGGTGTTCTTTTAAAACAGAGAAGAAGAAGTGACGTGACTGTTGTGTTATCCTTAATTGATTGAAGTTTCTTTTCTATCAACAATCATTATATGCTCATTAGTTAATCATTAACTAATAATAGTTATAAGAATAGTTAATAATAATAAAATAATAATAATAATAATAAGTATTCTTTATAATAAAAAAGGGGGTTTATTTTATAAGTTAAAAAAAAAAAAAGTAGTTTGTTTGTGATAAAAGTTTGACAGGTTTTGAGGTGCGGTTCAGAAAGCGGGTTCATTCGATTGAAAGGGTTTGAGTTAGCGAGCACACAGATTCTCGTTTGGTTTGTGTTTTGAGGAGAAGAACAAAAGTATCAACTACCCATTGAAATTATGACATTACGTGAAGAGATACTTTCTGTCTTTTGCACTCCTGAGTGTAGAGAAAGAGTTGAAGCTTATAGGGTACATAATGCTGAGCTTATTCAAGATTACCAAGATCTTAAAAATAAAAACTTTACTTTGGCCAAAAATGAAAAACTTTACAAAGAAAAAATTGAGGCCCAAAGAAAAGATATTGTTTAGTTAAAAGAAGACCTCAGTGCCAAAAATTGTAATTTTTTAGATGCTCTAGCTACAATCAGTGATCTGACCAAAGAACTAGAAGATTTAAAGGTCAAATATCAGGTAAATGAAATAAACATTAAAAAATTTGATACTTCTAGTAATTTGGTCAAGAACATATGTGATATACAACTAGAGTACAAAGAAAAGAAAGGGGCTGGTTTGGGATACACAAAAGCTCCTCCTCCTTACAACCACAATTATACTTATTTGCCTTTCACGGAAGAGGAGCTAATTAATGAGGGTAAAATGACTTATGGACCAAAACTTGATAAGTCATCTGTCAAGAATGAATCTGTTAGCAATAAAAAATCAACCCCATCAATGAACTTTGTTTCTAAAGGCAATGTTGATCCTAACCAGTCGTTTGCATGTGCAGAAAAGGTTGACTTGAAATGTGAAGATACTCTTGGGGGAGAACAAGTTTTAAATTCTGATTTACAAAAACCTTGTTTTGATGAAAATAATCCTGATCTTGTTTTGGGACAAAATATTTTTAGCATGATTCTTTCTTTAGCTTCTAATGGGCCTGATGTTTTGGGCAAGACTGATGATGGTTGTGTTGAATCTGTGAACATTAATTCTGGTGATGAATTTTCTTCAGTTAATAATTGTGAATGTGATGGTTCTAATTTGTCAGTTGATGATAGTGTTGCAGGTGAGGTCCCTGAGGATACATTCAGTGAAACCACTGAAACTACTTCTCAAGAAAATCAAGAATATCCTGATTCTTCTTCTGAATCGGTCTCAGTGGGTGTCCCTAATGTTGAATCTAGTGGGACCCCATTGGAAACCATCGATACATATGTTGAAGAAACATGTGTTACTGAAATTTCAACTTCTTCTGAAATTAAAACTGAGTCAGAATCCATTGACAAAGAAACGAATGTTGAAGTAAACAAGCAGTCATCAACAAATGTTTTTGAAAATAAAACTAAAACTGAACCACCGACTTTTCAAAATGATGATGGTCACAGTAAGAAGGATGAGTCTCATTCTCCATCTACATCTCATGCTTGTGCTAGTTCTGATCAACAGGTACAGAAGAAATCAGAAAAGACACACGGAACATAAGCAAAGCAAGCTCGGTCATCTAGACCCATCAGAACAGATACTGCTGTTGGCTCTCCGAATCTCCATACATTGAAGCGACAGACATGTTTCAACTGTGGAATTCCTGGACACATTGCTAGAAATTGTGTTCATCGCCCAAACGTGCAACAAAATGCGAATATTCACTCTTGTGCTGGTGTTTGTGAGCCGGTTCACAACACACAAAAGGAGCCAAAACGAGCAGATCAAAATCAGGGATATAAGAAGTCTGCTCATCAAGGACAATCACAATCTCGTAAGGCTCGTGACATGGTGAAGAAAAGCTCAAATCAGGGAGAAAAGACGAAGAATGGTGCTCAGAGCAACAAGACTTCTGCAAACATCAAATACAAGCACCCAAATTCATCTTCGTCTAAGAGTAATGCGCAGGCACATCCAAAGCAAAAAGGACCGGTTTGTCCTTCAGGACCTGCTAGAGCAAATCAAGCTGCTCAAAATGTCTTTCCGATGAAAAGACAAACCTGCTACAACTGTGGCATTGCGGGTCATATTGCAAGAAACTGCACCCATCGTCCCTACATACCATATTATATGCAAAATCGGAGGGTTACACCAAAGGACAACTACCATTCTAAGCCGATGAAGGTATCGTCACCTAAGGCAATGAAGAATGTGAATCCCAAGGTTAAACCTTCTGATGGGGATTGGAACGCTGCCAAAAACAAACGCAAAGCTTCTCAGGAACAAAAACGTTTTTCTAAAACTGACAAGTCTGAATCAGCTAAAGTTGCTCAACCGAAGGCAACAAACACGTTTGTTAAACCGAAACAGATTTGGAAACCCAAATCCAAAGCAGCGACTTCTCCAATCCTTGAGACAAAAGGGGACTTATGTTTAAAAGAAGTGTCTTATTTTGATGCTTCAGGAAATCCCAGGACCATGATGGCCTGGGTACCCATGTCTTACTAATCTCCTTACCTTTCAGGAACAACTAAGGAGGAGCTGTTGACAATCTCTGGAATGTTGATAGCGGTTGTTCCAGAGATAAAAATGGGTAACATTTCATTGTTGCAAAAAGTTCAAATTTTTTTTACAGATGATATGTTTCCTTTGGAGGAGATTAGAGAAATAAGATAAGATCAGCAAAAGGTACCGTTTAAATTCAGTACTTTGATTTGCATTTGATTAGTCTTCAATCTAATGACGGAACGGTTAAGCAAAAATATTTTTTTTTCTCTTTTCTTAGTTTATTATTTTGTATATAAAGTGTTCTTTCTCTAGTAAATGGTAAATTTGCGCAAAAATACAAGATTTATGCACAAATTTAGGGGGGGAGAGGAACATATAGTTAGATATAGAGTTTAGGGGGAGAAAACTCAGAAAATACAAAAAGAGTTTGCTGTAAATATGTATTGTTTTAGGGGGAGAAAATGAGAAAAATACAAAAACATTAGAAAAATGAAAAAGCCAAAAAGAAAAATTGCATGATTTGGGAAGTGAAATAAATATTCGTGTTAAAGGGTTTTGACTAACACATGTAAGGTGCCATAGCTGAAAATACTAGGATCTACTGCGATATGTCGATAGGCTTGATGCTCAACATGATAAAAGATACTAAGTGATATAAACATAACGAACTATGTACCATGTGGGTAACATACCAACGGCGTATGATTTTATGGTCTTAAATCTTGCGTTGATAGATAGCCAACATCTGAGGTTTTGGGTCTTTATATTGTTGTATCATCCGGGGATATCTTGGCTGTTCTTCTGTTCAGAACTAAAATTGTACATGAACCCAGGAAAGAAAGTCACTTGGAATTAGCTCATTTCTATTTGAATGTCTGTATGTTGTCCCGATACACACAATTTTGATCTGATTCTGAAATCTTCTCTGAAAAAAGTCGTGTACCTCCTCTGCTGCATCCATATACATGCTGACCTGGAGGTGCTAGGCAACGACAGCTTCTGCTGCATCCAGATACATGCTGACCTAGCTGTACGTTGTCGCGCTATAGATCTAATACACCCGAAAGAGGCCCTCTAGTGCCCAAAAGAAACCCCAAGAAACCTATATCAAATTGAGAAAAACTCATTTGATTTGTATATTATACCATCTCTGCAAAAGATCTATTCTGTTCTCTTCTCAACCTACTCCCAGTTAAGATTTCAGAAATCTGGATTGGACTTGTGAAATATGTGGTAGGGAAGATACTTGCATGATAGAGTGTGCTGTTTATATTTCCAGGATTTGATTAGTATTTATTTGGGTGTTCATTGTTAAAGAAATCAAAACATGATAAAACAGATTATATGCAGACTTAGACACAGTCAGGATATCTTAAAGGATGAAATCAGTATACTCACCTGCTACGATGAATCGTTGTGCTTACCTTGATCGCGGGGGTATGCCTTGGAATGGGACACACGGGTATAATAGTATAATATTACCTAAAGCATATCACGAAGTTAAAAAAATTGAAAATTGAGCGTTAAAGTTTAAGTGGACAAACATATTGGCAATCGCATAGACCAGTTTGATTAGGCTCGTACTGAAAAGTGTTCCTTAGTCTGCCTGAGAATGAATTTTGATCCCATTGCAATTGTAATTGTATATTATGGTAGTTGTTTATATTTTGAGTTTTTATTTGTTTTTAGTTAAAAAAAAATCAAAAATTCAAAAATACAAAAATAGAGTGCTTATTTGTTTTTCTTGAAATTAAAAATGTAACCGTTCTTGAAGATTTGACTGATCACAAAAAGCTGAAAGAATTTAAATTGTGAAATCCGAGTACGAATACTTGGATGTACCTAGTGTTCATATGGTACTCTCCCTGTTGCATAAGAAATGTTTGCTTATGAGTTTGTGAGCATGTGCAGAACTTGATTTTTATCAAGAACAGGGGTTGATGAAGACTGAGATGCTGTTCGTTGCTGAAGAAGCCTGAAGCAGCACAACAACAAGATGTACTTGAGCCAGAAGAACCGGATACAAAATGCCGTCTGACAGTGATAGTGCATTCAAAGAAGTACCATGAACCGGCTTGAAAGAAAAAGACTGAAGAAGAAAAGAGCTGCTGAGAATCCTCCTCTCACATTCTTTTTAACAAGATTTTCAAGCAAAGCTGATCAAGATCCTGATATGAAGCTAACCACAAAAGCTGAAGAAAGAGATCCAGTGCTGAGAGTTCAGAAGTCAAGAACTTCCACAACATCTGCAGCATAGTGACAACCATAGACTACGTTGAAGACGTTGCTGATTTCATGTTATGAAGATAATTTGATGGCATCAGTCTAGGGGGAGATTGTTAGGCCCTAAAGTGTGAGACTGACGCATCAAATTAATACAACGAGCTATGGTTATGAACTGGGTCTTACCGGGTTAGTTTATATTAGGTTTTGGACCTTTATAGGTCACTTGGGCCAAGCTTTAGGCCATGTGGGCCAAGCAGGCCCAAGGGGAGCCCATGTAGGGACTTGGGCTTGAGTTAGTATAAAAACAAGTTTTTAACTTGTTTTTAGGTTTGAGCCTCATAGTTACAGAATTCCTACAAAGAGAGAGAGAGAGAGTCGATTTGGTTGTGAAAACGCTTGTACTAGACGATTTTGCTTTGATAGTAATAGAATCGTGTGCAAGTGTTGAAAGTGATTCGGTGTGTTCTTCGAATTCGGTTCGTATTTTCATATTTTTTGGTTTATTCTTGAATCACATCAAGTTTGGATTCCGCACAAACTTGGTGTTGTTTGATATCATTGAAAGATCCGGTTTACGGGACTTACAGTAATGTACAACTCGCTTCGACCGCTGCAATTTCTGTGGGGAAGAGGATGAAACTGTCGATCATCTTTTCGTTTTATGTGGGATGGCTCAAAATTTTTTGGATTCAGTAGTATCGTGGTGTAAAGGCACATCTTTATTCGCTTTTTCTGCAATAAACCTGGTGCAAAGCCACTGGTACATTAACGGGTCACGTTTGTGGAAAAAAAGTCGTGTACACGGTGGTGCAGGCAACGTTGTGGTGTATTTGGCGGAGCCATAACAACCTTATCTTCAGGCATGAGAAAACAGTTTTTGGTAGAATCATGGACGACATAAAGGTGCTCGGTTTCTTGTGGATAAAAAACCGGGCCTAAGCCAGAGATTTGACGTGGGAGAGGTGGCTTGGGTTCGATCTTGCAGGTTTGGGCATATAGTTTTTCATATCGTGTTATTTGTCCTCTGCACTTTTTGTTGTATGCTACTGTAACTTTGGCTGGGGTAATGATTTTTTAGTTCAGCTTCTTTAATATAATCTGCTTTGTGGGCCGTTCAAAAAAAATCTACACATTGAAAACTCGTAAAACCTAAGTTCGTCAATGTTACACTTCGTAAACCTTACAAAAATTTGTTGTTGAAAAACAATGTGTAACATGTGATATTATATATATGTAACAGCTGAAAAATGTGTAACATGTACTTTTTCTCTCTCCCAACAAAGAATTATGAAAAAGATGCAACACGTGTCAACATGTGCTCCATAGAGTTTCTTGAGTTTTTTTTTAACTCAATTGGGGGTTTTTCTCTTATATTTTATAGAGTAAATTGCCATTTAAGTCCTTGAGTTTTTGTCCAAATTGTCATTTTAGTTCAAATAGTTTTTTTTTTCTTCTCTGGGTCCCTGACTTTTCCTTTTTCTTGTCATTTTGATCACATTGCCTAACTTAGTCTAAAAACCAGGTTATAATCAGGGGTATTTTTGTTATTAAATTATTATGAGGTTTATAAATTATGTTGTAAACTACCCCTAGTTATCACTACACAACAAATTATGCCAAAAATTACCCCTAGTTATAACCAGATTTTTAGACTGAGTTAGGCAATGTGATTAGAATAGCAAGAAAATGGGAAAGTCAGGGACATAGAGGAGAAAAAAAAACTATTTTTACTAAAATGGCAATTTGGACCAAACCTCAGGGACTAAAATGGCAATTTACTCTATTTTATATATATAAAGGATAATAAAAAAAACCCTTTTGAGTTCAAAAAGCTCAAGAAACTCAATCTCCACCATCTATCTAAAAATTTTATGACTGAGTTTACATGCTACAAAAATAAACTTTTTAGAAACAGGTTACAGACTGACAAAAGTACATGTAACAGTGTTTTGTTTTTTCACTTTTCTCTCTGACACACTGACATGTAACAGATTTGTTTGTTCCACTAAGTTTTATATATAAAAACTGTAACATATTTTTTCACATGCACCACACATTGAAAACTCGTAAAAATTAAGTTCGAAAATGTTACACTTCGTAAAATCTGCAAAATTTGTTGTGGAAAAAAAAGTGTAACATGTAATATTATATCTATGTAATCGGATAAAAGAGGTGTAACATATTAACTCTCTCTCCGAACAAAAGCTCTTATTCTCAGAATTCTGAAAAAGGTTGTAACACGTGACAAAATTATGTCAATGCATTGGATTTTTTGAATTTTTTGAACTCACATAGGATTTCTTCGTATGCTTGACACAAATATATATGAATATTGTTAATCGTAAATTGTTAGCTAAAGCTCTTTTTATTTTTGACAAAAAGAACTGGAGTTTGAATTTCGATTTAGATTCTACTAGCTTGAGCCGTCCTAGTAAAACCATTATATGTTTTACGGTCATTGTAGCTTGTTGGTTGTTGTGGGGCCAACTTGCTTTATCTTTAGTAACCGTGTTATATTGTTTTAGACCTTTAAGTAAACTAATTCTTTTGGTGAATGGAATATGGATGGCGTCGGTGCTTCTACAGCTATAATCCAATCTTCACGAATGATAGGCCACCTTTGCATGATTCCATGCTTTTCTTCATGTATATTGTAAAGCATTACTAATACTTTCAGAAGTGGCCCTTCAAGTATCGTATCACCTATATTATGGGCCATCACAGTTCATATCTTTACATTTTGGTTCCTAAACGAGGGATTTTCCATCTGTCAATACACATTTCACTTCACTACGAAGCGAATTTGAACTTGATTTTTGACTTTTTCAAATCCTTTTACTGATATTATCAGGGACAACTGTCACTAAAATATTCATTTTTCTAAATCAGTTACTCATTTGTAATTTTTTTAAAGTTAACTATGTATTTGATTTTGTTTACATCAAATCTTAAACATTCTTGATGGTTTATAAATCAATCAAGATGACCCTATTTCTAACAAATTAAAATTAAAATACTATATATATTAGATTTAAAAGGTGAATTGGCAATTACAACTAGTGTTATTGGATTTTATCACCCCTAACTATTGATTATTGGTCGCTGTCACCCCAACTATCACTCTGATGTTCGCCACCCCCAACTTAACACATATCATGGATATGATTTTTTTAACACACATTCTTTCTTTGCCAACCATAAAAATTATTCTAATAAATTCACACATTTTCCCTAAATTATTTTGTAAAAAGGTAATTGTGAGTACTTTACACTGTTTAATTTTTTTACAACTTATGAATGCTTTAGGTACAAGTAAGTTAAGCACCATACTTTTCATATGTATTCTCTAGCTCTAGCTCTAACTCTAACTCTTAGACACTCATTCTTGGTTCTCTCATTGCTCTCTTTCTCTCCTCTCATTATTTAGACTTGCACAATGTTTGCAAGCTCTCTTCTTCCATCCGATGACCCAAACCTTTCAAGTTATCATGTGGATCCGAGAGCTTTTGACAATGGCAAATGGCCGCTACCATGCTCCGGCAGCGGCGGTAGGTGGTGGTTGGCGACATTGTCACATTGAGATTGGCTAAACATATCATTAAAATTGTCTCACGGATTATTGGTGGTGTTGCGGTGGAGATGGTGTTGTGTTAGTGGTGCTACGGAGGTGGTGGTGTTGCGGTGGTTTGTGTCGGTGGCATTTTTGATGGTGGTGCATTGGTTGCATGTAGGGGTGAGCAATGGTGGCTGGGTTTTTAGAGTGAGAGAGTGGTTGGTTTTTAGTGATAAGATGTATCAAGACTTAAGAACAGAATCTGGATACCTATTCGAGGGAACCTACGAAACCAAATTCTAGAAGAAGCCCATAAGTCTAAGTATACAATACATCCTGGTAGTGATAAGATGTATCAAGACTTAAGAAAGAATTTCTGATTGATAGGAATGAAAAAGGATATAGCAAACTATGTTGCTAAATGTTTAACCTGTTCCCAGGTTAAAGCTGAACATCAGAAACCTTCAGAGTTATTGCAGCAATTAGAGATGCAAATATGGAAATGGGAATTGATAACAATGGACTTTGTTACTAAATTACCCGAGACACGAAAAGGTAATGATACAATCTGGGTGATTGTAGACAGATTGACCAAATCTGCTCATTTCTTACCAATAAAGGAAACTTTCAGTATGGAACAGTTAGCCAAATGATATGTAAATGAAATAGTTTCATTACATGGAATTCCTTTATCTATTGTGTCTGACAGAGACAGCCGTTTTACTTCTCATTTTTGGACAAGTTTCCAAAAAGCAATGGGAACCAGATTAAATCTAAGCACAGCTTATCATCCTCAAATGGACGGACAAAGGGAAAGGACAATTCAGACAATTGAAGATATGCTTAGAGCCTGTGTAATTGATTTTGGAGGAAATTGGGATGATCATTTACCTCTCATAGAATTTTCTTACAATAACAGTTATCATACCAGCATCAATGTTGCACCATTTGAAGCCCCCTATGAACGAAAATGTCGAACTCCAGTTTGTTGGGCAGAGATTGGAGAAAAACAACTATCTGGACTAGAGATAGTACAAGAAACAACTGACAAAATTATTCAATTCAAGGAAAGACTAAAAGCAGCACGAGATCGTCAAAAGAGTTATGCAGATAACAGACGAAAACCGTTGAAATTTCAAATTGGAGACAATGTACTATTAAAAGTTTCTCCATGGAAATGAGTGGTCAGATTCGTTAAAAGAGGAAATGTAACACTCGTCTTATAATTTCATTTTATAACAATAAAATACGGACTTTTTAAATTCGAAATACATGACCAACAAAAACTTAGTTAATAACTAAGATGTACGTCATTATAGTATTTAAACATAGTCGACTAACTAGATTAAAATGTTCAACATTCAAAAGAGTTTACAAAACAACACGTTTTAAACTAGATTAGATTAGCGCGGAAGCATTCAAAACTTGTGTTCGGTTCTTGATTCCCTTGCTTGATCAACATCCACAACAAACGAGCATCACCTATGGTTAAAACCACATTAATCGTTAGTTTTGACATCTTAATATTAAGTAAAAACGAGTTCTATTGCTTAAACAATGAAAAACAAACAAATTAACTGCCAAACTGTGAGCCACGGTTCAGGACCGTGGCCTACGGTTCGCCCAGCTCAAAACAGAACTGCCAGACTGTGAGCCACAGTTTAGGACCGTGGCTTACGGTTCGCCCAAAACAGAATTGCCAGACTGTGAGCCACGGTTCAGGACCGTGGCCTACGGTTCGCCCAGCTCAGCCTTCTTATATTTTTTTTCGCTTAATTCATCATAACTTTTTATTTACATATCCGTTTTAGCCGATTCTTTTTCCTATATGACCGTATTAAAATTACGGATCTAACCATATAAATTTCACTTAACGAAACCCGGATTATGAACGAATGGCCCACAAAATCCTTGTTTCGATTATTCGACCCATTAACTATGTGTGCAAATTGTTCGCCAATTTATTCTTTGGCATTCTAATCTTATTTACCCATTCCCCGGGCTTGAAATTCTTGGCGTATCCATACCATTACATGGCTTTACGCTCGTATTCAAATTTAATGCTTGTTTTCTATAAATTCAAGCATTGCCACTTTAGGCAATTCTTGCAACTAGTTTCTACCATTCGACCCGATAACACGGATTCATAACCTTAACTTAGTATAACCATTCATTGCTAAAATTGTATCTAGAACCAACGCAATATGAGACTTTCAAATCTTTACGCACAAGAATCGATATAAGGACATAGTTTTGACCCGTTTGGTTGACGAGTGAAAATCCTCACTTTAATGTCAAGCCAAACTATTTCTAACCAATATTTTGACCCGTTTGAATGTCGAGTGGGCTTCGCCACTTAAATGACACGTCAAACGCATATACTACATTATGACACTATTAACAAGCTAAAACCAAACGTTTATACGTAATGTAACGGGACCAAAGTCACGTACCTTTCAAAGCACCCCTTTCAATCGCGCGTCACCACCGGCTTGTCCACTTGACGCTCTGGTTTCCTTTCCTATAGAGTTCAATCACAACCCGTTTAGAACTCTTTTGTTTACATAATACGCATAGTTTGCCATAACTCTACAGACACGCGTTTTAACTCAAATTTCCAGTTTTTAATCTTCTTTTAGGCATTTTCACAAACACCTTAAGGGCATAATTTCTCATAACTTATCATTAAGTTCATAACTTTTTGTTTAGCCAAGATTAACATCAATTAGGCAATTTACACATGTTTTTAACATCAATATTTCATAAATTACTTCCTAAAACTCGGATTACACTAGATAAGAATCATAATCCTAGTGTTTATCAAGTTTCTACAAAACCCATTAATCACCTACAATGGTGTAAGGGCATAATTTCTCATAACTTATCATTAAGTTCATAACTTTTTGTTTAGCCAAGATTAACATCAATTAGGCAATTTACACATGTTTTTAACATCAATATTTCATAAATTACTTCCTAAAACTCGGACTACACTAGATAAGAATCATAATCCTAGTGTTTATCAAGTTTCTACAAAACCCATTAATCACCTACAATGGTGATTATGAACCCCACTAGTATCAAGCAAATTTTTAACAAGAAATCATCTAGGGTTTATCCCTAGACATCATATTACTCTAATTTCATCTATACAAGACTCATGCAACATCTAATTTGAATTCCCCATGTTCATTCAGAAATTTAAATGAGAAATTTTCCACAAAATTTACATACCTTATGATCCCTTTCACTGAGGTGATCACTAATCTATGTTCGGATTTTGATTTGGGACATAATTTGGTCTTCAATTTGATCAAATACCATGAACTAGGGTTTGGAGAAGCTCTGGTCACCCCCTCCGTGTTTGATCGATCCCAACACACTAAAAATGTGTGTTTTGTGATTAAAAATGGTTTTATTATAATTAGTTTCATTTTTGACACCTTTGGTCCCTCTAATTTCCTTTAGTTCATATTTTGAGTGTTTTAACCCACTTATGAGTTACTACAAGACTTGTAACTAACTGGGTTATTTAGTCCTAGTTAGTTTGTTCTTGTTTATTTAATGTTTTATAATTCTAATATGTAATTTTATATTTTCGGGGTGTTACAAGTCCACCCCCCTTAAAGAGGTTTCGTCCCCGAAACCTTCTTTACGTGGTTCTTTTGGTTTGTGCCAAACTCCCTTAGTTTCGTTTTTCAGACATTATTTCTTTTAGTCAAAAGTCATCATTTTCCTCGACGCATGCGCCTTCCATGCGTAAGTCCTCATGGACTTTAACTTGTGTCCTGTATTTCTTAACTTGCAGCCTAGTCGGCCCAATTGCCACTTGACCACTCAATAGTACGAGTTCGTCAACATGTTTATTCTATATCACCCTATATTGCCAAGTGTTTTATGTGAATCACAACACTATTTTGACCTTGGGTGTTCTTATCGGTTAGACTGATTAGTCACCGTCACCTCATGCCTCGTAAATTTGGATTTATCCCTTCATCATATTCGGACTTATGTGAGTTTTATGATCTCCTATCCCGTAACTTGCGCTACAACTTGATTATATTCTACTCACTTTTATGATTATCATCGCACCGCATCACGTCATGTTTAAGTTTTTACAAACTTTTCATTATCAAAATCTTCTTTCTAACGTATCGTCTTACACCTATCGGTGTTAAGACCTATATTCTTTGTTATCAACTATTTTTCTAATTTGTCCCATAATATTCATATTTGTTAAGCATTGTTTCTTACTAAAACTAAATCTTAGTTTAACGTCTATCTCTTTAACTCATGTCAATTACTCATATTTCGGAATTGACGACAAGAATTTATTCTTTTCCGCTATTATAGTACACGGGGAATTGTAACCATTCTTCGCGTTTTTACCCCAAGTGACCCGTAGGTTCTTTTGCTTAACCCCGTAGGTTATTTCTTTAGGCTTTCTCACCTTTTTGGTTTATTCCTTTCTATTGTTAACACGTGGTTCATTTAATCCTTTAAACTCTTACATGGTTTATAATCCCGAGGGTCATGATGATTCCGTAGATCATCTTTTACTCGTGTCATTTCTTTTCAACACTTTTTAATTCATTTTACTAATCCTTTATACAATCACACGCATCAATGTGATCATCGTTCTACCCCATAAGGATTTTATTAATAACCTGTTACTTGGATAGTTACACATACCCAAGTTTCTAAGTCCTTATTTATTGACACCTCATTATTAACAGTAGCGAATAATACATATTACTCATTTAGCTTCTTTTTCGGGGATATTTCTATCCGAGTCTTATTTTTTCTCATTTTTGACCTTAATCCATTGTAATAATAGCGAAATCAATTTACTTCGTTTTATTGTTCTATATTGTTGTATGGAATTTGTCCACATCGTTTATTGTTACAAACGATGTTTCTACATGTCTTATTTCGTTTGGCCAAGCCCATAACCATGTCCTTGTCATTTGTTACTATTATAATTTCCCGGATTTAGGTGTTATTACACTCCTTTCCAATACATTATTTATTTACTTTATTAAGTTTCCGGGTTCGAGTGTACGCGCACCCCTTCCCATGACAATATTTATCACGACTGTTTTTCGCTTCGGTTTCTCATACTCACCATTGTTTATTTTCTTATGCATATATATATATATATATATATATATATCATTTATAAAATTCACTCATTTCACTACTCATATATGCCCATATGCAACTATCATTCACACTTGTATCGAATAAAATTTGTGTTAAAATTGAATTCACAAGAAACATACCTGAAACGACATCAGGTTCTATCTTTACTTCGGCTGCGGTTAATTGGAAGGATCTGGCCCTTGCCTTTTGTGCCTCCATCTGCACATCTTTCTCGTTCCTTTTCCCGTCCAACTCCGGGCACTCCGACTTTTTGTGACCCCACTGATAGCACTTATAGCACACCGAAATTTCCCCGGACATAGCGCGGCCGTATGCCCTGTCTTTCCGCATATGGGGCATGGTTTATCTTTAAAGCGTCATTCGCCTTTGTGCCCCTTTCTACATACTTTGCAACTCGGTGATCCACCCTTCACATCCGTCTTCTTCATTGACTCCGTTGTTAGTGCCTTCTTTGTAGGGCTCGGGTTAACATCTACTGCCCTTCGTTCACCCCGTTCAATCTGCTTTTTGAGTTCGATTTCCCGTTCCTGAGCCGTATTTATGATCTCGGTGAGCGTCTCATATTTGGAAGGAGTCATGAACTCCCGATATTCAGCACTTAACATATTATAGTAATAATATATTTTATGCTCTTCATTTGTCACCAGCTCGTCACAAAACCTTAATTTATCGAGAAAGATGCCCGTAATCTTGTCTATCGATTCACCCTTTTTGCCTCAACTGGATGAATTCCTCCTTGATTCTTTTCATGACCGCCTTGGGGCTATGGTGTTTAAGGAATGGTGCCTTAAACTCATCCCAAGTCATAGCCTTTGCAGCATCGGCCCCAATCTCCTTCTTCTTATTATCCCACCAGTCATTGGCTTGACCTCTTAACTGACCCGTACCGTAAGCTACAAAATTGCTTACCTCACAGTGGGTCCTTTCAAACACTCCCTCGATGTCGCTTAGCCACCGTTGGAATATTATCGGATCGACCTCCCCATTATAAATTGGCAGTTTACACACCATGAACTCCTTGTATGAATAACCTTTCCGTTCTCTGGACTTTTCCTTAGCTCGGTTGGCATTTTCTTCCAACCTTTGGAATCGTTCCTCTACCACATTAAGCACCGTGTTTTGAATTTTGTCTATAAAACCAAATAGACTATTCTCAATTTCCTTCCCTACTTCTTCGGCAATCACTCCTCTCATTTGTTCGGTGACCACCGGCACCGTATCATCATTCCCTCCATCGGCCATTTTTGTATGTCCATTTCATTTGTAACTTTCCGGTTTGTGCAACGAAGTGCTGCCGAAGTGTTGTCAGGTTGTAAAACGTCATCAAATCAATCATACAACAGTTTATAGTGTAAATCTTGCTGAATTGACCTCTACACGTCTGTTTTCGCCTTTCGTGTCGAGTTAAACTCTTCTGATCGACTCTTTCGGGTCTGAAAACGATCCTACAATTTTGAATCTGAAATGTTTATATTCATTATTAAACATTTCATTTTATAACATATGCATCACTCGTTTTGGTTTAGCCAAGTTCATCACTTGCTTAAACCATTCATGTTTAGTGCACTTTCCGGGTTTGAGTGTGTTAACACGCTCTTCCCATGTACATCGACTAGAATTTCTTCCTTTCAATAATCGTAATAAAATCTACTGGATAACTAATTCTTACCGGATGTTGATCAAGTTTGAACCGAACACATTTTTTTAACAACCTTGAGCTCTGATTACCAACTTGTAACACTCGTCTTATAATTTCATTCTATAACCATAAAATACGGACTTTTTAAATTCAAAATACATGACCAACAAAAACTTAGTTAATAACTAAGATGTACGTCATTATAGTATTTAAACATAGTCGACTAACTAGATTAAAATGTTCAACATTCAAAAGATTTTACAAAACAACATGTTTTAAACTAGATTAGATTAGCGCGGAAGCATTCAAAACTTGTGTTCGGTTCTTGATTCCCTTGCTTGATCAACATCCACAACAAACGAGCATCACCTATGGTCAAAACCACATTAATCGTTAGCTTTGACATCTTAATATTAAATAAAAACGAGTTCTATTGCTTAAATAATGAAAAACAAACAAATTAACTGCCAAACTGTGAGCCACGGTTCAGGATCGTGGCCTACGGTTCACCCAGCTCAAAACAGAACTGTCAGACTGTGAGCCATAGTTCAGGACCATGGCCTACGGTTCGCCCAGCTCAAAATAGAATTGCTAGACTGTGAGCCACGGTTCAGGACCGTGGCCTACGGTTCGCCCAACTCAGCCTTCTTATACTTTTTTTCCGCTTAATTCCTCATAACTTTTTATTTACATATCCGTTTTAGCCGATTCTTTTTCCTATATGTCCGTATTAAAATTACGGATCTAACCTTATAAATTTCACTTAACGAAACCCGGATTATGAACGAATGGCCCACAAAATCCTTGTTTCGATTATTCGACCCATTAACTATGTGTGCAAATTGTTCGCCAATTTATTCTTTTGCATTCTAATCTTATTTACCCATTCCCCGGGCTTGAAATTCTTGGCGTATCTGTACCATTATATGGCTTTACGCTCGTATTCGAATTTCATGCTTGTTTTCTATAAATTCAAGCATTGCCACTTTATGCAATTCTTGCAACTAGTTTCTACCATTCGACCCGATAACACGGATTCATAACCTTAACTTAGTATAACCATTCATTGCTAAAATTGCTATCTAGCACCAACGCAATATGAGACTTTCAAATCTTTACGCGCAAGAATCGATATAAGGACATAGTTTTGACCCTTTTGGTTAACGAGTGAAAATCCTCACTTTAATGTCAAGCCAAACTATTTCTAACCAATATTTTGACCCGTTTGAATGTCGAGTGGGCTTCGCCACTTAAATGGCACGTCAAACGCATATACTACATTATGATACTATTTGTTGGATCATGTACGTGACCCTAAACAGTCAGTAAAGGTAGTTCATCTTCGTTTACAGAGGCGGAATCAAAGTAAACAAAGTCACAACAGCTTGTTACTTTCAATTCATTTCTATTAATGCTTTCCTGAGTCTTTTACAATGATTCTGATGAAATTTTGGCAGCACCTCGACTCACACACACATGCATGTCCGTTTCAAATGAGCCTACACAACACATATATATACTAGCCACCCTTCCGTTTGAACTTGACACATACATCTTCAAACGGAACCCTGTTCAAACGGACAGGCTTCTTCAAACGGACAGGACATGCTTCAAACGGACATGACACTTTCAAATGGACAGGCCATCTTCAAACGGACTGGATACCTAAAACATGACCAAACCCTGATTTAATCACTATTGCGCACTCGTTCATCCGATCTAGACATAAGACTCAAATAAGACGTAGTCAACAGACATATGATGCACCAACAGACCCCCCCCCCTTGGATGTTGACGAAGTCTTTGGCTTCAAGTCTTTAGTCTTAGTCTCTTTCCAAATTTTGTCATTGTAAAGCTCCTTCTTCACAGGTTCAGGAATTCAAACTAGCTCCATCTTCAATCTCCCCTTTAACTATTGATCCAGAAATCTAACTCCCCCTTTCGCAGACTCCCCCTCTCGATAAGCTAGATATTTAAATTCTGGTTCAAACTTTGACATTTTGTTGCCATGGGGATCTACATTCCTGTTACCTGCATATACTCTACCCAACATAAGTTTCACAAATTTATAACACTTAGATTTAAGAAACTTACTGGTAGAAATCATTCATTCATCAATCTGTAATAATAACATCAAGTTCAAGTGAATGACCTTGATTAAATAATCATACAATCTTTCAAAACACTTGTATATAACATTCAAAGTTTTTAACATATTTTCCCAACTCAATATAGCTCATCATGTTTAGCACTTGGAATTTTGAAAATCCGCTTTCCAACATCAGTTGTCGAAAATCTTTCTGTATTTTTCAAAATTTAAAACTAAACACAATATTTTTGGATTTTTGATATTCATGGAAATGTAATAAAGAAATATCTACAAACAATATTTTTGTGAGTTTGTGTAAGAGGATCATATCAGTTTTTGAGACAAATCACCAACACCATTAAGCTTTAATCATTTTAAGTTCTAAACGATTCACTTAGATTGTCAGTATACTGGTCCACTTTAAATTTTCACACAAAGTTCAACTGCTTCGAGATACGAGTTTAATGTCTTAGATACTTAAATTTAATCGCGTGCCCCACCTCAGAATATACTCCCGTATCCAGATCCCAATATTCAGTCTTACAGGTGAGTATAACACAAATGATATCTGTAAGGGGAATAAATTATGAAGAATCATGAGAGCTCAGGTCAGAACTACCGTTTAGCAGAGAGATCATGACTCAACTTTTGGGTGTGTCTCCTTTAGAGGATTTTTTACAACAGCATTGCTAAGCAATTTTATTGTCTTATCATTTATGCTGAGGGTGATGCTATGTTTCAAGCATTGCGGAAAGTATTATTCGAGGACTAGGTCAGAACTTCCATTCAGCAGAAGTCCCGGAATAATACCCCAGATATTGAGTATAAAGACCTAGTATATCAGAAAAATGAATCTTTTAAATGAGATTTCGGGGGTTACCCATATATCCGAGAGATGTTACCCACGATATAAGCAAGTTTGAATTTAGGTTTATATCTCGTCACAATCTACTAAATGTGCAAAAACCTACTGGCATATCATCAGTGAGACCGTTTATCGCTTCTTAACTTTCCATTTCTTTAACATGCTGTGATCGTCCACTGATGTACTATCATTTCCTCTTTTATACACCAAAACTCATTTTTGCTTTTTCAATGTTTTTGGCATTTTCAAATTTTCTAATTTTTTTGTATTTTCTGACAACAATATATCTCCCCCTAAAATGCAAAATCATATAAAGAAAATTTGACAACACGATGTTGATAACTTTGTCTCGCCATCCATTTTCTGCTAACTATGCTCTGTTTTGCAGAAAAACTAATATAGAATACCCCCATGATTTATAACCCATTGATTTTCGACAGTTTGAAAACCGTTTTTCAATCTAGTGAAAGTAATCATGTTTGTTCAGCAGTGAGGGTTTCAGCGTATTCAAGCAACACATATTTTTTTTATGTACAGAAAACAATAAACTCCCTGTTCAACCAAACCAGGGTTCAGCAACCTCTTCCTGTGCCAGGCTGCCCCAACTTTCATTCTCACAATCTTCGGTTTTGGTGAGCACCTGCACATTCAAAGCATTCAATTACTTGAACAATTTAGCCCAGGTTTGTTGTACCTTAGGCATTTCTACGTGTACGTGACCCTAAACAGTCAGTAAAGGTAGTTCATCTTCGTTTACAGAGGCGGAATCAAAGTAAACAAAGTCACAATAGCTTGTTCCTTTCAATTCTTTTCTATTAATGCTTTCCTGAGTCTTTTACAACGATTCTGATGAAATTTTGGCAGCACCTCGACTCACACACACATGCATGTCCGTTTCAAATGAGCCTACACAACACATATATATACTAGTCACCCTTCCGTTTGAACTTGACACATACATCTTCAAATGGAACCCTGTTCAAACGGACAGGCTTCTTCAAACGGACAGGACATGCTTCAAACGAACAGGACACTTTCAAATGGACAGGCCATCTTCAAACGGACTGGATACCTAAAACATGACCAAGCCCTGATTCAATAACTATTGCGCACTCGTTCATCCGATCTAGACATAAGACTCAAATAAAACGTAGTCAACAGACATATGATGCACCAACACTATTAACAAGGTAAAACCAAACGTTTATACGTAATGTAACAGGACCAAAGTCACGTACCTTTTAAAGCACCCATTTCAATCGCGCGTCACCACCGGCTTGTCCACTTGACGCTCCGGTTTCCTTTCCTATTGAGTTCAATCACAACCCGTTTAGAACTCTTTTGGTTAAATAATACGCATAGTTTGCCATAACTCTACAGACACGCGTTTTAACTCAAATTTCCAGTTTTTAATCTTCTTTTAGGCATTTTCACAAATACCTTAAGGGCATAATTTCTCATAACTTATCATTAAGTTCATAACTTTTTATTTAGCCAAGATTAACATCAATTAGGAAATTTACACATGTTTTTAACATCAATATTTCATAAATTACTTCCTAAAACTCGGATTACACTAGATAAGAATCATAATCCTAGTGTTTATCAAGTTTCTACAAAACCCATTAATCACCTACAATGGTGATTATGAACCCCACTAGTATCAAGCAAAATTTTAACAAGAAATCATCTAGGGTTTATCCCTAGACATCATATTACTCTAATTTCATCTATACAACACTCATGCAACATCTAATTTGAATTCCCCATGTTCATTCAGAAATTTAAATGAGAATTTTTCCACAAAATTTACATACCTTATGATCCCTTTCACCTAGGTGATCACTAATCTATGTTCGGATTTTGATTTGGGATAGAATTTGGTCTTCAATTTGATCAAATACCATGAACTAGGGTTTGGAGAAGCTCTGGCCGCCCCCCTCTGTGTTTGATCGATCCCATCACACTCAAAATGTGTGTTTTGTGATTAAAAATGGTTTTTATTATAATTAGTTTCATTTTTGACACCTTTGGTCCCTCTAATTTCCTTTAGTTCATATTTTGAGTGTTTTAAGCCACTTATGAGTTACTACAAGACGTGTAACTAACTGGGTTATTTAGTCCTAGTTAGTTTGTTCTTGTTTATTTAATGTTTTATAATTCTAATATGTAATTTTATATTTTCGGGGTGTTACAGAAAAGCTAAGCCCAAGGTATGTTGGACCTTTTGAAATTATCAAACGAATAGGGCCAGTAGCTTATCAGCTACAACTGCCAGAAGAAATGGCTAGAATACACGATGTATTTCATGTATGTAATCTCAAGAAATGCTTAGCAGACAAATCATTAGTAATACCTCTTCAGCACATAGAGATAAATGAGAAGCTTAAGTTTGTAGAGAAACCACTTCAGATTGAAGATAGAAAAATCAGGAATCTCAAACACAAGAGATTAGGGTTCTGGTCAAAGTAAAATGGGATTAAAAGAGAGGACCAAAATACACATTGGAACTCGAATCAGAAATGCAACGGAAGTATCCACACCTATTCCACTGAATCTCAAGGATGAGATTTAAAACAAAGTGGGGAGGATATAACAACCCTCAAAAACGCCCTAATATACCCTGTATACCCGTAACCGAACCCGTTTAACCCTAATCTCATTAAAAAAAACAAATAAAATAATGTTTTATTGCCACTCGCGGGCCACGACAGGGTCAAGGAGGTGTGTCGCGCGGCGCGACATTCTCTTTCTTGACGGACACCCCTTGTGCCACATGGCACAACACGTGTTGGGACTAGGCTCGTGACTTGGCAACCCTAGCCGTAGCTAGGGTGCCCTCGCAGGGCGCGAGAGAACCAGGGGAGGTGGGTCGTAGGGCGCGAGCAGCTCCGGATTCACCTATAAATTGAGCAGACTTCTGCCTTTCAATTTTGTTCATCTCCTTCTTTCTCACAGTCTATATTATAGCCAAAAAAAGCTCGGTATTATACCCCTAAAACACGAAGCTCTGCCCAGTTGTAAGTATTTTATCCCTGATCACTAATTCGTTACCCTACCCGGTTGATCTAGGGCCTCGTAAGGCATGTCGAGGCTCTGCCTGACTAAGTTCGTTGGAGTTCTGTCTCGTGTTGTATGGCTAATGTGATTTGAGTTATCTTACTAATACATGTGCATTGTATGTTTTTAATAGAAAATAATCAGGAAAATCAACAGGAAGCTGTAGGAATACATAAGTCTACAACGTGGGTCATTCTCTTTTTCTACCAAACTGTGTTACAAAATCTCAGATATTTTCAATTATACTTACAGTGATTGAGTCTTTGTATTCTACAATTGCTGCCGGTATGTGGGGTTTTGTATACACTACTAGTCAAGCGTTACTATTGGACAAAGAGTTAGCCAATAGTAATATGACCACATTCATGGAACTGACAACATGACAAATACTGAATGAGTAATTGGGTAGATATAAACATTGTAATCGCTCTCAATACTGTAAAACTATAAAAGCTTATTTGATTAAACTGGGATGCACTAGCCAGTATTTCTTGCTGATAAAATCTTTTTAAAACGCGTTTCGGGTAACTTAATGTGAAGCTATTAGAAGCCAGCTTTGGAGCACTGAAGGCTTAAAGAAAGTGGCGATAAAAGTTACCTAAATAAAAGTTTATGTTTTCAGCAAACTAGGGTTTATCCCTATAACAATATTGTGAATGAAACATGGGTTTTGTCCCATTTTGTTTAATATAAAAGTTTGGTGTTTTGAAACTCTGAAATTTATTTCCTAACTACGATCCTGATGTCTCATTTCTGCTGCCAAATTAATAAACACCGATACCACTTTACTGGTTCGCGGCTCCCACTCCCGGGGTAGGGGTCGGGGGTTACGACAAATTACCTCCTCCTTAGCTGGTTAACTTCATCAATTTCTTCATTCAGAAACAGTCGAGTTGCAAACTTATCACTCTGAACTGTAAATTGATCTACATACCAAAGTATTTAAATATTTAGTCAACCTGTTATTATATTTCCAGAAATAAAGAGTATAGTTATGATTTGCACAAACTAAAAAAAATTACCTTTACATTCCTTACACTTTCCATGTTGTATAACAGTCATCACATGCTCATGAACTGGAGTTTTAGAGATGAAGTTGTTAAACTGCAAAGCATAATCATTTCACAAAGTACATCGCAAAACCATACCCCTACATGAAAACAATATTCGTATGACCATAAACTAAACACTAATTTATGACCATCTTGTTACAATCTATAAAATCAAAACTAAATTGAATAATAACAACATAAAATGAAAGGAAATTTATGACCATTTATTAAAGTAGTAAATGAGCCACAAATTAATTAATATAATATATTCACTTGAAGAATAAATTGTTGATCTCATTTATTAACATGATTCCACATTAGATACAAACACTATTGCTCTCATTTATTACCATTACCATGATTCCACATTAAATCACAAAATTCTTGATCTCATTTATTAACATCATTCCACATTAAATACAAACAATCATTTGTACATGACTGAACATGTAAATGACCATTTTCACTACAAGAAATTAGGGTGTTTACCCACACATAATTTACCTACACATGTAAATGTGTGGGTATTTACCTACACATGTTTGTATATGTGTGTGTAATGGTTGATAATATATTTTCATAATGATGTAGGTATTTACCTACACATGTTTGTATATGTGTGTGTAATGGTTGATAATATACTTTCATAATGATTAACACTTAATATGTGTTGGTAATGGATTTTAGCCATACTTGGTGTTGGTGGGAAAATTTCCCCCCAAAATTTGCAATCGATTCAATATTAAATTACCTACACATGTGGCAAATTTTCTTCATGTGTAGGTAAATTATCTACACATATGTAAAAAAACTAATATATGTGTAGGTAAATGATTATGTTTGCCAACACATAATTTAAAAAAAAAATATGTAGATAAACTAAGTTAATATGTATTTATTTATTTTTTTAAATGACGTGGCAAATTAAATGCCTACACATGTTTAAATGTACAATATGTGTAGATATTAGATATATATAAAATAAGTAAATATATATTTTTTGATGACGTGGCAAAACAAATATCTACACATATTTAGAAATGTACAATATGTGTAGATATTTGTGTAGATATTGAATGCATATAAAATACATATATAAATCTTTTTATAAGGTGATGTGGCAAAACAAATACCTACACATATTTAGAAATGTACAATATGTATAGATATTGGATACATATAAAATAACTTATGAGGGCTCCAAGCTCCATCTAAAGCTCAAGCTTGGTTTCTTGGTAATTTTTCAAGCTAGGCTCCGTCTTGGCTCCTATTTGATTTATTAATTTATATTAATTATAATTATATATTTTTCAAACTTTTAAATATCTATACTATATATAATATACATATTAGAAGGGCTACTTAGGTCATTTGCCACTTCCCCTAAAATTCATTTAATGCATAATGTACAAAGTCAAACTCATTATGCACATCCATACATAAAGCTTTTAGTGCAACTCCCATCAACATAACTCAGCCAGAAAACACAGCACACGGATACCAATCCAAAACATCTGATCCACCGTCCATTCAAATCACAATCAGACGGCTATCATTCTCCTTTCACACAAGTTTCTAATTTTCAAATTTATCACACATGGGGAAATAAACTGTACTCTCAATTCTCTTTCTCATTGTGCTTCATCTTTTTCTCTCTCACAGAACGAATTCTTTTATCTTCCGGTTCATCGATTCTGATCGCCACCATCGCCTAAATATATATTCCCACCGGTGTCTTTTTAGATTCCGACCAGACCTAGGGTGGTTTTGTTAGATTTCACCTCTCCACAGAGAACACCGACGATTTTTAAACTTGATGTATATGTTCCAGGGATACAAAGATCACTGGCGATGGTTACAAAGGCATGGTAGGAGATCTGGGGTGCGGTATCGATGCCTAGGGTTGGTGAATCGAATTTTCCGACGAAGTTGGTTAGGGTTCAGGCGAGTTCCAGCCACACAGGTAAGTCCCACAGAAAATGTCATCTTTGCATGCCTCGGTTTTGTTTAGATTGGTGGCATATGGCCCCTTTTTGGCTAGATATGGTGTTAACACTGGTGTCTATTCAGATTTCGGCTATACCTTGGGTTCCGGCAACACTCAAGGAGTTCCGATGAGGTTCCGATATACCTGTTCTTTGTTGTGTTGTCAGCTGAATCTGTTTACTTACAAATATGGTTACATACATCTTCACGTAATTAATCTGTTGATGGACTAATTTGAGTCAATGGTCCAATTTTTTTTCCATTCCTTTTCTTTGTTTGTGTTCTTTGCAGAAATCCCAATTTTTGGAATTCTTAGATGCCCTAATCAGTTAGGTCAGTTCATGGTTTTATGAATCTGCAGTGAAGTCTTGTATCCTGAATCTTTAGATGATGAGTATGATTGGGCTTCTAAAAGCTCATAACATTGCTATGTGGCACTGGTTAATATACTGTTAATATATAATATTAATATATTTTTTTTCAAATCGAAGTTGAAAGTTGAAACAGTCAAAACTCTACCAACAATGGCAATTGTAATATGCCAAGAAAGACCAACCCATCATATTAGTTTCTATATAGTTTAGATGTGTCCCTATATTAAGAAAGTCAAACTGTATTTTATAAACTTTGTTTTATAATCTGTTCAATTTATGTTTTGTAATCTCTTATTTATGAAGTTGCTGTATAAATTATGTTTCAGATTATTTAGATTATATCTGTTATAAATGATTGGTTGATGTGTAACACTCATAACATTAGTGATTTAGGTTTTGTAAAATATAAAATACAGAAATAGTTTAATATAAGATAAATGTTCTGAGTTTTTGATTGAAAAAGTTCATCCCCTTGTAGCTTTACCAAGTTATTTTACCGGTGGTTGAAACTAAACTAGGGGGTTCAACTAAAGAGAGTTGATTGGCTGTTAAGGCCCTTGGTAGGTTGTCGTTTTGATTTCTCTTTCTCCAGGATTATTAGCTATCACCATTAGATGAGACCGATAGTTTGGTTGTTATCACTTTTATAACGTTTGTGTTGTTTGCTTATTATTAATTGCATATTTTGTTAGCAGATTTGCTTAAATGGACCTGCACGTATCAAGGTGGTTTGACTTTTCAATTTTGTCACTTATGTCTGCCATGTTAGTTTAATCGTTGGTTCAAGGGCTGAGGTTTTGAAGCCAGACAAAAGTCGCCAATACCCTAAAAGACGGTAAGTAATTTTCTAAAACAGATTCATTTCATGAGCTTTAGTTTTTGTTGGAGCAAATATTTTTATTTTAAATTGTTCATCGCAGAAGAAATAAAGTTAATCCATTCATGAGAGTTGATCTACCTGAACTTCAGGTCTTATTGTTTCTTCCACACAAGCTTATAAAAACTTGAAAAATACAATAATAATGTTGTTTGGTCGAGCCTAAAGACAATTGAAAGTCCGCAACTCATGTTTTTTCTAAATCATATATAACCTGATCTCATTTTGATTATTATCATGCTCATGATCGAATGAGGCCAATTGTCATTTTTTTTTTAATTTTTCCAGGTTTAGGTGGTTATGAAGCTGAAGAAGCAACTGGATGAATTAGTCATCAACGTAAAGGGTAAACTAGGCATCTGAGTAACTGAGTTTTAATTTGTCTACATCAACATTTTCATTTTGTGTGTCTGGTTAGAGGTGTCAAACTGGCCAGATCTAGTGGGTTGGGTAACAGGTCAAAAACCATTAATTCTGTATGACTCGAAAGTTGAAACATGCCAGGGTGATTGGATTGATCTAGAACAAAAGGTTTTGTTTTATTTCAAAGGGATCGTTTACCTTCAACTGAAAACCATATGTTCAAGGTTCGAAAAAATTACCATTGGTGCGCTTTAATTACTGGGAATATCGTATGAAGTTATCTGAATAACAATTTCGTACGATGATATCTTATAAATTCGCTTGAGCATTAGGTATATACCAAGTATCGTAAAACCTCAAGTTGCTTGTGGTGTAGCTGGTTCCAACCAAAATGTATACAAGTCATTTAGCCAATGACGTTAAGGCAGCGAAGAAGGGTAGCGAGAGGCAGCTCAACGGTTTAATTGACGTTTACAAGAAGACATACGCATCAGACGGCATTGTTGGGTTATACCGTGGGTTCCCTCTTTCAGCTGCCGGTATTTTTGTTTACCGTGGTCTGTATTTCGGAATGTATGACTCTCTCAAACCAATTCTCCTCAACGGATCATTGTAGGCTAGTTTTGTTATATATATGTGTGTGCGTGTATACATACATAAGCTGATTTGGGAGCGGCTTGTTGTCAATTTTACTGCAGGATAATTTCTTTGCTAGCTTTGCGCTTGGTTGGTTGATCACAAACGGAGCTGGTCTAGCCTCGTACCCGATTGACACAGTGCGAAGAAGAATGATGATGACATCTGGGGAAGCCGTCAAGTACAAGAACACATTTGACGCGTTCAACCAAATCGTGAAAAAGGAGGGTGTCAAATCATTGTTCAAGAGTGGAGGTGCTAACATCCTCCGAGCTGTGGCTGGTGCAGGTGTGGTTGCCGGTTGACAATGGTCAAGATCCAACTCTTGATTCTCTTGTTAAGTTGACAAGCCTTTTGATTATTTATGATTTTACTGCCTTGTAGTTTACATTTGTTTCATGTATTAATCAAATTGGCACTTTTTTTCATGTATTAATCAATGGTGACGTTTGTGACATTATGTATGATTTTACTGCCTTTTAGTTTACATTTATTTCAACACATATTAAGATCAATACCAACACGTCTTCAACATTTACCTACACATAATATTACTTTTACCTACATATAAGATTACTTTTGCCTACACATATATTCATGCCACATCATCTGCCACGTCGGATGCCATATCACCTGCCACATCAAATGCCTTCTAAACAAATTGTTGTACTTTTAACCACACATATAAATGCCTTTTAGCCACACATATATGTGTTGGTATAGCTTGCTATGTACCTACACATAACTTATGTGTGGGTAATGGCCTATATCCACTGTCACGAGTCTACACATCATTACACTTAATTTATGTGTAGGTAAAGACAACTACCAACACACTATATGTTTTTTCCCACACATACTTTGTGTTGGTAAAGCACCAAATTTCTTGTAGTGTTTACTCCAAGTCTTGAATATCGAAATTTATCCTCTTAGTTTCTTTTGGAGGTCAGCTAAAGAATTCAAGATCTCCACACCAAACCACAGATCCAGCAACATCTATATGATCACATTATACAACAGAGTAAGTAAAAATATCTAATTTTATACAGAGAAGACATAATTACAAAAATATACACTACCAACACTCAAAGATTTTCCTGCCTCTCATTGAAGAATATCTTTATAAGCTCTGAAGTTGAAACCATACTCAACACCTTGCCAATCTCCCACAGGTGTAACAGTTGTGCATCGATAAGAGTTGATTTTATAGTCATGTGCTACAACTTTATATAAATCTTTATTTTCACCCACACCAAATTTCGACAGAATAACAACAGCATCCTCTTGAAATTATCCATCAAAACAGGTATCAAATGACTTTTAATACCTCCTTGAATCTTAACACCCTGAAGAACATTTAATCAAAGTATTTTTTTGTTCGCATACAAACCTACAGTCTCTAATAGAAAGAAAAAATCAAACAATATACATCGTCAATAAACTACCGTACAAAGCTCAGGAACATTTGAATAATCAACGTTTTATAATATAAACATATAAAGCCTAGAAATAGGAAATCAGACATATACATCTATGGAATCATTTATACACAAACGAAAAACACAAATACACATTACTATTTCATCAATGAAGATGAGATCCATTTTATAACATTGATTCCATTTTCGGATGATCATCGCTTTCATGTGCAACATATCTTTCGCAGGATTCAAATCGTTAACAAAACTAAGATTGTTGCTCTCAACTGATGTTGACATGCTTCTAATTCGGAATTCGGAATCAATTCAAATTTCAAAATCGGAAATCAAAGAAGATGAGAGTGTGATGAAATATGAGGAGGGAAATGAGAAGAAAAACCTTATATAAGAAGATGATTGATAGGAGTGAGTGAGTAACATGCATTAATTGCAAATTACGTATTCCCATGCATTTTGAATTTGAAATTGCCGGCAATTAACCACTGTTGTTGTGAGAGCATTCTAACAACCTTCAACCTCTGCTGATATAATAACATTCTATCTTCAACCTCTACCGGCTATTAAAGTGATTTTATATATTCCAATTTATGATGCAATAATGACATAAAAAGACATTGTTGGACAACATCTATGGCTGCCACCTTAGTTTTTCTTATGTTAGCGGCATTTGCCCTTTTATAGAAAGTATAGATTTAAATTAACATACTTTATATTATGATTTGAGTAAATTATTGTTTTGGCCCATGTGGTTTAGCCCGTTTAACCCTTTTAGCCAAAAAATAAATATTTTAACATACCTGAGGTTGCATTTTATAACGGTTTTGGCCCCTGACACTAACTTTGTTACTTTTTTTTGTAGTTAAGTGTAAGGGTAATTAGGTCATTATATATCTTAGGGGTTGTTTTTGATCATTACAAAGTTCTTTTTATATTTAAGAAATTATTAATGAAATTAATCAAGTTTTTTTTATTATTTCGTTATTTTCACGATCATTATTTAATAAATATGTTTTATGTATACGAATAAATATGTTTTTTCATTAAGCGATTGTTTTTTATAAACATCCTTTTTAAAAGCATTTGTTTTTTAACATTTTTGTAAACCGTATATCGTTTTTAAAAGTATTTCTTTTTAAACCGTTTGTTTATTAAAATCGTTTTTTAAGTTGTTTGTCTTTTAAAGTTTTTTAAACAATTCATTTAACACTGTTCTTTTTAAAATCTTTTTTTTTTTACTTTTTTAAACAATTCGTTTTTTTAATTGTTGATTATTAAATGCGTTTCTTTTTAAACCGTTCCTTTTACAACCGTTTTTTAAACCTTTTATTTTTTAAACTTTGTATTCAGTTTACTTATATCCATTAGGAAAAATGAACTTCGGAAAATGAACGTTTTCAAAAATGAAGGAATTTAAAAACGCTCAGTTTTTGTAACACCCCAAAAACGGGTTTATTAATTATAATAAAGTAACCGAAAATAAACGGGTAAAATACGGTAGTGAAAAAAATAAACCCGGTAAATATTAGGATCTAAATACGTAAGCCTAATATTAACTAAAAAGTGAATCAAAGCTTTGGAGGAAATAAAGCTTATAAAAGACCCGAGGTAACGTGGTGTATGTAACACCCCTAAAATATAAATCCTTTTATTATAAATCCGACGTTGATATTAACGAGATAAACTAACTAGTGATAAAACTAACCTAGTTAGATAAGAGTTTAGTGATAATAAATTAGAGTGTTAGAAACACCCAAAATAAAAGAAAAATCCAACACACACACTGGTGTGTGGATCGACTAGAACACAGAGGGGGGCGACCAGGTTTCTTCAAAACCCTAACTCACCCAAAAATTCACAAATTGAAGGCACAAATCCATTCCAAAACGAAATCCAAGCTTAGATTGATGATCTCCACCGTAAGGGGGTCACAAGGTATGTGAATTTCATGAGAAATCTCTAGTTGAATTTCTGGGTGATATTAGAAAATTCGAAATTTATGGTTGCATGTTTGTTATATGGATGGAATAGGAACAATATAGTGTCTAGGGGTAAGCCCTAGACAAGTATATGATGAAATCATGCCTAATTGTAGTAAATTCCATGAACACCATTGAAGGTGATTAGTGGGTTGTTGTGAACTTGATGAACACTAGGATTTCGAATGTTGTTCTAGTGTAATTTGATATTTATGAAGCGATTTCTGATTTATTGATGTTACCCTTTATATAAAATAGTCCGATTGATGTTAAATTTGGCTATATTACAAGTTATGAACTTGATAATGAATCATGTAAATTTCTGCCCATAAGGTGTTTGTTAAAATGCCCAAGAGAAAGCTAAGATGTTAAGTTTCGAATAAAAACGCATATTCGAATAACATTGTGAAATATGTGTTATATGTCATGAATGGAGTTCTAAACAAATCGTTGATTGAAATCTATAGACAAAGGAGTCGAGTTTTCAAGCGGACAAACCGGAGTGGACATGCGGTTGAAGGGAACGCTTTAAAGGTACAAGACTTGTCGTCTCGTTACATTTATATAGACATGCTTAGTTAAAATATGTTTAAGGTTGATATAGCGAAAATGGTTGAGTTGGTATGTCAATGAGGTGATGGAACTCACTCGACAACCAAATGGGTCAAATTAATAGTTAAAATAATAGTGATCAAAAAATAAAGACACCATTTGGTAAAAAGTTATAACGGGTCGGACATATTAAGAAAATGTCTTTTATGTAGTAAAAACTAATGGCGCGAACCGGAATTGGTTTAAGGAGCATGATGAAATTAATATACCATCATACGTTGATAAATGGTCATGTCGACTAAACGGGTCAAATGGTGTGTTAATACCATTTGACATTAATAACTGACGACTACTTGTTGAGTTTTGTGATTACAGGAAATAACATATGTTGCGTTGCTTTAATTAGAAAATTTAAAGCAAGAGGTATGTAAACGGGTCAATGCTATGACCCGAGCCAGGTACATATAGTTAGATTTATAGTGAAAGGTGGTATTGTGGTCAATTAATTAGTGGAAGTCCTTCGTCGTAAATTGAGGGATTAAAATTGACCAAAAAGCCTTTGACGGGTATATTAGGCAAACGACCAATATGGGTTGTTTGGAAACTTGCATTATGGTTATGAGATATAGGTAGATACCTTGAATGTGGAATTATGAAGTGTGAAAGGAAAAGAACGAGTTTTAGACTAGAATGCTTAATATTCTCTAAATGGGTCGAAATGGTTTCATGTGCATACGTAATTCAAAATAAAATTTCGAACCCGAGCAAAGGATTTTGGGTTAAATACATTGGTGTATATTTTGTTGTTTAAAACCAAGTGAGTGGTTTTAAATACAAACAGGTCAAAATGTTGATTTTGAATAATAAGCCGACTGCTTAAAAATTTGGTATTTTATTAGTTTGAATGATAATTTTTAACTCCATATGATGGAGAATTAAATTACGAACGCGTAGGAAAAAGAATCTCGTAAAACGGACATCTAGATCAAAAGTTATGAAGCTTTGAAGTTAGAATTTCGACCGAAAATGGAGCTGGGCAAATGCAGCAGCAATTAAGCAACTTGCTATAAAAAAAAGGGGGCTAGGCGTAGCGTCTAGCCCCTAGGCGTAGCGTCTAGCCCCTCCTGATTCCGAAAATTGTTTAATTTTTGTAGTTTGAGCCATATAACTTGTTTAAACTAGTTATTTAACTATCAAAGCTAACTTTTAAGTTGGTTTTGATTATAGGTGATAACCAAGAGTGCCCGGATGAAGATCAAGCTCGAAGAAGAACCGAACACACAAGATTAAAGCTTCCGCACGGTGTTACGTCGTAACTTTTAAACGACGAACTCAATTACATTATGTTGTACTATTTTACTTTTAATTGTAAAAGTTTTAGTAAACTGGTATTGTCATGCGTATGTGTAATCGTATAAACATGTATTTATACGAAACTTATATAAAATATTGTATAAAACAAGCAAGGGTGTTACAGTTTTAAACAAACGACTGATTTAAAAACAAAGATTAAAAAAAGGACGTTTATAAAAAAGCAAAACCTTAAAAAAATAGGTTAACAAGTGTAAGGTTTTAAAAAACATACAAATTTAATAAACGAAAGGTTAAAAAATAATGAATTTTGAATAAATAAACGGTCCAAAGAAATAGAAGATTTGAAAAAGAAATAAACCACTCTAAAAAAAGTTTGAAAAATGAACGTTCTTTTGCAAATTTTTTATTAGAATGTTTCATCTATTTTCAAATATTACATTTTTTTTGTTTTTTATGCACGTCGTTTTGTAAAATTTTAAAAACGAACAAATTAAAAAAGTGAGTTGTTTCAAAATGGTTAAAAAACAAATGATTTTAAAAAAGAATGGTATGAAATGAATTGTTTACAAAAACTTTAAAAGACAAACGATTTTAGAAGAACGATTTTAAGAAAACCAAACGGTTTAAAAAGGAGCAATTTTAAAAACGATAGATAGTTTAAACAAAATGTTGAAAAACAAATTACTTTTTAAAACGATATTTATAAAAACAAACGGTTAATGAATATACATATTTACTTGTATATTTAAAATGTATTTTGTTAAATAATAATCGTGAAAATAACGAAATAATAAAAAAAACTTTTAAAAGAACTTTGTAATTATCAAAAACAACCCTTAAGGTATATATTTACCTAATTACCCTTACAATTAAATGCAAAAAAGTAACAAAGTTAGTGTTAGGGGCCAAAACCATTATAAAATGTAACATCGGTGTCTGATATGTTAAAATATTCTTTTTCGGACTGAAAGAGTTAAACTGATTAAACCACAAGGACCAAAACAGTAATTTACTCTTATGATTTATACTAAGATTCGCAACATACTTTATATTATGATTTATACTAAGATTCACACATTTATTAAAAATATATTTGTTTATTATCAATATTAACATACTTTATATTATGATTTATACTAAGATTCACACATTTTTGAAATTTATTTCGATGTACATCTTGTCACGTTGCGGTAGGGTTTGTTAGTAGTTACGTTAATCTATCGACAAAGTGTATAAAGTACAAGCGAACACATTAGATTATAGCATTTATTGTTAATAAAAACTATTACAAAATTTAAAATGAAAGATTACAATTACAAGTATATCTAACCATATTAATTTTTTTCAACAGTGTTAGACAGAGTATAATGTGCGTTTATTTCAACCTGTAGCTCAACTTATTTTTCACGTATCTTCGTCACTTGTTCTGTTAGTAATCCTACGACCTGACTCAATGACTTCTTCAAGTACACGCCTAAGCTATTCTAAAATGTTGTTTGAAGTTGACATTATGAACCTATAAATTTATGTATAAGCTTGAATTTTCAATTAAAAAATAACACAAAATAATGCAAACTAATTTTATGTAAAAAAAGGTTCATGCACATCATTTTAGCCTTGCGCTTATTTGATGTTAAGTCGATCAAAAAACCGTAATAACCCAATTGTCATCGTCAATAAAAACGTCAATCTAATATAAATTAAAAAAACAATGGAAAAGTATATATAAAGAAAAGAGGTCATGACAGTTTGACAGAAAGATTAACGCGTATAACGTATTCGTAAAATTGAGTTTGTAGGCTCATAAATCTTAATCTTGGTTTAACGGGTTGCTTATACCTTCACAGTTTAATAAACCAAAATGTTAAACATCACAGCCTGTTTACATGTTAAGCAACAATAGCCTAATTAGTAATTACCAACTTTAAACATAGACATTTTTATATTATCAATTAGCAACAGTACATTTAGGCTTCATACTCAATGACAAAGGGTATGAAAACTATAATTAACGCTCGGAGATAGGGCATCATAGCTACCATAAACATTGCTATGCCAAATTATGTTCACCATCATAGCTACCATACCCATACATTACAGTCGCTCTCAAATCACGACAATCATCTTCAACAATACTAAATTTACCAACAATATGGCTTAAAAATGATACCAGACAACAAATAAAACTAACTTAAATACCCACAACACATACAACCCAATAAGCACAAATTACAACCCACACAAACATAAACCAACACATAGGGAACTAGTACAACCCAATTACGCCTTAACATGTTGCTAGTTTATGTTAAAACTATGTCAACTTATTTTTAATCTTCTAAATTTCGGCATAAAAATCTAGCGTATAGGTTAAGTTATTGCGTAAAACACATTTAAATTTAAAATATATTATAAAGCAAATGAATGGGTTATGACTATAAGCGAACCATGCTCTTTAGTGAAATGTAAAATGTGTTTTGCGGGCTTGCGTCAGAACTAACTCAAACTTGTTTAGATTAGAGTCACACCTGAAATTTCGTGTTAGATTCGTATCGAATTTTCATGTTGTGTCATGTCGGAACATCACACGTCTTCTATTATTAAATTGTGTATTGCTTAAGGTTTGATTATCTTAAATTTGCTATAAAGCGATTTTAGATATCTTACGCCACCCTTTTTAAAACTAAAACTTAAGATGGTTATGCGGGAAGTTGGAGAGGTAGGTAATCCGGCTTTAACAATGGGGGTTTCAGGTTATAGAATTGTTTTTTGGATTTTATAGTCTATCTGAAAACATGTCAAATTATATGAGTAGATAGAATTTTGGCAAAAATAAATGGTGTTATACACACACACACATACATCACTTGGGTTCCACTTTGGTTGAGATATTGTATCCACCACTGTAATCAAATGCACCACTATCATTCCTTTTGAGTGTAACCTCATTATAGGGATGTCTAGGTGCACCTTTAGCCGACCCAAACTCGGTTGCAGACGAGGATGCAGACGTAGAGTCAGTGTGGAGCCCGTTAGTAATCAAAATGGTCTCAAGTGCCTTCACAACGTCACTCATACTCGGGCGGTCTGAACCCGAATCTTCAACACATTGCAATGCTAGTTGTATATACGTCTTAAAACCTGTCAAATATGTCGTGTTTTTTATGTTTTGATCCATCAACTCTCTCAACCCATAGTCCTCTTCCTCGGTTTTATCCATTTTCATTCTCACCTCTCGCACAATGTACTTCCCTCTTGTGATTGGCGGTTTAGCGGTTACTAGTTCAAGCATTACGACACCAAAGCTGTACACATCACTTTTATCCGTCAATTGCTGTGTCATGTAGTATTCAGGATCTAGATAGCCCTGTGAAACATGAAAAGGTATATTAGAAGTAAACTCCGGGCTACTTTTGACCCGTTACACCCATTTAACATGTTTCTTTTAAGTTGTTTTTTTATGGTACCAGTTTGATCTGTGTGAGATAACACATAATCCAAATCAGACGATCTTAAAGTCAATGGATTGAAATTGCCATCTATGGCATAAGGAAACTCACCATTGTACCCTTAACTTGAGTCGAGACATGTTCTTCAGCGTCAGAAATGAGCTTAGATAGGCCAAAATCAGCAACTTTTGCTGTTAGACTGTCATCTAAAAGGATATTGGTGGACTTGATATCTCTATGAATGATAGGTGGATTTGCGAGCTCATGAAGATAAGTGAGTCCTCTTGCTGAACCAAGAGCAATGCGAAGTCTCCTTTTCCAGTCTAGATGAATTCCCGATTTCCCTTTAAATTGAGATTAAACGAGTTAATGTTTTGATGATATCTAAGCCTCGCAAAACAGGCAGGTCGGGTCAGGCTGGGTCAGGATGGGTCAAAACGGGCTGTTTTAAAAAAGAGACATCAAATTGGTTCATGATCAAAATGGTTGTGGGCGATGCTAACCCATTTGGACTGTTTTGACCTGTTGTCACATTTGAGTTGACCCAACTGAACCAATACGCAACACTAAAAAGAAAGGGGAAATTTAATTCTAATATTCACCTGACAAGCTGTCTCTGAGTGTACCATTTTGCATAAACTCATACACCAGCATCTGTTCTCCCTGTTCGAAACAAAACCCGACAAGGCCCACTAGATTCTTGTGATGAACCCGCGAAAGCAATTCAATTTCTGTCTTGAACTCCTGCCCGCCTTGCATTGATGTTTTCTGAGCTCTTTTGATTGCAACTGCTTGTCCCCCACTTATCACTCCTTTATACACCTGAATCAAACAGTGAAAAAGCAGTCATCGTCTAAAGAAACATCAATTCAGAATATCAATCATACGCATACGCATACGCATGCGCATACACTTACCTTGCCGTAGCCACCAGATCCTATCTGATTTGCTTGAGAGAAGTTATTGGTACTTTTCTTGAGTTCATCATAAGAGAACCATCTAGCTCCCTTTAGTTGTGGTGCACCACCGCCATCTTTACCACTTGAAGCCCAAGATGCTGCATACAGAACATCCAAAACGAGCTAAATGTTCGATATCGAATGAGATTTAAAAACAAAAAAGTACTGGAAAGAGGTCAGGTGGTGAGAAATTACCAAAAGGTCTACTTAAACCGATCGCCTTTTCAGCCCGTTTCTTTTGGCGAACAGCGTATAGAGTAAGCCCAATAAGAATTAGCACCAAAACAGTACAACCAGTAGTGATCCCGATAATTGTCCCGACCCCGACAGAAGCACCTTCATGGCCTTATGTAACATATCATAACAATGCAGTTAAACCCACCAATCTTGAATATTAATTTAAAGATTTTTTTGCAAGAATGGGTTGTTTTCAAGACCATTAATGACAATTGGGTATTTTTTTTTTTTTTGGGGGTTACTCACGGGTAGAGATGGCGACTTCAAAGATTAAAAAGTGAAGTCGCTGCCTTAAACTCATAAGTCAAACATTAAAATAGACCGATTTGTCATCACGGGTTTTCAAAACAACCCATTTTATATATAAGTTTAAGTTTACATAATTATATTGTATATACTTACCCGAGAAATCATACGGCATTGCTATGAAAAAATACGGCCCGAATCCAGGTGGTGGCTTGTAGGTTTGATTACTCAAGTAAAAACCCATCTTTTGAACATCTGATCGGTTGAAACGCTTACCCTTTGAGGGGAAGAGTTGCAAGTACACCTGAAGATAATCGTCAGTGTTGAAGAACGGGTTTTGTAACGAAACTGACCCGGGTGTCAGTCCTAGTTTCACCCAAAGGCTCATTTCTAGAGAATGCCAAACATTAGCATTTGATAATTCTCTAAATGAGGGTGCTCTAAAGTACATTGTGCCTTCATATGGATATGCACAGTCACATGTCTGAGGGCTAAGTCTTTGATCCGACGGACATGATTTGCTCCCACAGTTGGCCAAGCTCGTAGAATATGCCTTTAAGGTTTGTTGTTGAACTCGACAGTAGGTAGTGTGTGCTAGAGCTGTATTGCAGACCGGGTTCCCAGACAGTCTGGAAAGTAATAGAACACCAATTGGTTAGCAGAGTATTGGTGGGCCCCGTGAGTTCCCAGACAGTTTGAAATAAAATGAACGCCCATATTTTATAATTCTTATAAGTTTTTTATGAAGTTGTATGCATTTTATATGAAATTTAGCCCGTTTCATTTCAGCTATTCATAACTAAACGGGTTGAAATTCGTACTCTAATGTGTTTCTGTATTCGGCACTCAGTGTTACCGCTTCAATCTCATTGCTTTGCAAATCTACCAGTTGCAGTTGCTCACCAATGCTGCTGCCCATATTCAATGTATCATTGAGTTCATTGTTCTTTAGTTTCCTGTTGAATGGATTTCAGATAACCAACAGATTACTTTTAAAGTCAAAATTGGATCTTGAAATCGAACAGTTTGACCTTAAAGTCAAATTTCAAATCTTACACTTGTTGAATTCCTGATAAACTGAAAAGTTCTTGTGGCAGTCTTCCTTTGATTGAACCAAACTCCATAACCCTTTGCAGAATAACCATATTTCAATGTAAGAATACTTTCTAAAGAAAATTATTTTCGGTTTTTTTTTTTTAACGCAAAGGAGAACTCACAGAGTGCTTAACGATGGTAAGGTCGAAAACCAAACTGGCGGCTCACATTGCCGGAAGGAATTGTTGCTCAAATCCCTGAACAATATTCATGACAACTTAGATTGATACCAGTCAAACATAAAAGTCAAACTAAGGGTTACTTCACACTAATCACTATTCAACTTACACATAACTAAGGGAATTCATCCCATTTAAATCAGGCAGAGCTCCAAACAGATTGTTGTGAGCTAAATTCCTACACAAAGTCAAAGTTAAAGTCAATATCTATTTGCTTTTTGGTTTGTATAAAATGAAAGGATTCACTCACAATTCACTGAGGCTAGTAAGGTTATTAAGATTCAATGGCACCTCACCCGACAACGCATTTCTATCAAGCCGACTGTTGCACACGAACCATTCATCAAGCGACAATTACAGCTTAGAATCTTTTGACAAAACAATGTTAAAATTTAGGTAGTTGATGCTACTACTTACAGGACCTCTAACGTCTGAACATATACTATTGTGGATGGGATGTCTCCAGTAAACTGATTTCCATCAAACAATCTGTATTTTGTATATAAAAACATGAACAATCCGAATGTGAATAACTAAACTGGAAGTAGTAATCGCAGGGGTGGGTTTTCAACTTACACATGTATCAGCACCATGTCGTCGCTAAAAAGCTGCTCGGGAATCCGGCCTGAGAGCTTGTTCTTGTTAAAATGGCTGTTAGTTGAAACTAGTTAGAGGCTTTGAGGAGCCCACATAGCGGTATTTAAAAGATAATAATGTGTACTTACAAATGTTTAGCATGTTTTAGCTGATCCAAGCCTGGTTTGGTGCTGGTAGATACAGGAATGGATCCTGTGAGACGATTCTCTGCCAGGTCTAGCCAGTAAAGTTTTGAAAGAGATCCCAGTGAAGGCGGGATCTCACCCGTTAAATTGTTCGTGTTTAGAGCCCTGTTTGCAATACGAGAAGTATTTAGAGAATTATGACCTAAATCGAGCCGTTATGAGAGAGTTGAAGAGATTCATACAAAAATGATAGTTCCTTAAGATTTCCAAGTTCAGGTGGAATGTTGCCAGTGAAGCTACAGCCTGCAAGAATTCTGGGAATAAAATAAAATAAATATTATTTAGTTAACAAATAATAGTAACATGCACTAACTAACTAACTGAGATGATCGATCGTATGAGGAGGACTCACAGTATGTTAAGGCTTTTCAGATCGCCTATCCGTGGAGAGATCGAACCAGTAAGGCCGCCGTTAAATGACAAGTCCCTAGAACATAATTAAAACCAAAAAAGTTATTTGGGAATGCAAATGCGGGTCGGATCGTAATTCATGTTCAAGCAGCCTTACAAAGAAGTTAATGCTGTGAGACCACCAATGTCGCCAACGAGCTGACCTACCAGACCCATGCTAGACAACCCCCTGCGTAAGACCGACCGATCCCACTGGTTAACCCAAAGAAAGAAAGAAAGAAATCTAAACAACGCCCTCGTTTCACAATTGTCTGCACCTGCTTCACTACTCGGATTCACTGTATTTAACTATTATATAGTAATTAAAATACTATATATTATATGAAAGCTTAAAATAATAATATTTGAAGATTTTTTAGAGGTAAACAGTTTAAAGCAGTTATTAAGAGAGTATTTAATTTAACTAACAGAAATATAGAACAAAATCTTTCTAATACATGATGTGCCATAAGTTCGAATCCAAAAGTTGAATCGGGTCGCTCAACCAAACCAGTTAGAAAACACTGTTATGTGCAAACAAAATGGTATTAATATGAAAATTTTGAAAAAGGAAAGTAGACAGACAATGCTATGATCCTTGAGTTGCTGCAGGTGACACCTTCCCATGAACATGGATCATTTGACCGTTTCCAGCTCGGAGGTGTATTTTGCCATTGATCTTTCAACGCCCGGAGGGCTTCCGCTGTAACCATTTAACACTTGTCAAATGCTGAACCAAAAGTTATAGCGGCTTGAACCGAGAACCAAACCGAACTAAAACACATCACATACTAGTTCGGTTTGGTCCTTGGGTCCAGACCAAGTTTGACACACCCTTACTAACCGTCACCCGGGTTAACATCCGAGAACACCACTGCAGAAAACAGCAGCAACAGGTACCACCACAACAATTGCGACACGCAGACCGCCATAGATGTAACAAACGCAAAGATAATTCTAAGCTATTTGGATGGCGGTGATCTAGCTACCCAACACTCCTATTCGATATCTTGTTGAAAGTGATGTTTTGTCACATGCTGCTGCTCTTACGATTTAACTACCCTGGAAAAAGCAAAAGCAAAGGTTGTGATGATTATGTTAAGACTATGAGTTTAGCTTTGATTATAAGCCAATCCAACAAACCGCATTAGCATCCCCACCAACCAATATACAAATTCATCATATTGTCACCATTGCCCACATTTTAAGTCATAGTACGGTACATATATACAAACTTAAAATATAAATAACAAAGTATTGACACATACATCCTTAAATCGGAATTCTTCTATACAGTTTTCATTTAGATTTATGTTCTATTATTTAATTATATATAATAATAAGACAAAAAAAAAAAAAACAACCTAGAATTTTTGAAGAATTTGGTAAATATTATAGGAGGTAACGATGACTTTCGTACATGTTTGGAGAAGTTTTTGAAAATATTAAAATATTTTTTATTATGAAATAAAAAGTATAGCTTTCTTTTATGTAAACTTGAAAATAGATGTTAAAAATATCTAGTTTTGTGATAAGGTTACTCTTATGATTGTCCTAGGGTGATGATGTATATCCCTTTTATCATTGTATATGTTAGAATATAACTACTAGATTTATTTGATGTAATTTATTATATGTAAGCTTCGTTATTCAAAAAAATAAAGAATATTACTTCTAAGATAGTGTTAGGGCTGATTTTAATTCTTTATGGATCAGTGATCCTTCTGTGTATCCAGGATTTGTTATCCTTAAAAGGTGTAGCGGGTACTGGAACTCTGAAAGGATCAAGGATCCTTAGTTCTTATAACGATTTCCAATAATTGTCATCGATATGTTGTTATAATTTGATGCAGGTAACTAGATGGAATTGGTCAAGCTTCGTGGGATATGCTTGGAATTAGTCACGTGCAAATGAGGCATTAGCCGTTGTGGGCGATCGTAGGAGCTCCCTCAATTTTCGTTTAGTTAGTTATTAGATATTTCCAATTATAATTAGGGGATATTGAGCTCATTTGGATAGAACACACTACTCTCGCACACTCTCGCCACATATAAACTGCTCTCAAACACACACTATAATTCATTTGTATCAAGCTCAATATCATCCGAAGTTGTATTGAATTGTTCATTGTTTGTTCAATAGAGTTGGTGATCGGTAGTTTCCATCACCCGAGGTTTTTTATGTCGGATATCTTCTAAAGATCAAACGCTTTTTCCTCGTATAAATCATGGTGTTCATAGTTATTTACAGTTTACATTCATTTGCATTGTTGTTCAACACATAAGCAATTTAGCGCCCACCGTGTGGCAAGTGGTGCTTCGATTCTATAGATTTTTGTTCATTTCTGTTCATTTTCATCAACTCCATGGCTTCTCAGGGGAAAGCTACTTCAAGTGCCATGCCGGCGGTTACCTTATCTCAAACCAGTGTGTCGTTGCCTCCCATTCCCCCACCATTCCAGAAGAATGTGGAAAATGCTCAGAAGAAGACATCATATGTCTTCCAAGGATCCAAAACTTCTACTACTTCATCTTCTACCAATACTAACAGTGATATTTCTGTTTTGTTTTCCCAGATTAAAAGCTATATGGAGCAGCAAGACAGAACCAATCAAAGGATCCTTCGCGAAATTGATGACATCAAGAAACAAAAGAGGCCAACATGGGATCAGTCTCCATTGGTGCCTAGGGTGTTGGACTTTGTCACTCCAGCAACGACGACACAACAATCTAGAGGATCCATCATACAGCCTCAATGATCCTCCATTTACCAGCATGGATCATTGGCGATGACTCAACCTCAAGTCCTTTATTCACCAGCAAGGATCATTGGCGATAACTCAGCTTCAAGGATCCTTTGTGAGTTCAGGATCGGATCATAAACGATGTCTAGTTCTGCGGTGGATTCGATTTAACGTGCGGAATCCGTTAAATCAAACCGTAATCGTGCGCGAAAACGAAAATAAACGTCGTTTTATTACGTATCAAACGACAACTGGACAGAGTTTCGAATCGATCAACAGACAAGACACTCGATATAGTAAAGATGTGACGAAATCGTGAGATGTTCTTGTGTTGATGATGATGAACACTTGAGAAACTGAGAAGATAATTTGGAACGGGTGTGTATCTCTGATGTTCTCTGATATCTGTTGTTACGAATGAAAACAGAAGGTATTTATATATATATATATATATATATATATATATATATATATATATATATATATATATATATATATATATATGAAGTCGATCCGTACTAACATGCCATACCCGATTCGTACGAACCCGCAATTCTCCATTCGTACGAATCTGCTTTGTATTCTTCGGTTCGTTCAAGTCAGTCAAGTTCGTTCGTAATTATATGATATATCCATACATTCTTTTGTAGTAATCTTGATGATGTATTGGTGATCTATGAGACATGATGTCATCATATGGAATGATGACATCATGTTTAAACATTCCCGCTTCCTTCGCATTGTGACGTACCGTATCCTGACCTGACATTGCCTAACGACACCTAGAGAAACCTCTGTCTGGTATAATACAGACTCAAGACTTTAAAGGTTACAAATACAGGCAGATTTCTAACTATGGACATACAAAATGCACTCACAGACTCCCCTTTGGACATAGCTTAGAAATCTGCGAAGTTTAGTCTTGATCTGCCTCGGATTACATATTCAAGCAATCAAAGTAAAACTGTAAGCTCCCCCTTGAATAATGCTCCGAATCACTAAACATTTTAGATTTGACAATTAATCTTGCTCCCCGTTTCTTTTAGCTTCCTATCAAATCTTATCATTATTCAAAGAAACGTTTTAGATTCAACTAGTGAGAGTTTTCTAAACATATAAATGTCTATTATCATATTTGACATTTTAACATGATCAATTTCAGTAACCCTCACAGATAATCAAGTTCAAATTAATGACCTTGGTTATCTAACTTATCAAATTTTTAAATTTTCATTTTAAAATTCAAGTTTCAAATTAATGAACTTGTTTATGTTCAACATCTTCAGATTGTGAAATTCAGCTTCCCATCATCGGTTGTCGAAACATAAAATTGAAATAAAATCTTTTTGTATTTTAAAAATTTTATACTAATACATACTCAAAATCTTTTTGTGAGTTTTCTATGAAATGCAGTAAAGAAATATTTACAGACATAGTTTTGTTTGAGTTCGTGTCAGAGGATCATATCAATTTATGACAAATCACAAGTCCGTTGACCTTTTTAGACTTTAAGTTCTAAACGATTCACTTAGATTGTTAGTATACTGATCCACTTAAATTCTCACACAAACTTCAATTGATTCAAGATACGAGATTAATGTTTTAGGAACTTAACTTATTCGCGTGTCTCGCCTCAGAATATACTCCCGCATCAAGATTCCCTAGATTCAGTCTTACAGGTGAGTATATCTAATTGATATTTGTCTCTGGGTTAGTGCAAGACCTTGAGAGCTCAGGTTAGAACTTCCGTTCAGACAAAGAGATGAAGGCTCGACTTAAAGGTGTGTTCCACTTAGGAATCTTCTTTACAATTGCACTTGATTTATATCTTTTGATATTTTCTCAATTTTTATGCAGAGGGAAAGCTTTAAGCGCAAAAGCGTTATATGAGGTCTAGGCCATTGCTGACGCAAAATCAGAAGACCAAGTATAATACCCCAGATATCAAAAAGTATAAAGACCTAGTATCTCAGAATCAGGCAACCTCTCAAACGAAATTTCGGAGTACTAAGTCCATATATCCGAGAGATGATCCCCACGAGATAAGCAAGTTATTGATTTTATGTTTATATCTCGAAATCAATCTACTAAATGTGTAAAAACCTACTGGCATATCATCAGTGAGACTGTTTATCACATTTTGACATTCCAATTCTTTAGCATGTTGTGATTGTCTACTGATGTACTATCATTTCCTCTTTTTACACAAAAACTTATTTTTTATTTTTTTTCATGTTTTTGACTTTTTCAAATTTTCAAATGTTTTTATATTTTCAGAATTCTTACTCTCCCTAAAATCGAAAACATTTAAGAAAATTTGACTAACCAATGTAGATAGCTTTATCTCGCCATCCTTCTGGAATACCAATTTCAAGTCAACCAGGAGGTAACAATTTCCATACTACATCTTTTGACACTAACTATGGTTTTATGCAGGATGCAAGGATCAATCAGGCTATAGCCAAGGAGTTGCAGAAGCTTAAGGATATGATATCCTTCATGCCAGGAGTAGTTAAGCCTATTCCTGAAATTCCAGATGGAAGTCATAGGATATCTCGTTTTGCACCTCCAATATGCAATGCAGAGATATCTAAGCGCTTTCAGACCCCCAACATGAAGTTGTATGATAGTGCAACTGATCCAAAGGAGCATGTGGCACAATACAGGGAAAGGATGGAGATAAACCCCATTCCTGAAATATTGTAGGAAGCCTGTTTATGTATAGTCTTTGGATCCACACTCACTGAATCAACATTAAAATGTATGCTAAGTCTTCCTCCTTACTCTTATAAATTCATTTTCGCATTTAGTTAACCTATTTAATAATCAATTTTCTTGTAGTAGAACTTTTGAGAGGTTAACTAGTGACCTATATAGAATTATGTCAGCTCATAAAGAATACCTTAGGGATTATGTTACCAAGTTTGGAGAGAATCCTTAGAAATCATGAATCTTGACATTGTGGCTGCTGTTGAAGCGTTTAAGATGGGATTACAAAAGGATTCTCCCTTTTATTGTGACAACTGGCACCAAACCGGTAATTTCCGTACTATTTTAATATTATTTATTGTCTGCAAATATGTGCTTAAATGTCAACATCATCTGATTTCTTACCATACATATGAATTCATGCATGTTTTATACTTCAAACATTGCTTTGTGTCAGCATTCTGCAGAAAACAGTCAGACAATAGAATTAGGGCCTAGGAGTAGGTCCAACACCCAGAATACATTAAGACCCAAGTATGGATACAACGGGTTAACTTACAAACTCCCCGGAAGCTAAACTGTGCACTAAAAAGCACCCGAAACACACTTTAAATGCAGAATTTTACACAAATCAGCCAAAATTCAGCTATAATCGGCATTTTAACATTGATATATCATGCAGAATTCATGTTTTAATATCCAGAATACCTTCCTAAGTGTCGGGAATTAAAAGTGTCACAAAAGGGTACATAAAGATCACTAAACGGTATAATTTAGCACTTTAACGAACCGGTATCTAACCGAACAACCGGACACTACCCGGAACATTAAAATTAAACTAGAAGCATTGTTTTATTATTTCTGAGCTAGTTATGATCCCCAAACACCCTAACACACTATATAACACCATATTAACATAACATCTAACTAATACACTTAGAATTCTAGCTAAACACTTAACTTACCATTGAAACTTACACTTTACCCCCCCCCCCCCCCTTGGTTGTGGACACAAGGGTGCCCCCCACCCTTGATCCACTTTGATTTCATTTGATTCCCCATGATCTTACTAGATTCACTTGGATTTGTTGGAAGATTTTGTGTTGTACTTAGAAGACACTTTATACAATGGTTAAACATCTTAAATGGTTATAAGTATGATCTTGGAGATCATAATCTCATTCATCTTTCACACTCCATCTCTTCCTCCTCCCTCCCCTTGCTCACGGCTACAAGTCACCACCACACCACCACCATTTTCAACCCACTAGCAACCATTCTAAGGCGATTCAAGGGTGCTAGGAACTTGATTAAGAAGCTTGGTAGCATTGGAACTTGAAGGACCTTCACCATAAGCTTTTATCCACCTAGTTTCTCATCTTCAACTTCTTAAGTTCTTCCCTAGCCATTAGAGCTAGTAGTAAGCTTCTTGATCTTGTTTTTACTTCTAGTCATAATGGTTACAGTGTTATGTAAATAGTTAAACTCAAAAATCACAAAGAAATAAGAAGATGATCATTAACATAAAGCTAAATAACATGAAATCTATGATGATTGAGTGTATGTATGGAACTTATTTGTGGATTTCTTGTGTTTATGTTGTTGATCATCATAATGACCTTGCTAGATGATGATTAAACACATGGTCTAGCAAGTATAAGGATGGATCTTGAAGAAAGCATAATGATCATCCTTTATGTTTCACATGAACTTGAAAACAAAAATGTTTTAGAGTATGATGATGGTTGATACATGTTAAAAGTCTTGTAAATAGATGATTACAAAAATAATTTTCTCAAGAAACCAAGTTTATTTATGAGATTTACAAAGTCATGGTTTCTAAGCAAACTAATCATATTTTTAGTGTTTAAAACAAGACTAGAAACATGTTGTAACAAGAAAAAAAATACAAAGAAATATTTTTAGAAAATCATCTTACAAGTTGTGAATGACTAAATCTTTTAATAATGTGATTTACAAACAAATAACCATGTTTTTAAGGGTAACTAAACCTACTAAATAACATGGTTAGTTACTACAAGTTTTTACAAAACTTCAAGTTCATGATGTAGTGTAATTTACATGATCTTGGCTTATGGTAAGTCTTGATTTAATTATTGATGATTGTTGTTGATTTTAAAAGAAAATGATATGCTTTGAAAGCATGGAAACCTCCAATTTTAAAGGGAAACTATGGCAAAATTTTTGTAGAAATTAAACACTTAGAAAAATATTTTTATACAAGTATTTATAAGTAAAATTTGAACATGGTTTACATATAAAAGTTTGGCATAATTTTTATTACAAAGATTACAAACATTGGAGGTTGATTTTTGATAAATAAAAGTGACTAAGTATATATATTTAGTTATCACAATATGTGTGTTACTTGCATATTATGTGTGGTAGTTATATTATACTAGAAACTCGAAAATAATATAACACACATATACACCAAAATTTGGGAATAGAAATACTACCAAATTACAAGAAAATACATATATGAACTATACCCAAATATCGGAAACAAACAGACTTATGAACTATAAGTAATTATATTTCAGAAATAAATCCGTAACTTAACAAGTGTAACGAACGGTATTCTGAAACTGACAAGAGATGCATTTTTACAAGTAATACAAAATATGACATATTTTGGGCAAACAAGAAAATGTATTATTTTGATGGAGAAAATGTATATTTTTATACAAGTTAAAAATATATTATTTTTGAGATTTATATGAAGATATACTTATCTATACCGCAATACACCACAAAATGTTGGCAAATTATACAAGTATGAATATACACAAATACAAGCATTCCTATGCTTGGGATTATGTACTTCGGAATTATACAATACATCAAGGATGTAACTCGAAATATACCAATGATTCCAAAAACAGTCTTAATAAACCACGAAGACAAATAGTCGTTACACAACCTAAGCGTCTAATAAGACATAGTACGTGTGTAGGTAGTGATACGACGCTCTAAGCAAACCCGGTGAAGTTTACGACGCAGGAAACGCAAAATTGTGAGTTCATGTCCCCACTTTTAAACTTTTACTTGTTTTCTAAACTTGGGGAAAATACATGTACAATGGTATGTAGCACACAAAACTAAGGAATGGCACATAGATCACGTGACGAATAGGGTACCATAAGCACCATTAGTCAACATATACATTTAGACCGCGGAACAGAAGGGTTAGATCTAATGGGTTTCAGGCAACCCCACTCTTGGCCTACTTCTACCAATGAGTGCTTTTGTGTCTCAGTCGATCTCGACAAAAATGCCTAGGTTTGGTGGCTTCCTACGTCGTGACATATGTTAATGTCCTCACGAAACGTTAGCGATCTCGTATTCCTTACATTTACATTCACAGTGCAGATACGTTTTACAAATTACATACCATGTTTTCATTCAAGTATATAAACATTCTTTTCAAAAACTGCATGAATTCACACCAACATTATGTTGACGTTTTTTTTTCCAAAAACTTACATGTATTTCAGGTAACTAAGGTGGATGTACGCACAGTTTCACTCCTGCTCTTGGATGTCGTTTGTGTTTATAGTTACTATGTATCAAGACTCCTATGCCCGTTTTGCTGGCTTTGGTTGTTATGTCCCATTCTATGTGGTGATATAAGAACCAAAACCTTGATGTCTATCTTTCAATAAAAGTTGTAATCTTTTAAAACAATATGTTGTCTTGTGATGTAAACTCAAAACTTAACTTATGTTTTTAGTTATGTAATATTAATGGCATTTGGAGTTATTTTATGAGCATGTAGTATGTTTACCATTCGTATGCAATGAGAACCTTTCAGGATCACACCTCGTGCTTCCGCCTTAGAAAGGGGTGTGACAGATTGGTATCAGAGCTGCGATTGTAGTGAACCAGGATTCCTTCACGAGTCTAGTCTACAATCTTTAGGATCCTCTCACAAAAACAATTTTTTCAAAAGTTTTCATTGCATAAAACGTTCCGCGACATCCACTACCTGAAACTATTTTTGAAAGAGTCAAGTAAGGACACTACGAGACTTAGGGTGCACTGGAGTAACACTTGTCTTTGACTAAGAATTACTTGCAACTATGTGTAATAATTAATATATACATATACTAGAAATAGAATATCACAGGTACACGTGACTTCGCCTGAAAGCAGTGGCCTATCTGAAGGAAGTGACCCGATGATGAAACGAAATGTGCGGACTATGCAAGGAATTACGTAATTATGGATGCATACATAATTATGAAATTCAGTGCACAGAAATAACAGCAAGTCTTGTCACGTGTCAATCGAGATTCCTACAGTACAAGAAAAGGGTCAAACGTGAACACCCTTCCCCCAGCCTATTAAATACTCTATTGGAGTAATAATTAGGGTATAAAGACACGAACCGCCAATGTGAAGAAATATATTTTGTCCTTTACATACATTAAACTTGTACTTAGGGGAGATGTAACCCATATGCATTTTGTTTACTACACAAACAATGATGCAACAAGTTGCCCTGATATGTATAAATACTCGATGAATATCTTATGACACATCAGTATTTATCTATTTATGCATTCTTACTGCTGTATGAATTGATTTATATGTTTGGCGGATTGTTTGATGTCACTTATGTGGGTATATGCCAGTGTATATATGCTACTACTGTCTCGTATGACGATATCAAACAAATGCCTAACCCTGTTGTGTTGTGTTCTGGCAAAACATGGCACCCAGGAGAGCTGTGGACCCGTGATCAACCTCCTCCTCCCCCACTGCCGAGGACTGCTGAAGAACTGAACTCCCTACTGGAAGAAAGGATCACCGCAGCTATCGCTCAATACGAGGCGAACAGCACCGAACAAAGTGGAGGACCAAGCAATGCTAGACGTAATGGACAGGGAGACTCATCTGGAGGAAACACAACTCAAGGATGCACCTTCAAGCAGTTTCTCGACTGCAAGCCACTAAACTACGATGGCACTGGAGGTGCAGTGGCTTTTGTACGCTGGATGGAAAAGATTGATTCCACTATCCGCATGAGCAAGTGTGCCGCGGACCAGCAAGTCACTTTTGTTACCGGGATGTTTGTTGATGAAGCTTTGACTTGGTGGAATTTGCAAGTCCAAACTCTGGGTGATGATGCCACGTATGGCATGACTTGGGATGAGCTGAAGGAAAGAAAGAGGGAAAAATATTGTTCTTGTGCTGAACTCCAAAGGTTGGAGACTGAGTTCTGGCACTTGACCATGGAGGGTGCGGACATTACTGGTTATACTCGAAGGTTCCATGATCTATCAAGAGTGATCCCCTATATATTGAATCCCGAATTTAAGGGCGTCAAGCGCTACATCTAGGGATTGGCTCCAGAGTTTCACAGCATGGTAACTTCGGCCAAACCTGCAACGATCACCAAGGCTGTAACTCTGGTTGTCAGCCTTACTGAAGATGTTGTCCGTATGAAGAAGTTATCGCTGAACCCCACTGAGAAAACCGAGACGCATGCTGAGTCGTCCGGTGACAAGAAAAGGAAACATTCAAATCTGAATCAAGCGACCCTAGCAACAACAAGGGTTTGGACAACAAGAAGCGTGATACCAACCCGCCTAAGGAGGCGAAAACCTTCACAGCTGCAAATGATACTGGAGCTAAGAAATATCAGGGCACTCTGCCCAAATGTAACCGCTGTAACTTTCACCATGTGGGAAACTGTCGCGTTAGGAGATGCGAGAACTGCGGGAAATCAGGCCACCGTACCGAGGATTGTTGGGGAAAAGGTATTGGAGGCCGCAATGGTAATGGTAATTGGAATGGGAATGGAAACCGAAATGGTGCTGGTAATGGTAATGGTAACGGAGCAGGGTAGAACCAAGGATGCTTTGGTTGTGGTATCAAGGACCATTTCAAGAAAGATTGCCCGAGGGAAAACAACGCTCAAGCTCGATCATTTGTGATTGGAGCAAGGAACGCACGCGAGGACCCTACCGTGGAACAGAAGGGTTAGATCTAATGGGTTTCATGCAACCCCACTCTTGGCCTATTTCTACCAATGAGTGCTTTTGTGTCTCAGTCGATCTCGACAAAAATGCCTAGGTTTGGTGGCTTCCTACGTCGTAACATATGTTAATGTCCTCGCGAAACATTAGCGATCTCGTATTCCTTACATTTACATTCACAGTGCAGATACGTTTTACAAATTACATACCATGTTTTCATTCAAGTATATAAACATTCTTTTCAAAAACTGCATGAATTCACACCAACATTATGTTGACGTTTTTTTTTTCCCAAAAACTTACATGTATTTCAGGTAACTAAGGTGGATGTACGCATAGTTTCACTCCTGCTCTTGGATGTCGTTTGTGTTTATAGTTACTATGTATCAAGACTCCTATGCCCGTTTTGCTGGGTTTGGTTGTTATATCCCATTCTATGTGGTGATATAAGAACCAAAACCTTGATGTCTATCTTTCAATAAAAGTTGTAATCTTTTAAAACAATATGTTGTCTTGTGATTTAAACTCAAAACTTAACTTATGTTTTTAGTTATGTAATATTAATGGCATTTGGAGTTATTTTATGAGCATGTAGTATGTTTACCATTCGTATGCAATGAGAACCTTTCAGGATCACACCTCGTGCTTCCGCCTTAGAAAGGGGTGTGACATTTATGATGATCTTGTTATGACCCCATGTAGGAACTTAAATGAAGTCAAGAACAGGGCCCTGAGATTCATCCGACTAGAGGATGATAAAAGAATTCAGGACAAGCTCAGTGGTTCTACTAAATAGAAGTATAATGAAAAGAAGCAAGGATCCTTCTACAAGAATAACCGATCCAAGCCATACTCCAAACATGATAATCAAAATGTTCATGCAGATGAACAAGAAGAAGATGAGGAAGAATATCCTCGGATATCTGAATACTGTTTTTCTGTTGATAATAGTGAACTAATACTTACCTTGCAGAATTTAGGTGAGAAGGCAAGATGACCAAAAAAGAATGAGAAATTAACAACCTTCAAGGAAAAATCTAAATGGTGTGCATACCATGAAGATTTCGGCCACCTTACCGACGAATGCATTGCACTTAGAAGGGAGATAGGCTACCTCCTCAGTAAGGGACACTTGAAAGAATTGCGTGGTAGGAAGAAATCAAGGATCCAGAGAAATTACCGGAAAAGGCTCCTCCACCACCTGCAGATGCCCAAATCATTTAACTTTATTTCCGAAGGATCAAATATCTGTGAAACCTCGTTCTCGAAAGCAAAGAGGCATGCCAAAGAAACCAAGCTGGAAAACAGAGACATGCCTATTAGGACCTCCATTCTAATTCAACAGAAAGTTATATCCTTTGATAAGGATGATTGTGTTGACATCCAGGATCCTCATCATGATGGCTTAGTTATTACTTTGTTTATTGCTAATCATTTTGTTCGTAGGATCCTTATAGATAGTGGGAGCTCTGTGAACATCAACCAACTTGATGTCTTGAAGAAGGTGAACATCACGGAATCAGAAATAATTCCTAGATCATCAGTCCTTGTATGATTCTGTGGTAAAACAAAGAACACGCTGTGGGACATCAAACTTCCAATCTATATTAAGGGGGTAAACCCTATACAAAAATTTTGTGTTATTGACTGCTTGTCTTGTTGCAATGTGATCCTTGGCAGGCCCTGGATACATGAAATGAAAGTTGTCACTTCAACCTACCACCAATGTGTAAAATTACCAACCCCCTGGGGAGTTGTAAAGATAGCGAGCAATCAACAAGAGGCTAAGAATTGCTATACCTCTTCAATGAAACCGGCTTCAAAACCAAGGGCAGCATAACAATTATAGCATCCTCCAAGGGATGTCATGGAGGAAAGAGAACAAGACATCAATGATGTAATACTAGATCCTCAGGACCCTGACATCAAAGTTCTTATAGGATCCAGGATCCTTGATAATATAGAACAAGATCTAGTATCATTCCTGAAGAGAAGGAAGTCTACCTTTTCTTGGAGACACGAGGATATAACAGGTATCTCTAAAGACATTATTACACATAAATTGGGTATTAACAAATCTTTCAGGCCAATTCATCAAAAAAAATTTGCACCTGAAAGGAATGTTATTATCCAAGAAGAGGTAGATAAACTCTTGAAGGTAGCTATGATTAGGGAGGTAAAGTATCCAAAATGGTTAGCCAATGGGGTGGTTGTTCAAAAGAAAAACAGAAAGTAGAGGGTATGTGTCGACTTTACAGATTTAAACAAGGCATGTCTCAAGGTTCCTTTCCTACTTCCACACATCGGCTCCATGGTGGATATAACAACAGGACATGAATTGCTCACCTTTATGGATGCTTCGTCTGGATTCCAACAAATTCAGATAGAACCATCTGACCAAGAGCATACAACATTCATGACTCCTGCTGGCATATACTGTTATATTGCGATGCCTTTTGGACTAAGAAACGTAGGTTCCACTTACCAAAGACTGGTCAATATGATATTCAAAGAACAAATCGGAGACACTATGGAAGTCTATATAGACGGCATGGTGGCCAAGTCAAAGAAATCAGAGGATCATCTCAAGGATCTTGAAGTGGCATTCAACATCCTTGATCAATACAATATGAAGCTGAATCCTTCAAAATGCCACTTTGGTGTCAAATCTGAGAAGTTCCTGGGCTACATGGGGACCAAGAGAGGGATTAAAGCCAGCCCTGAGCAGATAAATGCAATTGTAAACATAAAATCTGCTACCAGTGAAAAGGATGTCTAGAGGTTAACAGGAAGGATTGCAGCCTTAAATAGGTTCATTTCAAAGTCCTCAGAAAAGTGCAGGGATTTCTATGACATTCTGAGAAAGAATAAGAAATTTGAGTGGACTGAGAAGCATGAAGCTGCACTCAAGGCTCTCAAGGATTATCTATCCTCAGCACCAGCCCTAGTGAAACCAGAGGATGATGAGCCATTATCATTGTACTTAGCTGTTTTAGGTAAAGCAGTAAGTTCAATGTTAGTTAAGGATCATGAAGGCCAACAACATCCTGTATATTATGTAAGTAAAAGCCTTCTTGATGCTGAAGCCAGTTATTCTCATTTATAGAAATTAATCTTGCATTAATCATGGCTTCCACTAAACTTAAACATTATTCTGAAACTCATACTATTATTGTGAAAACTAATTTTCCCATTAAGAATGTTCTCATGAAACCAGAAATGTCAGGAAGAATGGCAAAATGGGCAGTCAAGCTTAGTGCATATGATATAAAATATGAACCAAGGACTGCTATCAAGTCTCAATCTTTGGCTGACTTTGTGGCTGATTTGAGTAGTGATCTACAAAAGGAAGCTGAATTAGAGGTTCAACAACTTGAAGAGACCAAGGATCATTGGACACTCTTCATAGGTGGAGCCTCAAATGTCAAAAGAACTGGATTAGGGATACTACTAAAATCGCCACTGGGGGGCATAATACCCCAGTCCATTACCTGTGAATTTCAAACCACTAACAATGAAACAGAATATGAAGCCCTAATAGCAGGTTTGCAATTGGCTAAACAAATGAGGATCAGGTATCTTCAAGTGTACATATATTCATTGCTAATTACTAACCATTTTAATGGCTCATATACTGTTAAAGGTGAAAAACTAATCAAATACTTAGAAATAGTCAAGAAACTAGCAAATTCTTTTGATTCTTTCAGCTTAACACAGGTGCCTAGAGAGGAGAATGTAGGGGCAGATGCCTTGGAAAACTTGGGATCATCCTTGAAAATACCAGAAGTTATGAGGATACCTATCATCCACATTCTCTTTCCTGTAATTGAGGAGAATGAAGCAATGGAGATAGTAGAGGATACTACAATTGTACCCAGTGATATGCAGTCAAATTCAGGATCATGGATCATTCCAATTATGAAGTTTATTCAGAACGGGGAAATTCGCACAGGGGAGAATCCTAGAGCCTTCAGGGTTAAGGTATCTCAATTCACTATATTAAAAAACATTTTGTATTAAAGGGTTACTTGTTTTATCCCAAAAACATTTATTATTTAATTACCAAGTTTATAAAACATGCCATGGGGAGCTACCCCATATGTAAGCTACTAAAATGTGTGGTACTGAAACTCCGACTGTAGTGTTGTTTGCCCCATATCAATGTCTATCATCATTGATCGGTCATAAGGCCATACTAGTTCACTCCCATCCTCTAAGGCCCGGTGTGAGGTTTGTCAAACCTAATAGCACTATCAACTAATATCCCGTTCGCCATGGCATGCGACTAATCGGTATAAGTGTGGGGGACTTTCATGATAGAGTTTCATTTAGTCCGCTAGACACATGAATTATAGATATCATTTAATTACTATTCCATTCCCCCGGAATATTAGGTTCCCAATCCACCTGGAATACATGCTTTTAGTGTTAGTGTGAACTCACCTTTGCTTTGCTCGGTAGACAAAGTATTTGTTCTAAGTTGGTCAACCACGTCCTATTATGGTTACCAATATTAGAATCGTACACAAGTGATCACATATTCTTTACACGTATTTAACAAGTAGTGTACAAGTAACAACTATTGTAGGTTATACCAAGCATGTACGTATACTCGGACATTATGCATTCATAACAGTTAAACATAAATTAAGGTGGACAGTGGATGTGTGCGGTTTAATAAGGATTTGGGCCACTTTAGTGTGTGGCCCACTACGAGTGTGCGGCCCACTAGGAATGCAGCCCAAAATACGTCAGTATACGGCCCACTTGTCAGTGTGCGGCCCACACAGGAGTATGTGGCCTACTAACAAGTGTGCGGTCATGCAAGACTGGGTTGTACCTTATGCATTAGTGACTTATACGAGGAGAGTATGCGGATCATAAGGTGTGCAACCTTGCACATCCAGCTTGTACTTTATACACCAGGGGTTGCACATTTCAAAGGGGTGCGGGCTATGGTGTGCGACTCGGCATGTGTCCCTTGTACATTGTGCAATATTGTTCGTACACTTAGGAGTGTACGACCCCTAAAGTGTACGATGTGCTAAATGGAGTTGTGCAGTTTCCAAATCAATCAAACAGTAATCCATTAATGTCATCTAGATCCAAATGATTTAAAACACAAATTCATGAACGTTATTCTTGTGCACCCTATAGTCATATTTACCACATATTTATTCAAATAACAAATGCTCACACATTCATATTTATAAGCATTACATTTTCAACAATCATCAAATATGCCCAATCATCATAGATAACCATTCAAGTGTTCGTAATATCATTAACCATCAGTTCCTTCAATATGAATCTAGACTATTCCTTTAGCATGATCATTATCAACATCAAATAGATCTAAACCTTAGCATCATAGACATCAAATCTTTTTAAACACAGTGTTGTACATTCATAAATCAGAGAGTTTGTGACATTCAAAAATCATTTAATAAATCTATCGTCTAAGAACATCACGCCATATAAGATCATCAGCACTTGCAAACATGCCAAATCCTAGTTCGTCTAACGTTATTAAGAATGTTTCTAAATCAGGTTAATACAAGAAATCATCATGATCCTTATTAACATAAAGCCCTAAACATCACACATTTTTCATACACTCAAAAGCAACATATTACAAACATTCATCTAAATCAATCATTTGTCAAATAATGTGGAACATGAATCCAGAAATGTAAGAATCCCACTAACCTAGAACGTAAAGTAGAGAAGTGTGTAAGAATAAACGAAGAGATCTTCAAAAAAAAAAAAAAAAAAAACAGGAAATCTTCAAAGAATAGCTTTTACTGTCTTGTGGATTTCTTCAAAAGGAGGAGGATTCCGAAAAGGAAAATGTTTCTAAAATGAGGAGATTCAAGAATGAGGAGAGACAGAGAGAGAGAGGGGGAGAGAGAGGGTGTAGCCACCAAGGATTTTTTTGGGAAAAATGGTATTAGGGTTTTGGCAGACATGAGTATATATACTCATACAAGATGCCGCAGAGTTCATGGTGGAATCCAGCTGTCAATCATGCCGCACACACGTACATTACATATGTGTGGGGTCTTGATTCACAAATGGTGTGCTACTTGATATGTGGCCCAATGTATGGGAGTGTGCGGTCCAAAAGAACATGGGCTCATCAAGGCGGAAGCACATTAATGGAGGGTGTGCGACTAGAATAGATGTGTGTGGTTGTACACATTGTGCGGTTGAAATTTTGTGTTAGAAGTATTTATAATATAAACTTTATAATTAACCAAGTATTCAAATACTTAAACACTTTATATTAATATCAATTCTTATATTAATTATGCACAAATACACGTATGGTGAAACGTAAAGGAACACAATACGAGGTGAAACCTACGAGTTGTCACATTATCCAAAAGTTGAAAGAATTTTCGTCCCGAAATTTAGCATGCGGTTGCTGAATGAGCTAAGCGTTTCCGCAGGGTGTCACAATTATCATCATACTATTTACTTTATATATATATATATATATATATAGGATAAGGATCATGTGAGAAGTAGTAGGCTAAATGAGAAACTTGAGAAGCATTCTGGACCACGCATTTCCCCTAAGCAAAAAAAATGCAAAAAAAAGGTGAAAAAATGTAAAAAAAATTTTTTTTTTTTTTTTTTTTTTTGAAAAATCGCAGCTTTTTCTTTAAGAATTAATTTTTTTAAAAAAAAATTTTTTGATTTATACACATGTGTATATTGTTAATCTTTTAACTATACATATATGTATATTGTCAATTATACATATATGTATATACATGTTTAAAATTGAAAAATAAGTGTTATTTAGGGTTTAGCATTAGTATTTAGGGTTTAGGGTTTAGCTTTAGGGTTTAACATTAGGGTTTAGCATTAGGGTTTAGCTTTATCTTTAGGGTTTGTATTAGGGTTTAGCATTAAGGGTTTAGCTTTAGTGTTTAGTTTTAGCTTTAGGGTTTAGAATTAGGGTTTAGCTTTAGGGTTTAGCATTAGGGTTTAGCTTTAGTGTTTATGGTTTAAGATTAACAATATACACATTTTTTCAATTTTAAACATGTATATACATATATGTATAATTGACAATATACATATATGTATAGTTAAAAGATTAACAATATACACATGTGTATAAATCCAAAAAAAAAAATTTTAAAAAAAAAATTTTGCATTTTTTTCACCTTTTTTTTGCATTTTTTGCTTAGGGAAAATGTGTGGTCCAGATTGCTTCTCAAGTTTCCCAAATAGAGTGGACTTCTCTTAGGATCCCTACCCTATATATATATATATATATATATATATATATATATATATGTATGTATGTATGTTAGTTTATATTCCAATGACTCATTATATGTTTTTCTATTGGTATCGTGCACCTGGATTTTCGAAGACGACCTAGTATACAAATGAGTGTATCAACCTCACTAGTTTCATTCACTAGGTTTGTCAATTAAGCTTAATTAATAATGTGTTTCATTAGTCCTAATTAAGTAGCAACTCTTACTAAAACATCACTCACAATTTAACATATTTTCTATAACAAATAATACTAAAATTGTATAATATATAATTTTAACAAAACGAGTTCATGTACCAAGATACTTCCTCTCTTTAACAAATATAATTTTTGTTCATATGCTTAAGATGCACGAGTAAGGTGCTTAAATAATACTCATTAGGGGAAGAAAATACATGTCCTCTTTTTCCTAATATTGTAGTATTTTTGCCACCTGTTTTTTTATTGAAGTTTTGGTTTTTAATATAAGGTTCCGGATGTAATAGAAAGTTTTTTTTTTGCTAGAAAGGCTAGGAAGTAATATTGACCACCAATTGATTTAATCAAGAGCTAAGATTAAATGAGTGAAATTGAAGAAAAAAAGTAGACGCGTGGGTTTGAGTAAGGGCATTCTAGTCAATCCAGGACAATAGTTTCTCTCTCCTCCAATTCTCCCCATTTTTTTAAACATTAATAACTCTTTCATACGACATTAAATTTTTTTTATGAAAATTGCACAAAAAATGAGCTTTTTTTATCTTTAAAACGAGTATACTATTGCTATATTTTCGAAAAAAAAATTCGAAAACCCAGTTGCGTAAAACGCAATGGACAAAAAGCGTAAAAAATGACTTTTTTCTAAAATGCAATGGAACAAAAACACAAAAAAATGTCTTATTTCTAAAACGCAATGGCCAGAAAACACAAAAAAATGTCTTATTTCTAAAACGCAATGGCATAAAAACACAACAGAAAGTGTTCTTTCTAAAACGCAATGGACTGAAAACACATAAAAATGTGTTTTATCTAAAACGCAGTGCACTAAAAACACTTCAAAATGTGTTTTTCTAAAACGTACTGGACCAAAAAATACATATATATGTCTTTTTTCGAATACGCAATAGCCTAAAAACATAAAAGAAAGTGTTGTTTCTAAAATGCAAATGACTGAAAACACATAAAAATGTGTTTTACCTAAAACACAATGGACTAAAAACATTTCAAAATGTGTTTTTCTAAAACGCAATGGACTAAAAAACACATAAAAATGTCTTTTCTTTTTCTAAAACGCAATGGCCTAAAAACACAAAATAAAGTGTTTTTTTTTTCTAAAACGCAATGGATTAAAAACATATAAAAATGTGTTTTAACTAAAACGCAATGGACTAAAAATACTTCAAAATGTGTTTTTCAAAAACGCATTGGACCAAAAAACACATAAAAATGCGTTTTCCTAAAACGCAATAGATAAAAACACAAAAGAAAGTGTTTTTTTTTTCTAAAACGCAATGGACTAAAAACACATAAAATGTGTTTTTACCTAAAATGCAATAAACTAAAAACACAATAAAATGTGTTGTTTCTAAAACCAATGGACTAAAAATACAACAAAAAAACGGTGTTTTTTCATTACTTTGTAAAACGCAATGACTCAATTCAAAAACTCAGATCGTAAAAATGCAATTCAAAAATTTCTTACATAGATCGAAGCCGATTTCTTCAGATTTCTTCAACGATTAACGAAATTTGAATGTTAGAAACACTTATCAGTGATCGAACCGAACGAATCGAGTGATTCGCATCGCAATCACGGGAAAAAATGAGATATTGTATGAATTAAACTGTGCTTCTTCAAAAAAGTTGAAGAACACATTGATTGGGTGTATGAATCATTGATTGGTGACGAAAATCGCACTATAATGTAGTGATTATTGAGATAGAAAGTGAAGAAAAAATTGAAGATGGTGGGTTTTGAAGTTACTGAGAGAAGAATGGAAAAGATTGGATAAAATTGACTAAAATACCATTCCTCTTTATTTTAAATTTTGCCACATGTCATAATCATATTGCTTCATATCCTTTCTAGCCAAAATAAACTTTCTATTTGACCCACTCCCTTTAATATATTATACTTCTTTGTACTTATACTATTTACAAAGCGTTATATCATTATTCATACTCCTACCCTTAACTTGCACCGTAAATACTGGTTTTTAATTCATTGTTTAAGGCCACCCAGGGTGGAAGACCTTTTGCACGTGATGGATATTTATAACGAGTGATTGGGAAAATAACACCACCGCCAGTTTTGTTTATCACGGAAGAAGTTCATAACGCGTGAAGAATTCAGTTTTGTTTTGTTTTTTTAAATGATTTATAGTGTGTGGTGAGTGATGGACATTTCCACTAAAAAAAGTTGTGAGTGAAGGAATAATGGTTGATGACATGGCGTAACTTAATTGGAAGTTGTGAGTGAGTGATGAGTGATGACTACCACTACCCCTAAAAGACAAATATTTATTTATTTATTTATTTTATTTTTTGAAAGGTAACTATTATTCACACCAGCACACCCTCAAAAAACAAGGGCAGCCAAAAACAAAACAGAGCCGATTACATTATAGAAAAAGAAACCCAATTCTCCCATGAGACATCTCTATTCTTAGATCTATTGCTATACCACAAAAAACCAAGCGCCTTAATGTCTTGAACTATACTAGCGGCCGATCTTTGCTTGTTAGAAAATCTTCTTTTATTCCTCGCTTTCCATATACACCACCATCCCACCATAATGATACCCTTTAAAATATTCTTCGATTTGACACCCAAACCTGAGAAGTCGTGAACTTCGAGCAAATCATCCAAAGACAAATATTTATTTGAGCTATGGTTGTTTACTCCATTAAATGCTTGGGCCAACATTAATAAGTATCTACTCAGACAAAACCTTTGAATATGAGTATGAAGAGGTTAGAGGTGGCGCCACCACACTGTTTTAGACTCAGGCTAGCATGTTATTGTTTAGAGTATAAAAACTTCAAAGATGATATTGAATCTTCGATTCAGAGTTAAAGAAGCTGCAAGGCAGCCTAACTTAAAGAAAAATAGACAAAAATTAGGTATGATATATAAATACGTTAGAAACGAATTATTTGATTTAACACAAGTTGTCTTGTTTCTTATATATATAACCACAAGTGAGCCTGTTTATACCACTAAGGACAGACATGGGAACTGAAGCTCATCTCATGTACACATCTCTATTGGCGTCTACACTTAACCCACATCGCAAAAACTCGTCGCCCCTAACTGTAAAACTACCCCCACGGACCACCACCGTATGCCGCCGTGGTTTATTTCTGCAGATTTCTGCCACAGCCCCTAAACGTGAGAAACATCCAAAAAAGCGGGTTGTTATTACGGGTATGGGAGTCGTCTCTGTGTTTGGAAATGACGTTGATATCTTCTACCAAAAACTCTTGGCAGGAGAGAGCGGAATTGGGCCAATAGATCGATTCGATGTTTCTGATTTTCCAACACAATTTGGTGGTCAGATTCGTGGGTTTGAGTCAAGTGGATATATCAATCCCAAACATGACCGAAGATTGGATGATTGTCAACGGTATTGCATTGTTGCAGGAAAAAAAGCACTTGAAGATGCTGCTCTTGGTGATGATGAACTCTCCATGGTATGCCACTCACTCCTAGTTTCATGTGTCCAGAAACATGTCTAAGATATCCTTATGATTTTGTGCAGATCGATAAAGAGCGTGCGGGTGTGCTTGTGGGAACAGGAATGGGAGGTGTAACATCGCATTATGATGGTGTGGTGACTCTAATCGAAAGAGGTTATAAACAAATCACACCATTTTTCACACCATATATTCTACCAAATACAGGCCCTGCCTTTCTCGCTATAGATCTTGGGTTTATGGGACCAGCTTACTCCATTTCTACTGCTTGCGCTACATCCAATTATTGCTTCGATGCTGCTGCGAATCATATCCGTGAAGGGGTGGCTGATTTGATGATTGCTGGAGGCGTAGATGCTTGTTTTAATCCGATCTCGTTAGCAGGCATTGTTGCCTGTAACGCACTGTCTCAGAGAAATGATGATCCGCAAACTGCTTCCAGACCATGGGACCAAGGTAGAGATGGCTTCGTTTTGGGTGAAGGGGCTGGCATATTGGTAACTTCCACACCCATGTAGATCAGACGATGTATAGCATAAAATTTGTAGTTTTCTAATCATGTTTTGATAGTTATTTTGGTGTGTTTGCAGGTGATGGAGAGTTTAGAACATGCAATGAAAAGGGATGCACCAATAGTTGCTGAATACTTGGGAGGTGCTATAAATTGCGATGCATATCATATAACTAATCCACGACCCGATGCTTTTTGGATTACATCTTGTATTCGAAGCAGCCTATTGAACGCTGGCGTCTCAGTAGAGGAGGTACTTTACATTTTTTTAGCAATAATCATATTGACCTATTGAGCTAGACAGAATTTCTTGATATCTTGTTGGCAGGTAAATTACATCAATGCACATGCAACTTCTACGGTGGCTGGGGATCTTGCTGAGATAACCGCTCTAAAGAATGTATTCAAGAATAGCTCAAGAATCAAAATGAATGCTACAAAGGTGAAGAACACCCTACATGTTTTGTCAACAATATGAACTCCATATTGACTATATTTGCCTTGTAAGTTCCAGTCAATAATCGGACACTCAATTGCGGCTTCCGGAGGCATGGAAGCCATTGCTACAATTAAAGCAATTCAAACAGGATGGTTACACCCAACTATTAATCAATTCGTAAGTAATATCTGCATTCCAGTTGTTTCTGTTGGTATCATCGTCATCGGAAACCCAGGACCAGTCGGAACGGATGGTATTGTGACCACATACACAATCGTTTTCAAACAACCCACAATAATCACAGTACTTCATGATGAATCGAATGAAAAACAGATTTGCGAATGATAACTAACCGAATTGAATACTTGAATGAAACTAGAACTTGAATATCAATAACTTGTAATTACACACTTGAACACAAAACTAACTTTAGAACAAGAATGTTGGCAGCGGCTTTATAGCAGTGAACAGGCACGTTTCAAGAGTCACAACGTTTCAAATTGAAAGGATACGACGTTTGAGAGATAACCGCTTGGGTAGTTATCCTCCAGGACGTGCCGGTTCATGATGCTTGGCCCAACTCCTTGTTCTTAACCGCTAATACCCTACTGGACTTAATCAAATCTGTTCGACCCATTTACATATGGCCTACGGCCCAAATAACAAACATAAACATAATCATTTGTTTGACCCATAATAAAAACTAGACTAAAAACAAATAAACATAACCGGCCGAGAGGCCCATTGGTTGTAACTCGGATGGACTTGGTTTACCATTACGTTCTTCATTCTCCCCCTTAAACAAGAACATCCGAGTCCTTCGATCACGATCACTCCTTACGGTTGTTGGTGACCTCGATCTTGACCACCACGTCATCGTCGCTTGAATCGTCGAGCCAACCGCAATTGTTGCTTGAGCTTTCAGCCATGCCAACTTTCTCTCTTGCACGCTCCTTCTTGATGTAGTCGAAATACCATTCGACCAACTCTAGATAATAGATGTAGGCGACCTTCATCTCGTAAGCGTCATCCGCGTCGTAGCCATACTTCACCGAAATATCGCCCCACGTGTCTTTCTTCATTATCTCTTCGAACCCACCGTTATGCTTCACAATGCGGTGTAGTAGTATGAGACTGAGATCACGCCCATCGATTAACTCTGGCGGCATTGCTTTTTCACAAACAATCCCTAGAAAATCCGTGATGAACCAAACCAAAATTTCTTCGAACGGTGCGTCGAAGAACCTTGGGTGTTTCTTGATTTCCTCGTGTAGTGTGATAAGATCCCCTGGTTCCACGCAACTTTCCATGATCAAATCTCTTTCAACGACGTCCTCCTCGAGTTGAGAGAGAGTTATTGCCCGTTCCCGAAGCATTTCTCTAGATTGGCGCGGATTATCTTTCTCGCCTTCAATGTAGATTAACAACGCCTTTTTCGCTTTCTTGGAGTACACAACCTTTT